>BPLQ01015594.1:0-420185 GCA_021605075.1 Caerostris darwini
AAAATTCTAGTTCGTTTTCTCAACTTTAGGCTTGCGCTGTTTGCGCCTGCATACATGTTAAATAATTAGGCTGTCTAGTGTTGGACACTATATTATCAAGAAGTAACAAAGGAGAAGGAATCTTCCTCCCTTATTATTATTTTTTTCCCCTCGCAACATAAGATTTAAGGCTTTCTTTTCTGACTTCCAATGTCATCATCAGGCACTAATGAGCCCCGCATGGAGAATAGACGAACAGGAATTATTTTTTTCTTCTTTTTTTGTTGTGGTTAAATGTTTTTCGTTGTGTTCCGTAAAGGTAAAAAAAAAAATACTTTGGGTTCGTATGTAATGAATCCTTCCCGTTTTAAGGCTTTTAGTTTCTGTGGGTATTCGGTTATATAGTTTTAATTGTATCGTAGAATTTTGTATAGTATTTTGTTGTTATTTAAGTGTATTTTTGTGGAAAAACTATTATAGGAAAGATAAGTTTAAAAGTTTCTGTAAGATTTTACAGAAAATGAAACTTCTTAGGATATTTTAATATATTTAATGATTTATTAATTTTATGAATGAAGCTATATTTATTATTACATTTTAATTTTAACTCACTATATTTTATTATTTTTTTAATGATTTCATTTCTATAGTAATTATATTATTATTATTTTAAAATATCACATTCTTCTTGAATTATTTTTTTATACGACAGATACTTTGTATTATGTCTTGTCGATATGTATTTATAAATAATTTCTGTGTATGAAAAACCTCTAGCCTCTTTTGAATAGCACCCAAAGATGTGATTATGGGGAGCTTATTTACAGATCTTTGTGCGTTTATTTAGTTGGCTTGTTTTTTTCAAATTTTTGAAATGCATGTGGTCAAGGATAGAAAGTTTATTAAGAGATGGAGGATGATATGTGAAGATATTTGTTGTCGTTTATTTATAGAGGGGTATATTTTCCTAAAGGAAATGGGCATTTTAAGGCGATAAAGAAATTGTCAGACTTGTGAACACAGATGTTTTGGTAAATGCCGCTTGTGCTGGAAGAATCGTCCTCTGACCTGCAAAAAAAAAAAAAAGAATAGCCGTTTTTTCGATCTGATTAAGTGTCTATATTACCTTAAGTGTTTATATTACCTCAGCCAGCACCAATAGAAAAATTTATAGACCGATGGGCGAATTTTAGTCAATAATGAAAGGAGGACGTAAGGTCTTGGTAAGAATAAAATGTGAATGTGACATCGATGATGATCGGATAGAAGATAGAGAGATGATCAGAGAGGAGGAGATAGAGAAGATAAATGAAATTCGGAGCAAAGCAACTTTTGGCAATTAAAATAAAGCACAAAGTTATCATTAATAAGCTCCTCATATTCGCATCTGTAGTAACGGGACTGCTTCCGTAGGAAATGATCATTCTTTGATCAAAGTTGACTCGTAGTCGAAGAGGACCAGAAACCATCGTGCACAAATCATTCACATATACATACATAAAATATATAATTACAGCACTGGTAATACACAAACTTTACCACTAATTTTATCTTAGTACTTACAAATTAATTATAAATGGATTTATACACGACAATTATACATCTTAATTATATTTTAAAACAGTTTTTTAACCAATATACAATCATATTTGTAAACTTTTTTTGTGATGCTTTCACTGCTATACTTATAGTTTTAAATTTTTTCATTATCCCTTTTAATCTAACATTTTTTTGCATTTTATTTTTAATTATTCCCATTGCATAGTTCTGAATATTTTTAAAGCATTTCTATTGATTTTGTTTGAGATATTATTTTAAAATCCAAATAATTAAAAATCTAGTTCATATAATTCTTCGAAAAAGATTGATGATTCTATCTAAAATAATTATATGTTTTTTCTGTAAATAAAAATATTTACATTAAAAATTTGCTTTATGAGAAATGAATATCTGTATAATTTTCTATATTTCTGCAGGAAAATTAAAGAGATATTAATTTCTCATTTTTAAAAATATTTATCATCACAATTTTTTTAATATAAAATTTTATTAAATGGAAATTCAATCATTCATATAATTTAAATATTTTTACCTTATAAAGCAAATGTTATACGGTATTTTAACTGTCAATATTTACATCTAGAATAAAAGACAGTTAAAAATCTATATTTATGTCTGCAATTAAAGTAAAGCATACTTGTAAGAAAATTAGCGCAAAGAAGAATGTTCACATTTACTCAAGCTTTTAATAATTGCTACTTACTCAGTAAAGAGGACAATTCATATATTATTAAATAAGAATTTTAGCGAAGCAATTCTTCCTTTTCCTGCTGAATACGAAATAAAATCCCTTACTCGTCTTTTTTGAAATGCTTATACTTTTCATTGTTTTAGATTGCTGTTGTACAAACAGTGAATGGCTATTTAAAAAAAAACGTAATTCAAAAATGCATTTAAAATATTACTATAAATGTATTACATTGAATTAATAAAACTGTAACAACTGCATTTTAAATTTTAACACTTATATTGTCTATTTTGAATACAAAACAATGTTAGTTACAACAGCAAATGCATTGATATGATAAATTTTAAACAAAAGTTCCTCAATATTAAAAAAAATAATAACATGAATATGAAATTCAAAATGAGAAAAGCATGAAAAATAAATTATCTTTATATTTAATAGATAATAGTTTCTGAACGGATGTAAACTAGACAAAGCCATATCGATCTATTTTGATGATTATAGAAAGATTCTACAATATTTAATTAACTATGCGTTGAATAAGAAATATCTTTTAATATAAAAATAAATAATATAGAGTACTTTTAAATATTAGAAGAGACGAATGTTTTTAATTATATTATTTTTTGAGAGTTAAGAATTCAGACAAAAGATGGCGCGCTATGCAAGAAGTTGAAGAAATCCTTTTTTTGCCTCTTCGTGCTATTCCTTCTATTTACTATGCGAGTTTCTTGACATCAAATTTATATTGACAATAGAATGTAATTCGTTTTATTTTTAATTAGAAAATAATTAATTATTTTTTTCAAGAAAATAATTGTGAAATTGTAATCCTAAAATGATGTAAATAATCATTTGAACAGCTTTTGAATTATTTTTATTTTCGCTTCCATTCAATTCAATTACTTCAAAAAAATTATTTTAAATATTTTTAAATATCTTCAATGACTGTATACTTTCGAATACTTTTTATCTTCAAATTATTCCTTCAATTTAAAATGCAAGTTCTAGTAATCAATTTTATATTAATGCTAGATGCCAAGTCATTTATTATTTTATTTGAAAAAGAATAAATGGTTTGTTTTTTCTCACAAAAAAATTGTCCATCTGTAGACTAATCTATTTAAATAATAATTTTAATACCGTTTATATTAATATTTTTCTTTTCATTTCCTTTCAATAGATTTCTGCAAAACATAATTATTTTAAATATTTTCATTGCCTGAATATTTTTTAATTCACTTTACTTTTCTCTTCTGCTTTTCGAATGTTATCAAATGCTTTGATAATTTATTATTTTCCTGAATTTTCAAATCTGTTGCATAATTTACCTTGTAATTAAAATTTAAATGATGGAAAATCATTTATTATTCAAATTATTTTTATTTCACAAAAATGATGTCCTATTTTATATCTCTAATTCATGATACAAATATCAATGCAAAAAATGATGAATAGATTAAGATGAACAAATTTAATTTTTAATGCATATGTAGTAATTAAAAATATTAAAAAACAGAATATATTTTTTGTAAATTTAAAATACATATTTTAATTATGAAGTTATTTTCAAAAATCTACACATAATTTATTTAATTCATATCGAATCCAATTTATGTTTTGAAATTTTTTTTATAGCACACTATTTTTTTTTAATTCTCGTATCCGTTATTCTCTGTTCTGTAATGAATTTTGACGTTATTCGAAGATCAGGAATTATTAATCTTTTTATTATTTTAAATTATTCCTTTTTCATATTTGTTTTTTTAATGCAATCCTACCATTTTTATTATTTTTTTTAACTTTGGCATTTTTTAAGCATAATGTGTTTATACTGAAGAAAATTTTTTTTAAACTTGGCTTCAACTCTTTATAAAAAATATATATATATATATATTAACAAATTTTTTCAAATTGATATCCCTAACTGCTTATGTATAGCTTTACTGGCAGCATTAAATCATAACAATAACATTTACAATAAATAGTAATTCAACAATTATTACCAATTATACGCTTCTGGAATAAAAGCATAAAATGTACACTATTTCCATAAAAAAATTATTAAATAAAATCCAAAAAATGATTAAATAGTTTGTAACCCTTTTAACCAATTTCTTTAATGACAAAATGGTTTATGGTTGGTCTTCGCCTTGAGATGATAGTGTGATATTTACCCATTTTTTTTACTATAGAAAATATCTTAATAAAAAGAAATAAAACGCATTCTGAATGTGTTAAATATATATAATTATATATAAAATAATATGTTAATGTCTGAATAAGTATATTTGTTATATGATAATATGCTAATTTCTGAATAAGTTAAAAACTTTAGTAGTCATGATATTCTTAAGAATATTTTTAATATTCATATAAGATTCTGTTTTACTTTTCATTGAAATGACATCATTTCCATAAATATTTTTTTTTAATTGGCGTTGCACTTTTATTAATATGTTTTAAAAACATTATATAATAGTGTTGTTTTTTTAAAAATCTTGATTGCTAAACTTTTTTTTAAACTTTTATTTAGTAACACAGAATAAAAAAATTTATAATGAGACTTTTAAGCAATAATAACAAATGAGGTAAATAAATAACAGTAAGACATTTAAGAGTTGTAAGTATTTTTATAATAACTCTTTACCTATTTATTTTTTAAAATTACTAGTATGATTAATAATTAACATTATTTTTAATGCTAATCCAGTCACATTGTGACTTTTAATTTTTTTTAAATCAATATAAATTTCATATTTAAATATATCTATCATATGAATCATTCAATCTACGATGTCGTGATACTTCTACTTTCTAAAAGGAAATCAAAATGAAAGGAAGGGGAAGAGGAAACTATAGGTAGTAACCAAAATGATATTCATAACTCGCAAATCATTCTGTCTTTAATATCATACACATAGATGGGATATACACAAATTCAACAATCGAAGACAGCAATTGAAGTTTCCATATTTCTTCATCAGAATGAAGTCATACTCTACGTCTTATTTTTCAAAATCAAAATAAACTATCTCTCATCTCTTCTGAATATGTTGAAGCTGAGAGGGGATGTATTAGAAAATCCATTATTTAAACAGGACTCGAGTAGAGTTCTCAAGGAGTCGGTCAACTCTGCTGAAGAGGTACACAGCAATCAAGAAAAATCATAATACATCTTCGGTGCTCTCCTGGAGAACGTACCGTTCCGCTAATGAAATGTGTCTGGAGGAGGTACGGTAAAAGAGTGGGAGGTACAGAAAAAAATGAGATTTTCTGTTGTCCGCAGACAAATAGCATTAGATTCTTGAATTGGTGTTTCGTTATGAGAAGTGCAAACACAATAAAAGTAAAAAAGGAAGTGAAAGGTTCCGTCTCTTCCCTCTGTTTTCTTCTCTCTGTCCTTCTGTCGTTTTAGTGAAGATCTAAAGGATACCGATTGGTTGGTGAAATGAAATAAAAAATGTTATTTGGGATAGTATATAAATTTTGACAAATTTCGTCAGAAAGACGTATTTTATAAATATTCTACAGGAATTTAAATGTTACATGAAAGGTTATACGAGATTTCTAAATAATCCTATATGTTTTCAGTATACAGTTAGATATTAATAAGGAAAGCAGCGGTAGAAAGATGTATCTTTTAAATAAGGATTAATAAGCAAATTCTTATATTTTACCTCAATATTAAAATACTTCCTCAAATCTAATTAAAATGAATCGAAGTAAAAAAATTAAAACTAAAGACATAGTATTTTTACGAACTCATAACTTACAAAGCATTCTGTCAGTAATATCAAACGCATAGATGGGATGTACACGAATCCAATAATCCAAGATAGCAATTGAAGTTTCTATATTTCTTCATCAGAAAGAACTCATACTCAATGTCTTATTTTTCAAAATCAAAATAAACTCTGTCTCATCTCTTCTGAATATATTGAAGCTGAGAAAAATATGTATTAGAAAATCCATTATTTAAACAGAACTCGAGTAGAGTTCTCAAGGAGTCGGTCAACTCTGATGAAGAGGTACACAGCAATCAAGAAAAATCATAATACATCTTCGGTGCTCTCCTGAAGAACGTACCGTTCCACTAATGAAATGTGTCTGGAGGAGGTACGGTACAGGAGGGGGACGTACAGAAAAAATGAGATTTTGTATTGTCCGTAGACAAATAGCATTAGATTCTTGAATGGGTGTTCCGTTATGGGAAGTGCAAACACAATAAAAGTAAAAAAGGAAGTGAAAGGTTCCGTCTCTTCCCTCTGTCTTCTTCTTTCTCTGTCTTCTTCTCTTTTCCTCTCCCTCTGTCGTTTTAGTGAAGATCTGAAAGATACCGATTGGTTGGTAAAATGAAATAAAAATTGTTATTTCGGATAGTATATAAATTGCAAAAAATTTCTTTAGGATGACGTATTTTATAAATATTCTACAGGAATTTAAATGTTACATGAAAAGTTATACGAGATTTCTAAATAATCCTATAAGTTTTCAGTATGAAGTTAGATGTTAATAAGGAAAAGGAGAGGGAGCAAAATGAATCCTTTAAATAAGGATTAATAAGCAAATTCTTATATTTTACCTCAATATTAAAATACTCGCTCAAATCTGATTAAATTGCATCGAAATAAAAAAAAGGAAAACCAAAGGGATTGTATTTTTACGAACTCATAACTCGCAAAGCATTCTGTCAATATCAAACACATATACAAGAATCCAATAATCGAAGACAGCAATTGAAGTTTCCATATTTCTTCATCAGAGAGAATTCATACTTCAACGTCTTATTTTTCAAAATCAAAATAAATTCCGTCTCATCTCTTCTGAATATATTGAACCCGAGAGAAGGACGTATTAGAAAATCCATTATTTAAACAGATCTCGAGTAGAGTTCTCAAGGAGTCGGTCAACTCTATTGAAGAGGTACACAGCAATCAAGGAAAATCATAATACATCTTCGGTGCTCTCCTGAAGAACGCACCGTTCCACTAATGAAATTTGTCTGGAGGAGGTACGGTAAAGGAGTGGGAGGTAAAGAAAAAAAATGAGATTTTCTGTTGTCCGTAGACAAATAGCATTTGATTCTTGAATTGGTGTTCAGTTATGAGAAGTGCAAATACAATAAAAGTAAAAAAGGAAGTGAAAGGTTCCGTCTCTTCCCTCTGTCTTCTCTCTATCTGTCCTTCTGTCGTTTTAGTGAAGATCTAAAGAATACCGATTGGTTGGTGAAATGAAATAAAAAGAATTGTTGTTTGGGATAGTATATAAATTGCGACAAATTTCTTCTAAACAATCAGGATGACGTATTATTTTATAAATATTATACACGAAAATGATCTGATTAAGAATTTAATTGTGACATGAAAAGCTATACCAGATTTCTAAATAATCCTGTATGTTTTTAGTATACAACTAGATATTAATAAGGAAAGCAGCGGTAGCAAAAGTTATGTTTTAAATGAGGATTTATAAGCAAATTCTTATATTTTACCTCAATATAAAAATACTTCATCAAATCTTATTAAATTGAATCGAAGTGAAAAAAAGGAAAACCAAAGAGATTGTATTTTTACGATACTGGTAACTCACAAAGCATTCTCTCAGTAATATCAAACACATATACAAGAATCCAATAATCGAAGACAGCAATTGAAGTTTCCATATTTCTTCACCAGAAAGAACTCATACTCGACGTCTTATTTTTCAAAATCAAAATAAACTCTGTCCCATCTCTTCTGAATATACTGAACCTGAGAGGGGATGTATTAGAAAATCCATTATTTAAACAGATCTCAAGTAGAGTTCTCAAGGAGTCGGTCAACTGTGCTGAAGAGGTACCCAACAATCAAGAAAAATCATAATACATCTTCGGAGCTCTCCTGAAGAACGCACCGTTCCGCTAATGAAATGTGTCTGGAGGAGGTACAGTGAAGGAGTGGGAGGTACAGAAAAAAAGGAGATTTTCTGTTGTCCGTAGACAAATAGCATTAGATTCTTGAATTGGCGTTCCGTTATGAGAAGAGCAAATACAATAAAAGTAAAAAAAGGAAGTGAAAGTTTCCGTCTCTTCTCTCTGTCTTCTCTCTCTCTTTCCCTCTGTCGTTTTAGTGAAGATCTAAAGGATACCGATTGGTTGGTGAAATGAAATAAAAATTGTTGTTTGGGATAATAATATGTAAATTGCAACAAATTTCTTCAGAACAATCAGGATGACGTATTATTTTATAAATATTAAATAGGAAAATGATCTTATTATGATTTTAATGGTTACAGGAAAAGCAATAGGAGATTTCTAAATAATTCTATATGTTACCATTATAAAGTTAGATATTAAAAAGGAAAGGAGCTGGAGCAAAATGTATCGTTTAAATAAGGATTTATAAGCATTTTCTTATATTTTACGTCAATGTTAAAGTACTTCCACAAATCTAATTAAATTGAATCGAAATAAAAAAAGGAAAACCAAAGAAATTGTATTTTTACGAACTCATAACTAACAAAGCATTATGTCAGTAATATCAAACACATATACAAGAAACCAACAATCGAAGACAGCAATTGAAGTTTCCATATTTCTTCACCAGAAAGAACTCATACTCGACGTCTTATTTTTCAAAATCAAAATAAACTCTGTCTCATCTCTTTTGAATATATTGAAGTTGAGAGAAGGACGCATTAGAAAATCCATTATTTAAACAGATCTCAAGTAGAGTTCTCAAGGAGTCGGTCAACTGTGCTGAAGAGGTACACAGCAATCAAGAATTATCATAATACATCTTCGGTGCTCTCCTGGAGAACGTACCGTTCCGCTAATGAAATGTGTCTGGAGGAGGTACGGTAAAAGAGTGGGAGGTACAGAAAAAAATGAGATTTTCTGTTGTCCGCAGACAAATAGCATTAGATTCTTGAATTGGCATTCCGTTATGAGAAGTGCAAATACAATAAAAGTAAAAAAGGAAGTGAAAGGTTCCGTCTCTTCTTCAATGTCTTCTTCTCTCTCTCCATCTGTCGTTTTAGTGAAGATCTAAAGGATACCGATTGATTGGTGAAATGAAATATAAAGAATTGTTATTGAGGATAGTATATAAATTGCGACATATTTCTTCAAAAAAATCAGGTTGAGGCAGTTCATAAATATTATACAGGAGAATGATTAAAAATTTAATTGTTACATGGAAAGCTTATACGATATTTCTAAATAATCCTATATGTTTTCAGTATGAAGTTACAAGTTAATAATGAAAGGAACTGCGGCAAAATGTATGTTTTAATTGATTAATAAGCAAATTCTTATATTTTACCTCAATATTAAAATACTTCCTCAAATCTAATTAAATTGAATGGAAGTAAAAAAAAAGAAAATTAAAGGGATTGCATTTTTACTAACTCATAACTCACAAAGCATTCTGTCTTTAACATCAAAGACATAGGTGGGATATACAAGAATCCAACAATCGAAGACAGCAATTGAAGTTTCCATATTTCTTCATCAGAATGAAGTCATACTCTACGTCTTATTTTTCAAAATCAAAATAAACTCTCTCTCATGTCTTCTGAATATGTTGAAGTTGAGAGGGGATGTATTAGAAAATCCATTATTTAAACAGGACTCGAGTAGAGTTCTCAAGGAGTCGGTCAACTCTGCTGAAGAGGTACACAGCAATCAAGAAAAATCATAATACATCTTCGGTGCTCTCCTGGAGAACGTACCGTTCCGCTAATGAAATGTGTCTGGAGGAGGTACGGTAAAAGAGTGGGAGGTACAGAAAAAAATGAGATTTTCTGCTGTCCGTAGACAAATAGCATTAGATTCTTGAATTGGTGTTCCGTTATGAGAAGTGCAAATACAATAAAAGTAAAAAAGGAAGTGAAAGGTTCCGTCTCTTCTCTCTGTCTTCTCTCTCTCTCCCTCTGTCTTTTTAGAGAAGATCTAAAGTATACCGATTGGTTGGTGAAATGAAATAAAAAGAATTGTTATTTGGGATAAGATATAAATTGCGACAAATTTCTTCAAAACAATTAGGTTGACGTAATTCATAAATATCATACACGGAAATGATCTTATTAAGAATTTAATTGTCACATGAAAAGCTATACGAGATTTTTAAATAATCCTACATGTTTTCAGTATGAACTTAGATATCAATACAGAAAGGAACTGGAGCAAAATGTATCTTTTAAATGAGGACTTATAAACAAATTCTTATATTTTACCTCAATATTAAAATACTTCTTCAAATCTGGTTAAATTGAACTGAAGTATAAAAAAAAAACTAAAGAGATTGAATTTTTACGAACTCATAACTCACAAAGCATTCTGGCTTTAATATCAAACTTATAGATGGGATACATGTGAATCCAATAATCGAAGACAGCAATTGAAGTTTCCATATTTCTTCATCAGATAGAACTCATACTCGAGTCTTATTTTTCAAAATCAAAATAAACTCCTTCTCATCTCTTCTGAATATATTGAAGCTGAGAGGGGATGTATTATAAAATTCATTATTTAAACAGAACTCAAGTAGGGTTCTCAAAGAGTCGGTCAACTCTGCTGAAGAAGTACACAGCAATCAAGAAAAATCGTAATACATCTTCGGTGCTCTCCTGAAGAACGTACCGTTCCGCTAATGAAATGTGTCTGGAGGAGTGAGAGGTACGGAAAAAAATGAGATTTTCTGTCGTCCGTAGACAAATAGCATTAGATTCTTGAATTGGTGTTCAGTTATGAGAAGTGCAAATACAATAAAAGTAAAAAAGGAAGTGAAAGGTTCCGTCTCTTCCCTCTGTCTTCTCTCTCTGTGTCCTTCTGTTGTTTTAGTGAAGATCTAAAGAATACCGATTCGTTGGTGAAATGAAATAAAAATTGTTATTTGGGATAGTATACAAATTGCGATACATTTCTTCAAAACAATCAGGATGGTATGTTTTATAAATATTATACAGGAAAATGGTCGTATGGTTCAAGACTTTTTTACCTTACTCTCGAACTTCTTTTTCACTTAAGGTAATATATTGTAAATGAAAAACAAGATCATTTATGTTAGAATTTTCATGAAACGTGATCACGTGTAGTTTAAAATTTGCTCGTATAACAATTTATCTGCACACTCATGTTTCAGACAAAAATTAAAATGTGACTGAAAAAAAGTCTACCACAGATAGTACATAAGATACTTAAAGGGAAGCATTGTGCCAACTTCAGATAGGACTACTAGAGGTATAACTATAGTCGTTGTCGTTTTATTTCATTTTCTTACATCTAGTGATTTGATTGGAAAATATTCCACCCATTTTACCTGCTTGGCAACAATTTCGGCCTCTTGGCAGCATATTTGAATGTTTACATGATTTTTTTCCCCATTTTGGCTTACATACGGATTTTGAACTTTGGGTAAATTTTATAGAATAAAAGGTATTTCGGATTTTACAAAGATTAATTTATATTAGAACACAAACAAAAAACAAAGAACAACGGACAAGGAGTGAACTGGAAACACGGCCATTTTGCACAACAAAAGTCATTACCAGAATTCACTGCACATAAATTGCATAAAAAAATCCTTCAGAGTAATATAAAAACCCTGCAGTGCCTCACGTTCAGACCTCCTACAAAAGGAAGAAATTGTCATATATATATCATGAATTCAAGATATTAAAATTATAATATTATTCAGAGTTTTAAAGCGTAACTTATTATTGCTTTAAACTACTGAATGGCTATATTTTTTAATTGTATATTTATTGAATAATATTTTGAACAAAAAAGATTATCCTCCATTTTTATATTCTGTTAATAATTAGGTTTCCCTTATTGAATTTTTTTCTGTAAACATTACTTAAATTAAATCCATTCTTTTTTATTTTTTTGAGAAATAATAATAGATAGCTATTTAATAGTTGAGTTTGCATCTCCAGACACTAATATTTTGTTATTTATTACAGCATTTTATGATATGTATTCAAGCCATTTTTTTATCCAATAAATATTAATGAAATTAAACAAGCAATGATCTAAACATTTTACCATAACGATTCATATAGAAACATGCATGAGTGTGGAATTTCTGAATGAATGCTTGAAGCTGTGCTTGATATTAAAAAAAGGATTTACATGTGCAAAGTTAATTTTTTTTAAAATTAGTTTGTGGCTTTAATGTTTTTTTTTTTTTTTTTCGCATGTTGTGAATAGAAATGTGTATATAAATCATCTTTAGATATAAAAATGTGAAATATCCAATCGATTTATATCGACTTAAAAATCATTAATAACAATGTAAGCTAAAAATTTCTTTACAACATTAATATCAAAAAAATTATATTAATTAATTTTTATCAGATATTTAAGAACATTATCTTACGACAAAATTTTATTTTTGATTTCGAACGTTACTAAATGTTACTAAAATATCATAATTTTAAAATATAAAATTTCTAAATGATTATTGTATAGACTTTTAAACAATTTCATTATCATTTTAGTTCATTCATTATACATATTACATCTTAAAAAGTTTTTCATAAATATGTTATTTTGGAACCAGTAGTGACTTCATATTCTAAATGATTAAACATATAATTATATATATTACATTTCTAATATCTGATAATTAACTGACTTCTAAACAAAAATTTAAAAATAAAACTTAAACAACAACAAATTTTTCATCATTAATCACGTCCAATTTTGCCGTGAAAATTACAGTTTAATTGTAGTATTATTTTAAAAGATAAATTTATTTTGCAATTCTATAAAGAAAAATATCAAGCTATACATTGATGCTTACTTTTTTACTAGATTAAAAATCTTGTTCAAGACTTCTGTTCCTAAAAATTGTTATATATGCGATTTGTAAGTATTACTTATAAAGAACATAAGTATTTCATTTCATTCTAGTCAACTATTACTTATATTTCTCCAATTGATGTAAGCGTATTACGTTAAGATTATTTTCACTGACTGATTTCTCTTAATACGAATCTTCAAACTTTAAAGTAATGAAAAAGCTCTTAATAAATATTTTGAAAGTATTTCTTTGTTGACTACGACACTAACTTGAAAATAAAAACTATCTGCAAATTGAATTCGTGAAGTAGAAGTAAAACCCCCGCTCCCTTGAGAAGAAACCAATTTTATGTTCCTCGACGACAACTGTACGCGGTCGTATTTGTTAAAAACACTGGCTCGAGAAGAAGTACAAAAAGATGAATTGAAACTTTATCGGAAAAAGATGAAGAACAAGATGGCTTTTATTCCACCGCCATTTCATCTCACTCTTCCCACCGAATCAGAAAGCTACGTTATATACCTCCCCCAAGAAAATCCTTTTGTGTGTGTGTGTGTGCGAGCGCTCCAAGTATCGAGTTTTTGTTGAAAAGAAGATGAATTTTGGTGTGGTCACGATCCATAAATATCTCTACTGCTGCGTCGAACCAACCAGCGTGTAAAAGAACTAATAAGTAAAAAAAAAGTAGAAAAAAAATTTAAATGTTTGACAAGATAAAGACAAGAAAAGAGCCTCTGGGGATAACATCCATGGCTGTCATTCAAATCCTCTGCAAAGAAAGAAGAGAGCGGGAAAATGAATAATACGCTATCGAAATGAAGAATCTTCGTTTATACTCTTCTGCAGAAAATAAAACAAGATCGGATATAGCGATAGAAGGAGTGAGGACGAGCAAAAGAGATATATATAGTATGAATATTAATGTCTTTCCGTTTTCTTCTCCCTTTTGTTGTACCCGATGAAGAAGAAAATGCAAGAAGCTAGCGTCAATTGCTCTAAAATGCCAACTGCAAATACTGAGGAGGAGTTAATACTCGCGGGTATTATTGCGTTTCACTTTAAGAAATTGAAATGCAGATATCGGAGAAGTCCTCGAGGAGGTATTGTGTTTGAGAACTCGTTTCTTCCTGGACGGCCAGGTAATAGCTTTTTGAGAATCTGTTCCCAGAATTACAGAACAAATGGGGTCTACTCCTCAGGAAAACTAAATTCCGATGCAAATGGAGAGTGACTTTGTAATATAACTGGAGAACACCGTCTTTTCGATGACATTATCGAATTGGGGATAATATCTCGCTCCGGGTTTGGGCTTTTGTGATCATCGAAGCTTCGAAGATTCTCGAGTTGTCAAGTGTTACTGATTCGCTGAAAGAGAGGACTCGTGGATAAGTTTTAAGAAGAAGACTACGGAGGAGGAATAAACTCGTTAGCCGAGAGGGAAAGATTTTAGAATTCTAAGAAGTAGATTTGCAGAGTACTTAAGAACTTTTGTTTAATTCTGAAAGACAGTTTTTGCATTGCAAGAATTGGAAAACAAAGAGGAAAGAAATGTGTTCCTTTCCAAAATGAGATTGTTCAATATGAAAATTCTTCTATAATTGTTTGTTCAGATTTTGTCCCATGTGTGTATCAGACAACAAAGTAAATATAAATCAAATATCAGCAAAGAATATTCAAGATTAACGTTTTAAAGGAAAGCATATTTTTTTTTCTATTGCATTATTTCACATAAAATAGAGTTTTTCAAAACTTCACTTCAGATTCTTGCAATTTAACCAAAAAGATCTTAATAAATATTTTGCAAGTAATTCTTTGTCGACTACGACACTAACTTTAAAAAATAAAAATAATAAAAAAACCCCTACAGATTTCCCTTGAGAAGAAACTAATTTTATGTTCCTCGACAACAACTGTACGCGCTCGTATTTGTTGAAGACACTGGCTCAAGAAGAAGGAGAAAAAGATGAATTGAAATTTTATCGGAAAAGATAAAGAACAAGATGTCTTTTATTCCACCGCCATTTCATCTCTCTCTTCCCACCGAATCGGAAAGCTACGTTATATACCTCCCCCAAGAAAATCCTTTTGTGTGTGTGTGTGTGTGTGCGGGCGCTCCGAGTATCGAGTTTTTGTTGAAAAGGAGATGAATTTTTGGTGTGGCCACGATCCATAAATATCTCTGCTGCCGCGTCAAACCAATCAACGTGTAAAAGAACTAAAAATTAAAAAATAAATAAATAAAAATAAAAACAGAAAAAAAATGTAAATGTTTGACAAGATAGAAACAAGAAAAAAGCCTCGGGGGATACCATCCATGGCTGTCTTTCAAATCCTCTACTAGAAAGAAGAGAGCGGGAAAATGAATAATACGCTATCGAAATAAAGAATCTCCGTTAATACTCTTCAGCAGAAAATAAAACAAGATCGGATATGGCGTTAGGAGAAGAAGGAGGACGAAAGAGAGATATATATAGTATGAATATTAATGTCTTTCCGTTTTCTTCTCCCTTTTGTTGTACTCGATGAAGAAGAAAATGCAAGAAGCTAGCGTCAATTGCTCTAACATGCCAACTGCAAATACTGAAGAGGAGTTAATACTCGCGGGTATTATTGCGTTTCAGTTTAAGAAATTGAAATGCAGATATCGGAGAAGTCCTCGAGGAGGTATTGTGTTTGAGAAGTCGTTTCTTCCTGGACGCCCAGATAATAGCTTTTTGAGAATCTGTTCCCAAAATTGCAGAATAAATGGGGCTCTACTCCTCAGGAAAACTAAATTCCGATGCAAATGGAGAGTGACGTTGTAATATAACTGGAGAACACCGTCTTTTTGAGGACATTATCGAATTCTGGATAATATCTCGCTCCGGGTTTGGGCTTTTGTGATGGTCGAAGATTGTCAAGTGCTGAATGATTCGCTGAATGAGGACTCGTGGATAAGTTTAAGAAGAAGACTACGGAGGAGGAATGAACTGGTTAGCCCAAAGGCAAAAATTTTAGAATTCAAAGAAGTAGATTTGCAGAGCACTTAAAAACTTTTGTTTGATTCTAAAACACAATTTTTGCATTGCAACAATTGGAAAACAAAGAGGAAATTCAAAAAAGAAAGAAATTTGTTCCTTTCCAAAATGAGATTGTTCAATATGAGAAATCTTCTATAATTGTTTGCTGTGAGTTTGTCTCATATGAGTATCAGACAGCAAAATAAATATAAATCAAATATCAGCATACAATATTGAAGATTAACGTTTTAAAGGAATGCATATTTTTTTTCTCTATTGCATTATTTCACTTAAAATCGAGTTTTCCAAAAGTTCTCTTCAGATTCTTGCAATTTAACCCAAAAAGATCTTAATAAACATTTTGCAAGTAATTCTTTCTCGACAACGACGCTAATTTATAAAATAAAAAGGATACTATCTGCAAATTGAATTCGTGAAGTACAAGTAAAACCCCCTTCAGATGTCCCTTGAGAAGAAACTAATTTTATGTTCCTCGACAAACTGTACGCGTTTGTATTTGTTGAAAACACTGGTTCAGGAAGGAGAAAAAAATGCATTGAAACTTTATCGGAAAAAGACGAAGAACAAGATGTCTTTTATTCCACCACCATTTCATCTCTCTCTTCCCACCGAATCAGAAAGCTACGTTATATACCTCCCCCAAGAAAATCCTTTTGTGTGTGTGTGTGCTCTCCGAGTATCGAGTTTTTGTTGAAAAGGAGATGAATTTTTGGTGTGGCCACGATCCATAAATATCTCTGGTGCTGCGTCGAACCAACCAAGGTGTAAAATAACTAAAAAGTAAGAAAAAACAGTAGAAAAAAATTTAAATGTTTGAGAAGATACAAACAAGAAAAGAGCCTCGGCAGATACCATCCATGGCTGTCTTTCAAATCCTCTGCAAAGAAAGAAGAGAGCGGGAAAATGAATAATGCGCTATCGAAATGAAGAATCTTCGTTAATACTCTTCAGCAGAAAATAAAACAAGATCGGATATCGCGATAGGAGGAGTAGGAGGAGTTAGGACGAGCGAAAGATATATATATAGTATGAATATTAGTGTTTTTCCGTTTTCTTCTCGCTTTTGTTGTACTCAGAGAGAAGAAAATGCAAGAAGCTAGTAGCGTCAATGGCTCTAAAATGCCAACTGCAAATACGGAGGAGGAGTTAATACTCGCGGGTATTATTGCGTTTCACTTTAAGAAATTGAAATGCAGATATCGGAGAAGTCCTCGAGGAGGTATTGTGTTTGAGAAGTCGTTTCTTCCTGGACGCCCAGGTAATAGCTTTTTGAGAATCTGTTCCCTGAATTGCAGAACAAATGGGGCTCTACTCCTCACGAAAATTAAATTCCGATTCAAATGGAGAGTGACGTTGTATGTTATAACTGGAGAACACCGTCTTTTTGAAGACATTATCGAATTCGGGATAATATCTCGCTCCGGGTTGGGCTTTTGTAATGATCGAAGTTTGTTCGGATTGTCAAGTGCTGAATGATTCGCTGAATGAGAGGACTCGTGGATAAGTTTAAGAAGAAGACTGCGGAGGTGGAATAAACTGGTTAGCCCAGAGGCAAAAAGTTTTACAATTCTAAGAAGTAGATTTGCAGAGTACTTAATAACTTTTGTTTGATTCTGAAAGACAATTTTTGCATTGCAAGAATTGGAAAACAAAGACGAAAGAAATGTGTTCCTTTCCAAAATGAGATTGTTCAATATGAAAAATCTTCTATAATTGTTTGTTCAGATTTTGTCCCATGTGTGTATCAGACAACAAAGTAAATAAAAAACAAATATCAGCATAGAATATTTAATTTTAACGTTTTAAAGGAAAGCATTTTTTTCTTTCTCTATTGCATTATTTCACTTAAAATCGAGTTTTTGATAAGTTCACTTCAGATTCTTGCAATTTAACCCAAAAAGATCTTAATAAACATTTTGCAAGTAATTCTTCGTCGACTACGACGCTAACTTAAAAAAAAAAGAAAAGAAAACCATCTGCAAATTGAATTTGTGAAGTAGAAGAAAATCCCCTACAGATTTCCCTTGAGAAGAAACTAATTTTATGTTCCTCGACGACAACTGTACGCGCTCGTATTTGTCGAAAGCACTGGCTCGAGAAGAAGTAGAAGAAGATGAATTGAAACTTTATCGTAAAAGGTGAAGAACAAGATGTCTTTTATTTTACCGCTATTTCATCTCTCTATTCCACCCGAATCAGAAAGCTGCGTTACATACCTCCCCCAAGAAAATCCCTTTGTGTGTGTGCTCTCCGAGTATCGAGTTTTTGTTGAAAAGGAGATGAATTTTTGGTGTGGCCACAATCCATAAATATCTCTGCTGTTGCGTCGAACCAACTAATGTGTAAAAGAACTATAAAGTAAAAAGAAAAACAGTAAAAAAAAGTTTTGAAAAATGTAAATGTTTGACAAGATAGAAACAAGAAAAGGTCCTTGGGGGATACCATCCATGGCTGTCTTTCAAATCTTCTACAAGAAAGAAGACAGCGGGAAAATGAATAATACGCTATCGAAATGAAGAATCTTCGTTAATTACTCAGAGAGAAGAAAATGCAAGAATCTAGCGTCATTTGCTCTAAAATGCCAACTGCAAAAACTGAGGAGTTAATACTCGCGGGTATTATTGCGTTTCACTTTAAAAAATTGAAATGCAGATATCGGAGAAGTCCTCGAGGAGGTATTGTGTTTGAGAAGTCGTTTCTTCCTTGACGCCCAGGTAATAGCTTTTTGAGAATCTGTTCCCAGAATTGCGGAACAAATGGGGCTCTACTCCTCAGGAAAACTAAATTCCGATGCAAATGGAGAGTCACGTTGTAATATAACTGGAGAACACCGTCTTTTTGAAGACATTATCGAATTCGGGATAATATCTCGGTACGGGTTTAAGCTTTTGAGATGAACTATGATTGTCGGATTGTCAAGTGCTGAATGAGAGGACTCGTGAATAAGTTTAAGAAGAAGAATACGGAGGAGGAATAAACCGGTTTACCCAAACGCAAACTTTTTTAAAATTCTAAGAAATAGATTTGCAGAGCAGTTAATAACTTTCGTTTGATTCTGAAAGACAATTTTTGCATTGGTAAGAATTGGAAAACAAAGAGGAAAGAAATGTGTTCCTTTCCAAAATGAGAGTGTTCAATATGAAAATCTTCTATAATTGCTGCTGTGATTTTGTCTTATGTGCTTATCTGACAACACAGTAAATGCGAATCAAATATCAGCTTAGAATATTGAAGATTAATGTTTTAAAGGAACGCATATATTTTTTGCTATGTTGCATTATTTCACTTAAAATTGAGTTTTTCAAAATGCCACCTCACATTCTTGCAATTTAAACGAAAAAGATCTTAATAAACATTTTGCAAGTAATTCTTTGTCGTCTACGATACTAACTTAAGAAAAAAAAACTATCTGCAAATTGAATTCGTATAGTAGAATTCACTGCAGATTTCCCTTGAGAAGAAACTAATTTTATGTTCCTCGACAACTTGTACGCGCTCGTATTTGTTGAAAACATTGGCTCGAGAAGAAGTAGAAAAAGATGAATTGAAACTTTATCGGAAAAGATGACGAACAAGATGCCTTTTATTCCACCGCCATTTCATCTCTCTCTTCCTACCGCTTCAGAAAGCTACGTTATATACCTCCCCCAAGAAAATCCTTTGGTGTGTGTGTGTGATCTCCGAGTATTGAGTTTTTGTTGAAAAGGAGATGAATTTTTGGTGTGGCCACGATCCATAAATATCTCTGCTGCTGCTTCGAACCAACCAATGTGTACAAGAACTAAAAAGTTAAAAGTAGAAAAAACAGTAAAAAAATGTAAATGTTTGACAAGATAGAAACAAGAAAAGAGCCCCGGGGGATACCATCCATGGCTGTCTTTCAAATCCTCTGCAAAGAAAGAAGAGAGGGGGAAAATGAATAATACGCTATCGAAATGAAGAATCATCTTTAATACTCTTCTGCAGAAAATAAAACAAGATCGGATATGGCGATAGGAGGATTGAGGACGAGCGAAAGAGATATATATAGTATGAATATTAATGTCTTTCCGTTTTCTTCTCCCTTTTGTTGTACTCGGAAAGAAGAAAATACAAGAAGCTAGTAGCGTCAATTGCTCTAAAATGCCAACTGCAAATACTGAGGAGGAGTTAATACTCGCGGGTATTATTGCGTTTCACTTTAAGAAATTGAAATGCAGATATCGGAGAAGTCCTCGAGGAGGTATTGCGTTTGAGAAGTTGTTTCTTCCTGGACGGCCAGGTAATACCTTTTTGATAATCTGTTCCCAGAATTGCAGAACAAATGGGGGCTCTACTCCTCAGGAAAACTAAATTTCGATGCAAATGGAGAGTGACGTTATATATAACTGGAGAACACCGTTTTTTTGAAGGCATTATCGAATTCGGGATAATATCTCTCTCCGGGTTGGGCTTTTGTGATGATCGAAGATTGTCGTATTGTCAAGTGCTGAATGATTCGCTGAATGAGAGGACTCGTGGATAAGTTTTAAGAAGAAGACTACGGAGGAAAAATAAACTGGTCAGCCCAAAGGCAAAAATTTTTAGAATTCTAAGAAGTAGATTTGCAGAGCACTTAAGAACTTTTGTTTGATTCTGAAAGACAATTTTTGCATTGCAAGAATTGGAAAACAAAGACGAAAGAAATGTGTTCCTTTCCAAAATGAGATTGTTCAATATGAAAAATCTTCTATAATTGTTTGTTGAGATTTTGTCTCATGTGCGTATAGACAACAATGTAAATATAAATCATATATCAGCTTAGAATATTCAAGATTAACGTTTTAGAGGAAACCATATATTTTTTTTCTATTGCATTATTTCACTTAAAATGAAGGTTTTCAAAATTTCACTTCAGATTCTTGCAATTTAACCCAAAAAATCTTAATAAACATTTTGCAAGTAATTCTTTGTCGCCTACAACACTAACTTAAAAAAAAAGAAAACTATCTGCAAATTGAATTCGTGAAGTAAAAGAAAACGCCCTACAGATTTCCCTTGAGAATAAACTAATTTTATGGTCCTCGAAGACAACTCGTACGCTTTCGTATTTGTTGAAAACACTGGCTCAAGAAGAAGTAGAAAAAGATGAATTAAAACTTTGTCGGAAAAGATGAAGAACAAGGTGTCTTTTATTTCACCGCCATTTCATCTCTCTCTTCCCACCGAATCAGAAAGCTACGTTATATACCTCCCCCCCAAGAAAATCCTTTTGTGTGTGTGCTCTCCGAGTATCGAGTTTTTGTTGAAAAGGAGATGAATTTTTGGTGTGGCCACGATCCATAAATATCTCTGCTGCCGCGTCAAACCAATCAACGTGTAAAAGAACTAAAAATTAAAAAATAAATAAATAAAAATAAAAACAGGAAAAAAATGTAAATGTTTGACAAGATAGAAACAAGAAAAGAGCCTCGGGGGATACCATCCATGGCTGTCATTCAAATCCTCTGCAAAGAAAGAAGAGAGCGGGAAAATGAGTAATATGCTATCGAAATGAAGAATCTTCGTTTATACTCTTCTGCAGAAAATAAAACAAGATCGGATATAGCGATAGGAGGAGTGAGGACGAGCAAAAGAGATATATATAGTATGAATATTAATGTCTTTCCGTTTTCTTCTCCCTTTTGTTGTACTCGATGAAGAAGAAAATGCAAGAAGCTAGCGTCAATTGCTCTAAATGCCAACTGCAAATACTGAGGAGGAGTTAATACTCGCGGGTATTATTGCGTTTCACTTTAAGAAATTGAAATGCAGATATCGGAGAAGTCCTCGAGGAGGTATTGTGTTTGAGAAGTCGTTTCTTCCTGGACGCCCAGGTAATAGCTTTTTGAGAACATGTTCCCAGAATTGCAGAACAAATGGGACTCTACTCCTTAGGAAAACTAAATTCCGATGCAAATGGAGAGTGACGTTGTAATATAACTGGAGAACACCGTCTTTTTGAAGACATTATCGAATTCGGGATCATATCTCGCTCCGGGTTTGGGCTTTTGTGATGATCGGAAATTCTCGGATTGTCAAGTGCGGCTGATTCGCTGAATGAGAGGACTCGTGGATAAGTTTAGGAAGAATACTACAGAGGAGGAATGAACTGGTTAGCCCAAAGGCAAAAATTTTTGAATTCTAAGAAGTAGATTTGCAGAACACTTAAGAACTTTTGTTTGATTCTGAAAGACAATTTTTGTATTGCAACAATTGGAAAACAAACAGGAAAGGCAAAAAAGAAGAAATTTTTTCATTTCCAAAATGAGATTGTTCAATATGAAAATCTTCTATAATTGTTTGTTGAGATTTTCTCTTATGTGCGTATCAGTCAACAACAAAGTAAATATAAATCAAATAACAGGTTGGAATATTGAAAATTAACATTTTAAATGGAAGCATATTTTTTTTTATATATTGCATTATTTTATTTAAAATTGAGTTTTTTAAAAGTTTATATTAGAATCTTACAATTTAGCCCAAATTGTAGATACACATATATATATATATCTATATAAACAAGCCATATGGTAAATTGACAATTATTTCTCATCATTTAAAATTTTAACAAAAAAGAAGAAAAAAATTACTTGACTTAGTTATCAGTATAACTAAATCAAAATTTCTCTTTAGTGGAGACATTGAAGAAATATTATGTGTAAAATTTGAAAAGATAATAAAGTGATGTTTCATAATGTAACTATTCATCATATAGTAAACTATATAATAAAAATAACATCAAATTTTATTCTGAATTTATTAATAAAGTTTTATACGTATAATAATGAAAATTAAATTAAACTGACCCAAAATTAAACTCAAATTAACTTTGGATATTTAAACGAATAATATAATTTATGCCTTTTTAAATTTAAAAATTAACTATTATAAGTAACTATTTTTCACATTTTCTAATAAATATATATATTTTTTAATTTTATTAGGTTAAAAGAAAATTTAGAATTATTTCATTTATTTTTTGCTTAAAAAACATTTTTAATTGTGTGGTATGTTTTACGACATTTATAATGATTAATTTAATAGTTTTCAATAATGCAATTATTAATGTTATGAGAGTTCACATTTTAAATAACTTCATATATCCCAGCATTTTTAATAGTTAAAATGAAGCACTTAAAGCTCATCTGTTTTCATTACTGTTCTAGTTTTCACCAGTTTAATCACTTAATATCTTAAATAATCAGATTCAATAGAATTTTATTGAGTGAAATTTTATAAAACTTTTATATTTGTTATTGTACATAATAGCGCATACATTGCCATTAAATATCTAACAATTTATCACAGCTTTCTTCAAAGAGAAACTATAATAATTTTTTCTCATTTCAATAATTTCTTACACTTACGCGAAGTAACTATTTTGATAATAAATTATCAGAAAAATATCTAATATTATTGTGTTCTTTTCTTATATCATAACAAATATCGTTGATCAAACTGCTTTCTTTATAAACTTGAAACTTTATTACCATTATACTCATAAGCAAATACCAAATGCTTTATATATTTCTGTACTTAGACAGTGGATTATTGATAAACACTATCTAAAATTGTTATATTTCTGTATATATATATATATATATATATACTATGAAATATAACATTCGCTATACTTTCCATTATAAGTGGGAGAGTTTATCATTCTTTTCCTTAAAAAAAAAAAGAGGAAACCAACTACTACCTCTCACACTGGAGCATTTTATTGCCCTCGCCCCTCCAGGCTGAATGTATAGGAAGGAAGACCTATATCAAATAAGCCACTGATAAATCGTGGATACTCTTAACTTCTCCGTTTCCCAGAAAATATATATTCTGGGAAAAGATCTCTGAGAAGAAGAAGAAAAAAAAAAAATATTATTTATGATGCTCAAGAGAAACAAACTCCTTCATTTTCTCTATATGCATGTCATCCCTGTCTTGCAGAGATAAATAAATTGGAACCGCAATTCCTGTAGATCGATGTCCAGTTTAGTCCTGTGGAGATTACACAACCAGAGAGGGATGAGCTAGGACACTGACTTCCCCTCAAGATATATGTGCACGCGGTCAGTTGTTACAGGCAGGGAATACTCCTTCGCGACTCCGCCAATTACGGAGGGCTTTTCCTCCGAAAAGGAAGACTTATCTTCCAGTGGAAGAAGGAAAGAATGTGTATGGTCAGAGAGCATTTCCTTGTTGCTGGAGAGAGGGCCTGCAGGAAAGTTGGATGACAGCTGCCCCGAGTTCCAGGAAAAGATTGGAGGAGTGAATTAGAGGGGTAATGATACTGTTTTCCCCAATACGGGTGCACAAGATCTGATTTTGCGTGATTAGTCATGTCATTTTGATGTGTCTTCCAAATATGGAAAAATTGCATTTGTATTTAGATAGGCATCAGGGGCTCGGAATATAGGGTTATTGATGATTTGGAATAAAAGAGAAAGACCTAAAAAATATACCTGTTTTTTCTTTTTCGGATTGTTTTTTAATTTTTTCTTTGATTATCTTTTCGACTTATTATTTTACGACTTTCTTACAAAATGTATTATTTTCACATTTCTGAAATATTTATAACTATTACTGGAAATGTATTATTTTCACTTTTCTCAAATACTTATCACAATTACTGGAAATGTTTCATTTAAATGTTAAATAAATATCATTTTAAACAGATTTAAATCTTGTTATATATCAGAGAAAAGTACTGCAGCTTATATTTAAATCATTATAAATCTCCTTCAGATGACGACCTCATGTTATACTTTTCTGATGAGATATCCGAATTTGAGTCAATTCTAAAATGTAAATTTCTATTTTATTTTATTAGTAGTGAGATTATAATATTTAGAAATAAAAAAATAGATATTTAAATGTTCTCGTCCTATGAATTTATTGCTATTTCAGAGTTTTGACATGCTTTTGTGAAACTTTGTCAAAGTATGATGCTTTTAAATATAGCTATTTTAAATTGAATGAAATGTAAAAATGCCTGAGAGTATTTATTATTAATGAAATTATTATTGTTAAATAATATAGTTCTAAGCAATTTTCAAATATTCATAGAAATACTAAAACCACAAAATGTGGAATCTGTTTCAACGTATAATAATTTATAATACAGATATATAAGTTTATAAATGCAGTTGCACTGATTATTTAATAATATTATTTATATCAAAATAACAGTCATAACAGAGTAAAAAATTTTCCGTTATGCAATTCTCAATTCTTATATTTTACAAAGATTCAATCTTTTTACAAAGAAAAAGATCTTGCAAGTTTTATACGTCGAAAGTGGCTATGGTTATGATGTGGAATCCATGACACTTACAATTATAATTTCATTTGAATCTTTGTAATAATTCGTGAATTTTTAAATTTTTTTTTTTTTTTTCGATAATATATTGTTTTAACAGTTTGAAAATATATATGGGAATATTATATATTTAAATGAACTTGATATGATGAATATTTTGCTTCTTCAATAATATTTTACTTACAATATAAATGTACATAATAAACATTGCTAAACTATTTGAAAGAAGAAATAAAAAAATTAAAATGTACTAACTAAATTAGTTATTAATATAAGAATTATTCAAAATAGCAATTAATATGCTTTAATAAAACATCTGTAATGCTCTTTTTCAGTGTAGAAACAAGAATTTTTAGAAAAATTATAAAATATTACATGGGAAATATTAATCCATAATAATCGAAATGGAATCGGTAATTTAAAATGATATTTTGAAAAATAACATTATGTAATCTTGATATTTTAGATTGTCACAGAAGTAAACACAATTTTCACTGTAAATTTTTATTCAATCAACTAAATTAACATAATTATTATCAAATATCTTAATATTATTATCAAAATCAGTTCAGTTATTTATTTTTTGCATTAATCTACAACCAATTCCAACTCATTAATCTCTTGATTTAATACCCATACCAAACATTCTAAACTAAACAAAATAATATAATTTGTTATAATCATATACATTAAGATTATTATCAAATTCACATTAAATGTTCAGTTAATTATTTTTTGCATTAATCCATTTCAATTCCAACTCATTAATCTCTTGATTTAATACCCATACCAAACACTCTAAATTTCTGATACCTAACAACTCACACTGCAATGCATCCACTCAGATATCTCATGCATCCAAACAGGTAGGGTTCTTTCCTCTTTCGAACTCAGTTCGACAGACACGGACGATATTTCAAAAAAAGATCCCACGTAATCATACAATACCCATCCCTTGCCATACACTCTCTTCACTTCAATTGAAAAACTTTTGAATTCGCTTTTCAAAAGATGGGAAAGAGGTATGGAAGGGCCTTTTATTATCGCCAAGCCCCGCGAGCCATAAAACGTTGTGGCCTCGGTAACTCCTCGTGTTTCCAAGAAAATGATGGAAATGCCACTTTTAATGGCATCATATATCAATTTCTACACCACCTGCGACGGGGTGCTTTTGCATGCCAGATAGGGTGTGGGTGGAGGGTGGGGATGGTTTTAAGCCACGCGCTACTAGAACTTTTATGCGTGCGCCAATTGGCATTAAAAATAATTTAGAACCGCTTGATCCAACGGTTCTTTGGCGAAAAAACAACAGCACTGTAAAAATCTCCCTGCGCGGAAATTTTTGAAGGGGAATCTAATCATTTTGTTTCAAGCGATACCTCAGCATTATCGTCACCAATTTAATTCGTTTATGGACGTACATTGTTTTTCCTCCGTTTATTATACTAGGTGCCAACCTATAGTATGCATTTCTGCCATAGGAAGTTTTTGTGTAGGGTTTTGTGTGAGATAAAGTTGTTAGGCGTTGGATACAAAGTGCCTCTACCATGAGTTTGATCTGATTATACATGTTTTGTGACGTTATGTGCTTTACTTTGAAACTGAAATAAGGGTATCGTAAATTAAATTTTATAGCGGAATTAAATTTTTAAGTGCAAAGAAAATGTTGCGATTTTGTTAACCTAATAAAGTGTTAAGAAACTGGATCGATATGTTTTATTCAATTCCTTCTATTAGCTGACACTCTCCCTATATATATATCTTGTTCAAATTTTCAATCGTTAATAAAATACTTTTTATTCATCCACTCAAGTTCAAATACATTTTTTTGAATTTGTAGTGGATGACGCTTGATGTTAATACAGTTTTTTCAAATATTAATTCAGTAATTAAATTTAATTAATTAATTTTAGTTTTTTTTTATATTTAAGTTGCATATATCTACCAATAGATGGCGCCAGATAAACTTAAGAAAATGAATGAAAATTATTTATAAAGGACTTTCTGCAATATTGTTAAAAAAAAGTAGGAATTGACTTAAAAAAAATTTTTTTTGCATTACTTGTTATTAACTAATGCAATAAGTTTCAAACATTCCATATATATGTAGCACACATCAGAAAATACAGTTATGCTCATTTCACTATAATTTTTTTTTAATTGTCATTTAAATTTTCCTGATTAAAAGACATTTTTTATTCAAATATGTTGTGTTTTGAAAGCATTTAAGGCATTTATTACTTTTTGATTTTCTTTCTGGGGTTATTATTACTTATTCACTTTTTATTTCAAGTACTAGTTTTACTTCATATATTCTAATCATTGTTCAACTGTTAAAATATTATGGTCTATTGGATATGCAGTTTTATCCATTTAGATCTTTTTCAGATTTACTAATCTTATTTATTTATTTTGTTGCTGGAAAGCACGAGCAACGATTCTTTCCTTAAAATGGAATTTGCAATCTATCATAGGCAACGATTTTAAGAATTTCAAGTTTATAGTTAAATAGTTTTTAGTCAAGCTTATAGTTTCAAATTAATATATAGTGTTTTAAACGGCATTTGGTTAAATTGGTATAAAGCAGCAGCATACATGTCAAGGCACCTACATTTTCAATTCATATAACATAGAAATTTGTTCAAAACGTGGATTGAATAAAGATATTTGCAATTCTTTAATGTTGGTGATTGTAGATAAATGAGTCTTTTTTTATTCATAAATACGAATTCATCAATTACGTAAGCTACGAATATTCATCAATTATGTATGCTCATTACTATGAAATTGCAGTAGAACAATGGTATAGAACGAAATATACTACGTAGAATGCTTGAAATTCTAACTAACAACAATACCTTCATCAACTCAATCGAACAAAACAAAAACTTCTTTTCTGAAAAATTTTAAAAATCTGAAGAGGAATAATTAATACTAATCTTACAATTCTGGAAAATTATATTAATCAAAAATATTCTGATATTTTTATTTAACATTCCTGGATGATTTAGGATTGTTAATTTTCATCTGTCTTTATATGCTAAATCCATCATATCTTTCTATTTTTAGGAATAGAGATCACCGCTTAGTGAATAACAGTATAATAGAAAAATATCAGATAATATTAGATACATAATAGCTTACAATCTCAATTTGTACAACAATAGCTTACCTAGAATTACTACAACAACAGTTCTCCCACAATTTGTACAAATTCTTATTCTTAATAATTTGCATACAATTCATAAAGTAATTTAATAATTACATTTTTCCAATAAAATATAAGAATACATTTCCATTTGTTACAATGATTTGTAAGCTAGTAATTTATCTATAATTTCGAAAAATAATCTTTAATAAGCAATTACAGATTCATTTATCCTAAGAGTGGAACTAATATGGTAAATTATAGGAATTTATTATTACTGAGCATTAATGTTTTTCATTTCTAGGTTAAATTGTCTTTTAAGAAAATAGAAATTTTCTTAGATGCTTCTCTTAACTGTTTCAAATAAAAATTTCCACTAAAGATAAATTGCATTTTCGTTTGATTTTAATGAATAGTGGGATAACTATGTTTAAAAATTAAATTTGAAATTACCTATCAGATTAAGCAATTTATATATTGATTTACTAAATCCATTCTCTTAAAAAATTGATGCATGCTATTTGTAATCAGAATACATTTTTATTTATATAGAAATACAAATTATGCAGAAAAAATGTCTTAATTTAATTTATTTTTACTGGTTATCATATGTAAAAGTATAAACATATGAACATATTTGACAATAATTTAAATTTTTATGATTAATATAAAATTTAAGAAATATTTACTTAACTTTATTATATTGTTTACCAGTAAAATCTTATTTGAAAAATCAAATATTACTATTTTTAATAATTATCTTACACTATTGAACATTGATTTATCAGCTTAAATATTTGAAATAATTGTATTTCATTGTTTCGCATTCATTTTCTTATGAAATGTCTTTGGTTTGATACTTTTAACTTTATTATATTGTTTACAAGTAAAATCTTATTTTAAAAACTAAATATTACTATTTTTAATAATTATCTAACAATATTGAAGTTTTATTTTTTTAGCTTAAATATTTGAAATAATTGTATTTCTTTGTATCATATTCATTTTCTCATGAAATGTTTTTGAATGTACAAATTTCGATAAAAATTACATATCCTTCTATAAATTCATAAATATTTCTTTTAAAAATAATTAGAGCAATGTATTTTTAATATTTTCTATATATTTAGGAATAAAGCAAGAAATTTACACTTTCTAACGTAACATTACATTTTACGACAACAAAAGCTCTCACAATTTTGTGTGCAACAATTTTTTTTAAAATAACATGTTCTTGTACAATGCAGAGATTTTGAATGTATTTTAAAGCGAATGTTTATTTTTGTAATCAATATTCAAGAAATACTTTTCGTTTTAAGCCCTTACTCCTTAGTAGTTTTGCAACGATTTGAAATTGACGAACTTCCTTTTGGATTGGAAACTATTGGTCTAAGTTTGGATCGATCCTCAGGAAGTTGAATGACGTGTTTATGTTTGCGAAAACAAATGTTTATCTTGCTAGTGACAACTCCACTAAGTGGTTTGAACACTGTTTCTCGAGAATGTAATCTTGTTATTGCGCTCGAGATATTTGGATTCGATAAAACTTCTCAAAGCTGTTTCTTTTCTCAAAGGGTACATATTTACTTCCAAAGAATTTGAAATATTCTACTACTGAATTAGTGGGTTTGTGTTAACAGGGAAGGAATTAATTATGCAAACTCATTACACAAATTGTATTTGAATTCATATGGGTATCTTGAACTACTTCGTAACTAAGGATAATCTTTCAAATTAGTAATCAAAAAAGTAAAAAAAATTAAGATTATGTACAAGTAAAGAAAGAGTGACTGAATTAAGAGACAGAAAAAGAAACATTTTAAGATTACATTAAGGAATTCATTTGATATAAATTAGAATAATTTTGATAAAAATGTTTCAATTCTTAATGCATTCAATACTTTAAATATATTATAAAAGAACAAAGAATTTTAAATGCTCATGAAAAATGTGTATTTAGGTTTTGTTGGAAATGTAATTTTATAATGCTTAAATAATTAAAAGTTTCATTATCATGAAATATAAAATTTAGCTATCTTTGTGGAAGGCTTTGAATTATTGAATATCTTTTTAGTGAGTCATATACGAAAATTAATAAAAATCTAAGAATATTTAATAAAGATGTGGGTACAAATATTTAGAAAAAGTTTTAAGCATATTAAAATTTAAAAATTTCTATTAGTTTAATTTTAAAAATATTTAATTATTGTTTCTGAAATCTGTATTATATTTTTATGCAAATATAATGCTACAAAAATATTATTAACAAATCATATTATGTAACTTCAAAAAATTAAAAATCCCTTTTTTTTGTATATATGTGTTAAGTTTTTTTGCAATTAAATCATGCTTCGACATTATTTCTAATTTCTAATTTTCTTTTTCAGGTGAGTAAGAATTGCATTTTGACATTCCTATCCACAGCATTTCAGCAAATAATCATTATATTGTAAGTACAAAACTTTTGGCAAACCTATATATGAAATCAAATTTGCTACAGAATGCTGCCTGAATATTGAATATTTAGAATTAATAAGTTTCATTTTAATTCAAAACAAAAGTAATCCGAAAATATCCATTACATAATGATACAATAATAAATTGCTACTAACCATTGTCTTTTTGCATGATTTCATATTTTTAACCGTACTATCATTTTCATTACTTTTAACTACGAAGATGTGAACGTTATTTGGGGCGTCAGTAACTGCAATTTCCTCTTTGCATTGAAATAAAATGCATCTGCTATCCCAAACCCTTTCGAACATACATTTCTATCAATAAATTCATATAACTTTTTATATTAACACCATATTCAAATTTCTTCGTTTTCTATAAACTTCTATTTGTATAGATAATGAATGTTTGTGTCGGTATATCAGCATTTTTGTGCCCAAAAATGCATGTCTATTTGACTATATATAATTATGTGACAGTAATTATTAAATATTGATGATAACATTTTTAAAAAATTGTAATACAATAAATTAACAATATTCATAATTAGTAGAAGTATCTAAATTGAAATAAAAGCATCAAACTTTCCTAAATCCTTTCGCACATACATTTATATCAATAAATTCATATAGGTTTTTTTTATATTAACACCATATTCATATTCATTATTTCTCTATAAACTTATATTAACATAAATAATGAATGTACTTATATATTAGCATTTTTGTGTCGAAAAATTCACATCTATTTGACTATAATGTGACAGTAAATATTAAATATCGATGATAATTTTTTTTAAAATTGTAATACAATAAAGGAGCAATACAAATAATTAGTAGAAGTAAATGAAATAAAATGCATTGCCTCTCAATTCCAAACCCTTTCGCATATATATTTATATTAATAAATTTACATAGCTTTTTATATTTTCAACATAGGCATATTCATTAGTTTTCTATAAACGTATATTAGTATAAATAATGAATGTTTGTATCTAAAAATTCACTTCCACTTGACTATGTATATATTTATGTGACAGTAAATATTAAATATTAATGATAAAATTTAAAATAATATTGCAATACCATAGCTAAGCAATATACACAATTAGTAGAAGTATATAAGTAAACCAACTCTTGTGTTAAATAGTTATTGTAACATATCGATGTTTCAGTAAAAGTTTTCCTGTCATTTTACGACAGCCTCGTAGATATGAAATCACTACCCCATCTAAGTGACTCGAATGTCAAATGACTGCAAACATTTCGATGATGCCTATTGCAGACACTCAACACAGAGAATGGTTGATTAAACACGATGAAAGGGATTTCCTGGAGTAGTCTATTTAGATTCCTTTGGAGTGCTCAATAGCATAATTCAAATTACGCCAAGATCAACAGGCTACGGTCAGGGCCTACAAAGTGCACCGGTTTGACCTATGGGAGGGACAGACGACGGAATTGCTTTAAGTGACTGTGCATGTGGAATGTCAAAGCACCAATCCAACATGCCGTGCATTAATCTAATGAAATATAAGTGTTTTGATAACTGCATGAGATTGCGTTTCAACGGCGTGATGAATTAATCATGTTGTCGTCATATTCGATTAGTTGAAATTACATCCTCTAATATGAATATCGGATGATTTCTGGCGATAATTGCTTCAATACACAGTGGATGTCGTAAATGAATACAAAAAAATGCTAGATGGCTTCGTGAAAGATCTCAAAAATTATACTTATCTTGTTATTTAAAATTAATATGTATAAGAATGGGAAGATAATGAATACATTTGCTTAAAATAAATTTACACTACTCATTCTGATCACTAAATATTAAAAAAAAAAATTTAATATGGGTTTGATATTACTATTTAACAGAATGGGAAAATTTGTGATGATAATTGCTTCAAAGTAAAATGAAACCTGAAAATGGGTATACATTATTCATTTCATTCCCTAAAATTCTGAAAAATTTCAATAAGCATTTGATATTACTTAATAATTATATTATCTTGTATAACAAGGTGAAACGTCTGAAAATAATTTCTGTAAAAAACATAATAACGTAATATTTGCATAAATAATTTACCATATGCGTATTTTTTTCCGCCTGCAAATATATATATATATATATATATAGATATACGTATACAACTTTTGAATTTTTGTTCGTTGCATATTTTACGACAGAAAAATAAAAGTTGCAATTAATATTTTAGAGACATATTTGACCAAGTTCAAAAACATTCAAATAATTTAAGATTTACTGCGCTGCTAATCAGCATAATAACTTAATCACTTATATCATGTTGATTTATACTCAAAAGTATTCCAAAACATTTATATGTATTTAAAATCAATATTATTTAATATACTTTTATACTTTGAATAAAAATTAATAACATGAGAAACTCATATTTTATTTCATTTTGAAATATAAAATTAAAATTATCAAATGCTCTATAAAATCCTCGCAAATGTTTTTTGAGTATCAAGTTAAAGGTAGATATAAAATTTCCTCCTTTTTGCATATACCATTTTCGAATGCACCTACATCACATATTGAATTGCTTCCACCGCTCAAATTCACACCTCTGCTAACAACACTTGTTTTTCGAGCTCAGATTTTCAATAACGTTTACTTTTGGATCTGTGAAGCAAATATTTCTTGTTCTTCGGGGTTCGAGTTCTTCAAATCCCTTTCAATATTGGACCGAATTTCCATTTCTGAAAATATTCCTGAAAATTCACTTAGTTTTGTGTGCGCTTGAAATTTAAATTGAAGCGCTAGAAGATTTCAAACAAAATTGCTTTTCTTGAAGCACTATGTAAAATAATATATATGGGTATACACATTTTTAGAATTAAATTGAGTATATTCTTTGAATAACATTTCATGGCGTTGTTTATAGAAACTTATAATTGTTATGTTATTACTTTTGTGTTTCGATCAGTGTTTCTTAAATTTATTTTATGGAATCGCCCCATATTTACAAACAACTGTTTTCTGGTACATGAGATGGATTTGTTTTCTGCTTATGCATGCCAAGAACAACTTACATACAGGTGCTTCCTCAAATGCTTTCCTGGCGACATTTAGAGGTAACTGCCTTTTGGTTGCCTATCATAAGAGAGAAAGACCAGAAAACTCCAATCAGACAGGATGCCTATTCGAAATTCTACCCATTGTCATGATTGCAATCAAATCTAATAATTTCTAAAAGTAAATAATGCAAAAGGCGTTGCCAGTTGCTTCAAATTTAATCCCCCCTCTACTTTTGGTGTACAATTTATCACTTGGTCACAAGTTAGGCAAAGACCAACTTTGCCAGTAAAATAAAGGGCATTAACTTCCTTTCTTTAAATATGTGAAAATAAAATCGTTAATTTCAAGAAATGCGAGCTCAACATTCTATGCATCTATCGCCCATCTAACTTTACATTGTGTCTATAAGCTTATTGTATAATTTTTATTTCGTAAAATATTTTTCTATTTTCATACGCTGTATATTTTTCATGATTCTAATAAAGCTTATTTTCCGTGCACATTACGTGAAGTCAGGTTTTTTCTTTCGCGCACTTCTTATAAGAATTTACTTTATAAAGGTGCATAGTTTTCGCTTTGAACAATTTATGCAATATTATTTGAAAACTCTGTGTATCGAAGATGTATAAAATAACCCGTAATTACTTATATGAAATAATTATACATTAATTAAATTTTCTTTTAAACAAAACATATCTTTACGTAGACATGTAATTCCGCTAGAAAAACTAACGAAAGAAAAAAGGAGTAAAATGGCACTTCTGAAAGATTTTGTGTAAAAGTTAGTCTAAACACAAATCCCAATTTTATTCTTGGGAATCTTTGAACTTTTTGGGAATTTTGTGAAAGCACTTCGAACTATAAATTTAATTTGCATATCTCAAAGGAAGGCGATTTCACCCGCGACCGAAATAAAATGAGCTTTTAATCTATAAAGATCGTCTGGTCTAGAGATATCATAGGGGAAAAAATTGCCATGAATAAAGTAAAAGATTACTGCTAACGAGCGAACAAAAAGCAAATGAAAAATACTGCTTGAATACATTTGGTACTATAGTATATAACAAACTATAAATAGTTATAGAGTTCACAAAAACGATTTTAAAAAGGCCTATAAATAGATTCCAAGTAATTCATGGTCCTTTAATATTTTTGCATTTTTTATCCTTGCATAAAAATTAATAATAAGTATTTAAATAGTTAACGTAATCAGAGGCAGCATGGAAAGGAATTTGCTCTATTTATTCAATATTTTAGAAAATTCTCAAAAATTTCGGATGATATTTTTTGTACATTCCTAGATGGATTCTTATTCTAATGTTAGGGAAATAAAGCATTAGAATTTAAGACAAATCCTTTCTTTTCTATTAATATATATTGTTGGTCATCGGTGAGCTTTATGTTCCATATATGTATGTCACAAGTATCTCACCAAAAATAATAGTAGGATTTCTGGGAGTGTAAGTGTAACTACCCCACATTTGCTTGTCATATGATAGAGATTCTACAAAATTCCTACCAATTAACCTGATTATCCATGCGATATTTTATTTCACGTAGTCAAAATCATAATCGAGTTTGTTTGAAAATCATCTTGTTTCTGAAATGGTGGGTTGCAATGTTTAGTGCCCCATTGGTGAATTGCAAAATTTGATGCCCTATTGGTGAGTTGCAAAGTTTGGAAAACATTATCTTGAGTGTTCTCACAAAATGTAAAATGAAAATCCGTTTCTTCCTATTCCCACAATATCTGAAAATAATTAATAAATAAATGGTCGTATTCTATGTAAAATTGTTTAATTGTTAAATGAACTGTAATATTTTGCTCTTGTGTGTATTGTAACATTCAAAATAGAAGCATTTTATTGATAACTAAAGAGAATCTGCACTCAAAAACCGAAAACAAAAATTGATTTTAAAATTTTGGTTACATTTTATTCCCTGATATATTATTTTTTCTTTTAATTTACTATTTAGTCATGTTTTTTAACTGGAAGCATATTAAAATGATTTTAGTACGAAAGGAAAAAAATCTAACACAGAATCTTACATTTAAAAGTTATTTTCTTAAAAAATTGCAAGTTTTAGCTTTAATATATTTATTCTCAAAAGCTATTAGAAAGATAGCATTCAAAATTTTTTACCTAGTTGTAAAATAACTGTATATCAAAATTAATTGAGTAATTAAGCATAATGTTTGCGTTTATGTTTTCAAATTAAAATTTCAAGATTTATAGTGTCAATACATTTTAATAATACCACAGAAAAATGTAATCTCCTACACACATTTAAAAAACATTTTAAATGTACATAAAAAATTTCATGATAGCACATTTAGCATTTTCTGAGTAAAACTACTTTAAAGTAGGTAACTTTATCATTGCGTGTATGAGGAAATGCAAATTTTACGATATTATTCATTTAAAAAACATTCTTTTTCTTCTATATATGCATAGAAATACGAATAAGCATCTCAGGTATCAGGAAGGAAATAATATCTGCAACTCTGCAGCTCTGCCCGATATTTTTTTTTATCCATCCTCCTTACTCCTTCCTCTAGTTGCATTTCCTGCTGCTGGTATATGCACCTATGCTCCGCGGAGTGGATCGCCGAAAGCAATATCTACAATCTCTGTTACGGATATATCTTGTTTAAACTAGACGGACAAAATCACTTTCGCAACCCATGTCAAATAGAGTCCCTCGGATTTCAATGAATCTGAAAAAGCGACTCGTATATTTCGGATGGTGATATATTACCGCGGTCTCTCTCTCTCTCTCTCTCTAAGACTATTCGTGTATTTCACTTGAAAGGGGAAAAGGGATATTTTTTGAATGACGACTTTTCTTACGTTTCTGCAAGAAAGGAGAATTCAATATTGGAGTTTTGCATTTCTGAAGGACTTGGTGAAGGAGCATTCGCCATTCGCAACCGGTATTCTCCTTTTGTGCTATTTGCAACTATGCAGCATTCTGAAACAGGCTTTTAATTGCTTCAAATACATATATGGTGCATATTAATAGATATAATAACAATACTAAAAATTACATAAACAATTTGTTATTAAAAATACTTAAAGAAATTAAAGATATTTAAAATCTGTAAAATGATACATATAATATAAGGATACCTATTTGTGAAGCATATTTATATAAACCATTATTCGACTCGTGACTCAGTGGCAACGTGCGCCATTGATGTGCATTAGCGCTGAGGTTTAATCCACTGGCGGTTATGTTACAGACACTGCTTCAAAAAAAGGGAATTCGATGGCGTTTGGAATGTTCAGCATCTTGCCCGTTAGCCAGACTACCTGGTGGAAGTTTTCTGGGTTTTCTCTGTGATACCCAAATGCGGAATAGTTCCCCTAAAAGTCCTCCCCGAATACACTGCTGTCCTTATTTAACGACACGGAGCCAAGTCAGACTTTTACCTATGTGTACACCATCACAACAAAAGCTGCCGCCATCAGAACACACGGATTCATGAACTTGGTCTAGTTGAGTTTACCAAGTGGGATGTGAAACAACATATAAAGTTTAATATTTGTGGTAATCAATGAACAATCATATTTATACAAGCCATTTTTAATCTCGATGAACTCAAAAAATATCCAAGGCGAACTTTATCAGGCGAGAAATGCACATTTCTGGATGAACAAGTCCGCCTTGTATGTCTCTGAAACTATGGGATTTGAATTGGTTCCTGCAATTCAATTCATCACTACTTTTTTTAAATGTATTTCTAATTACGGTAATTTTTATACCTATGCTTCAAGAGTATAAAAGAAAAGCGTAGTCAATTTTGACAATTTATTACTTATAAGTATTTTGTTATTAATAATTCACAGAAATAACTTCTTTATATTACAGTAATGCAATGTGTAGATAACACAACTAAAAGTATTATGATGTTCCGTTTTTATGAAAGAGTACTGAATCTTAACCACAGCTGAAGTTAATGTTAATCTTTTATGAAATCTTTCAAAACATATGGCCACACAATCAAAGTAACAAGTCTCAGCGAAATTATTGAGTCATTAAATTCATTTCCATAACAATTTATTTCAAAAATAACCCCACACTCAAAATATCAGAATTTAATAAAGTCAAGTATGCTTCCGACTTCACATCCATGACACTAAAATTGCAGTACCCTAACACTAACAACGACACTTCATCCCAAAGTTAGCCGCGTTTAAGCAATTAATATGAAGAATTCTCCAACCCAATCAATGGGAACTTAATGAAAATTCAATCTATCAGTTTACCGAATGCCATTAATTTAGGCAATCAATTTAGCATTCAGAATCATTTCCCCCTTCCCGTCCCTTAAAACTTATCCTGGTGAAAATTTTTAAAAGTGCAGCAGGGTTTTCGCTTGTCGTTCACTGCAGGAACAAGGCACTGCATAATTTAGCGTTGTTTAATGCGAATCGAAAATTCATACGCAGGCTCTCTCGCGCCAATGTTCAATTAAGTCGACCGCCGTGTGATGAATGGGTGCCGGATAATGTCCGGGAGCTTTCGATGTCGAAGTGGTGGGTGGGGGTGGAAAGAAAAGTTGGCGATAGTGTCGCCAGATCTGTTAGCCGAAGTAAATTCGGTCGAAAGGAATTATAAAAGTCAAACTGCAGCAGCAAGAAGTGCGTCGTTAAATATGCACGATGATTTTTGCCGCACCGGCTAATGAAATCGCTGTTTTAATTAGAGAGAGTGGGGGTAGTTTGTAGTTTATCGATTCGCACTCAAACATCCTGAATATTTCATATTTCGCAATGTTGCTGCATTTCGCTTTGGAGCCAGACTGATTTGCTAGTTGCGAGGGAAGGCTTTATTTTAGACCCTTGCTTATACATCAAATTAAAAAAAAAATCACATGTTGCCTAGATTACATGGTTTTAATTACCTATTCTGTAGTTTTTTAAAGCTACCACGTATTACTTGTCTAATAATTATACCCTTGACCTTTGTATAATATTTAGACCCTTGACCCTTGTCTTATATTTAGACACTTCCATATGCATCAAAATAAAAATAAAAAGAATATATCACATGTTACCTAAATTACGTGGTTTTAATTACCTATTCTACAGGTTTTTCTTAAACTAACCCTGCATTATTTTGTATCACGATTTGTCTAATAATTAAGGGTTCGTTGTAAAAATTATGCAATTATGAAGGAACAGCAAAAATTACGGAATACATTCCATTATAATTAAAAATACATTTCATTTTTTAAATTACTCTTTTTTCGAAATACCTTTTAATTAAGGCAATTCTTATACATATGGTCAAGAGTATAAGAGAAAAGCATTGTCAATTTTGACAATTTATTAGTTATATCTATTTTGTTATTATTAATTCATAGAAATAACTTCTTTAAATTACAATAATAATAAGTGAAAATAAAAGAATTATGCTGTTAGGGTTTTATGAAAAAAAACTGAATCTTAACCACAGCTGAAGTTAACGTTACACTTTTATAAAATCTTTCAAAACATATGGCCACAGAACCAAAATAACAAGTTTCGTGAATATTATTGAGTCATTAGATTCATTTCCATAACCATTTATTTCCAAAACTATTCCCCACACTCAAAGTATAAGAATTTAATGAAGTCAAGTATGCTTCCGAATTCACATCCATGACAATAAAACTGCAGTACCATAATAATAACCAACGACACTTCATTCCCAAAGTTAGCCGTGTTTAAGAAATTAATATGAAGAATTTTCCAACTCAATAAATTGGAACTTAATGAAAATTCTATCTATCAGTTTACCGAATACCATTAATTTAGGCAATCAATTTAGCATTCAGAATCATTTCCCCTTTTCCCCTTACCCTTAAAACTTATCCTGCTGTACATTTTTAAAAGTGCAGCAGGATTTTCGCTTGCCGTTCACTGCAGGAACAAGGCACTGCATAGTTTAGCGTTGTTGAATGCGAATCGAAAATTCATACGCAGGCTCTGTCGCGCCAATGTTCAATTAAGTCGACCGCCGTGTGATGAATGGGTGCCGGATAATGTCCGGGAGCTTTCGATGTCGAACTGAGTGGAAAGAAAAGTTAGCGATAGTATCGCCAGATCTGTTAGCCGAAGTAAATTTCGTCGGAAGGAATTATAGAAGTCAAACTGCAGCAGCAAGAAGTGCGTCGTTAAATATGCACGATGATTTTTGCCGCCCCGGCTAATGGAATCGCTGTTTTAATTAGAGAGAGTGGGGGTAGTTTCTAGTTTATCGGTTCGCACTCAAACATCCTGAATATTTCGTATTTTGTAATGTTGCAGCATTTCGCTTCGGAGCCAGACTGATTTGGTGGCTGCAAAGTGAAGGCTTTATTTCAGACCGTTGCTTATACATCAAATTAAAAAGAAAAAAAGTTATATCACATGTTACCTAAATTAAGTGGTTTTAATTACCTATTCTGTAGGGTTTTTTTAAAGCTACAATGTGTTATTTTGTGCCAAGATTTGTTCAATAAATTCCGGGTTCGTGGTGAAAATTAAGCAATTATGAAGGAAAGGCAAAATTTACGGACTAGCATTAGACATGTTATTTACCCAAGCTGCATAATATGAATGCTAAATGGGTTGCTTAAATTTATGACTTTTGATACATTTCCTGTCTTAAATCACTGTTGTTGTTTTTTCAAATACATTTTAAATAAACGCAATTTTTATACATAATCTGCAAGAGTTAAAAAAAAAAGCATTGACAGTTTTGACAATTTATAAGTTATAACTAATTTGGTGTTAATAATTCATATAAATAACTTCTTTCTATTACAAAAATACTAAGTGTAAATAATATAAATAAAAGTATTATATTGTTAGATTTTTATAAAAAAGTACTGAATCTTAACCACGGCTGAAGTTAATATCACACTTTAATGAAATTTTTCAAAACAAATGGCCACAGAACCAAAATAACAAGTCTCGGCAATATTATTGAGTGATTAGATTCATTTCCATAACCATTTATTTCCAAAACTATCCCCATTCAAAATATCAGAATTTAATAAAGTCAAGTATTCACAATGTTGCTTCCGACTTCACAATCCATGACACTAAAATTGCAGTACTGTAATAATAACCACGGCACTGAAATCCCAAATTTAGCCGTGTTTAAGCAATTCATATGAAGAATTCTCCAACCCAATAAATTGGAACTTAATGAAAATTCAATCTATCAGTTTACCCAATGTCATTAATTTAGGCAATCAATTTAGCATTCAGAATCATTTCCCCCTTTCCCCTTCTCTTAAAATTTTTCCTGCTGTACATTTTTAAAAGTGCAGCAGGGTTTTCCCTTGTCTTTCTCTACAGAAACAAGGCACTGCATAATTTAGCGTTGTTTAATGCGGCTCGAAAATTCATATGCAGGCTCTCTCGCGCCAATGTTCAATTAAGTCGACCGCCGTGTGATGAATGGGTGCCGGATAATGTCCGGGAGCCATCGATGTCGAAATGGAGGGGGGAAAGGAAAGTTGGCGATAGTGTCGCCAGATCTGTTTGCCGAAACTAAATTCGGTCGAAAGGAATTATAAAAGTCAAACTGCAGCAGCAAGAAGTGCGTCGTTAAATATGCACGATGATTTTTGCCGCCAGGGCCAATGAAATCGCTGTTTTAATTAGAGAGAGTGGGGGTAGTTTCTAGTTTATCGGTTCGCACTCAAACATCCTGAATATTTCGTATTTTGTAATGTTGCAGCATTTCGCTTTCGAGTCAGCCTGATTTGATGGTTGCCAGTGAAGGCTTTATTTTAGACCCTTGTTTATACATCAAACTAAAAAGTAAAATAATAACAAGTTACCTAAATTACGTGATTTAATCACCTATTCTGTAGTTTTTTAAAGCTACCACGTACTACTTGTCTAATAATTATACCCTTGGCGGTTTTCTGATATTTAGATCCTAACTTATACATCAAATTAAAAAGGAAAATAATGACATGTTACCTAAATTACGTGGTTTTAATTAACTATTCTGTAGTTATTTTTTTAAAGCTACCACGTCGTATTTTGTGCTACATATTGTCTACTAATTACGAGTTCATTGCAAAAATTATGCAATTATGAAGGAAAGGCAAAAAATACGGAATACATTCCATTATAATCAAAAATACATTTCCTTTTTTAAATGACTCTTTTTTCAAAATACTTCTTAATTAAGGTAATTTTTATACATATAGTCAAGAGTATAAGAGAAAAACATTGTCAGTTTTGACAATTTATTAGATATAACTATTTCGTTATTAATAATTCATAGAAAAAACTTCTTGATGTAAAACTTGTAATAACATTAAATGTAAATAACGTAACTAAAAGTATTATATTATGTTTTTATGAAAAAGTACTGAATCTTAACCACAGCTGAAGTTAATGCTACGCTTTTATGAAATCTTTCAAAGCAAACGGCCACAGAACTTAAAATAACATGTCTCGGCGATATTATTGAGTCATTAGTTTCATTTCCATAACCATTTATTTCCAAAACCTTCTCCACTCAAAATATCAGAATTTAATCAAGTCAAGTATTCTCAATGCTGCTTCCGACTTCACATCCATGACACTAAAATTGCAGTACTATAATAATAACCAACGACACTCCATTCCCAAAGTTAGCCGTGTTTAAGCAATTAATATGAAGAATTCTCCAATCCAATAAACTGAAACTTAATGAAAATTCAATCTATCAGTTTACCGAATGCCATTAATTTAGGCAATCAATTTAGCCATTCAGAATCATTTCCCCCTTTCCAAGTGCAGCAGGGTTTTCGCTTGTCGTTCACTGCAGAAACAAGGCGCTGCATAATTTAGCGTTGTTTAATGCGTCTCGAAAATTCATACTCAGGCTCTCTCTCGCCAATGTTCAATTAAGTCGACCGCCCTGTGATGAATGGGTGCCGGATAATGTCCGGGAGCTTTCGATGTCGAACTGAGTGGAAAGAAAAGTTAGCGATAGTATCGCCAGATCTGTTAGCCGAAGTAAATTTCGTCGGAAGGAATTATAGAAGTCAAACTGCAGCAGCAAGAAGTGCGTCGTTAAATATGCACGATGATTTTTGCCGCCCCGGCTAATGGAATCGCTGTTTTAATTAGAGAGAGTGGGGGTAGTTTCTAGTTTATCGGTTCGCACTCAAACATCCTGAATATTTCGTATTTCGTAATGTTGCAGCATTTCGCTTCGAGCCAGTCTGATTTGCAGGTTGCAAGTGAAGGCTTTATTTTAGACTCCTTGCTTATACATCAAATGAAAAATGAAAAAAAACAACAACACATGTTACTTAAATTACGTGGTGTTAATTACCTATTCTGTAGGGGTTTTTTAAACTACTACGTATTACGTTGGGCTACGGTTTGTCTAATAATTACGAGTTCGTTGTAAAAATTATGCAATTATGTAGGAAATGCAAAAATTACCGACTACCGTTTCCCACCCTAAGTAGTATCTTTAGTAACCTTTATCTTAAAAAATGAAATGTTTACTTATTTCAGAATTTAAAGTATTTAATAAACTTATACATTGTAATATTAAACTACTTGAATTTTTACTGAGCTTTATTAATACTAAACTAGTCATTAAACTAAATTACTCTCACAAGCAAAACTTAACTGAATACATCTCTCAAAATAAAATTAGTATAATTAATTCATATAGCAATTAATTTATAATTTACCTGAATCAAAACTTATTTTCTAAAGTTTAATAAAGTCAAGTATTCACACTGCTGCTTCCGACTTGACGTCCATGACACTAAAATAGCAATTCTATAATAATAACCACGACACTTCATTTCCCAAATTTAGCCGTGTTTAAGCAATTAATATGAAGAATTCTCCAACCCAATAAATTGGAACTTAATGAAAATTCAATCTATCAGTTTACCCAATGTCATTAATTTAGGCAATCAATTTAGCATTCAGAATCATTTCCCCCTTTCCCCTTCTCTTAAAATTTTTCCTGCTGTACATTTTTAAAAGTGCAGCAGGGTTTTCCCTTGTCTTTCTCTACAGAAACAAGGCACTGCATAATTTAGCGTTGTTTAATGCGGCTCGAAAATTCATACGCAGGCTCTCTCGCGCCAATGTTCAATTAAGTCGACCGCCGTGTGATGAATGGGTGCCGGATAATGTCCGGGAGCCATCGATGTCGAAATGGAGGGGGGGGAAAGGAAAGTTGGCGATAGTGTCGCCAGATCTGTTTGCCGAAACTAAATTCGGTCGAAAGGAATTATAAAAGTCAAACTGCAGCAGCAAGAAGTGCGTCGTTAAATATGCACGATGATTTTTGCCGCCCGGCTAATGAAATCGCTGTTTTAATTAGAGAGAGTGGGGAATAGTTCGTAGTTTATCGGTTCGCACTTAAACATCCTGAATATTTCATATTTTGTAATGTTGCAGCATTTCGCTTCGGAGGCAGCCTGATTTGGTGATTGCCAGTGAAGGCTTTATTATAGACCCTTGCTTATACATCAAATTAAGAAGAAAAAAATATATGAAACTCTACCTAAATTACGTGGTTTTAATTATCTATTCTGTAGTTGTTGTTTTTTAAGCTACAACGTGTTATTTTGTGCTACGATTTGTTCAATAATTACGGGTTCATAGTAAAAATTATGTAATTATGAAAGAACAGCAAAAATTACGGACTACAATCACCACCATCCTCGCTATTATTTTTTTAAATATTTTTTTCACGTTCGTATTTTTGTTATTTATTTAGTTTTCCTTCGAATGTAATGAGATTGTTACATTTCTGATGATCTGGTTATGGATAAATCTTATTGAAATCCCAGACATTGTGCAAATTTTATGAGGCAAGTCTTTATAAAATTTATTTTTATCACATCAATTTTCCAGAAACATAAATACTGCCGTAAAGGATAAAATTTAAATTTTTTTATCTTAATAAATTGTGTACTTATATTAGAATTTAAAATATTTAATAAACTTATGCATTGCAATATTAAAAGACTTGCTTTTTTACTCTTCTATCTATTAAACAAGTCTGCTTTTAAAACTTTGATCGTTGGGAAAATTTCAAAAAATTACTCTCACAGACCAAACTTAACTGAATACATCTCTTGAAATATAATGAATATAAGAATTAATTCCTATATCAAATCGTTTATATTTTTTTAAATCATAGTTTGTTTCCTAAAGTTTTATTTTTTATCTTACTTATAAAATATTAAATTCAATCCAAAGAAAGTTAGGAATAAGATTATGTGACAAATCAGCAATGCTAGAAAATCACATTAATGTAAATAAATTAATACAGTTACAAAAATAATGAATAATGTATAATAGATAAAGTTTCATGATTTAAAATAATTAATAATGTTTCATGTTTCATCATTATTATAATGTTTTATGCTTCATCTTTCATTAAAAAATAATGGATAATGTTTGCTTTCATAATGTTTCATCTGTTGTACAAAAGGAATTCTAAAAATATAGCAAAAGTAACTGAAACTATACACGAATATATGAAATCAGATAAAGTAAAATGTTATAATGATAATGTTCTTCATTTCTATCTCCCTGAATGCGGACTAAATATTTACTCTCGAATAATTCTTAAAATAATATTCCTCATATTTTACCAATTATTGTACGGTATTGTTACTTATAGTACACGTTGAAAAATCTTTTCTCGAATATTTCGAATCTCGGTCTAATCACGAAACATTCCATGCCACCCTACATCACAGTCACGTGCAACATCGTGACATTCCAAGGCAACCGTTCGGATCTGAGTGATTTTCTGCCCCATTTTGCTGACAAATTCATTATCGGGTGGGTCAAAGTGCGGTCACGTGACCCAACCACACCTCGAGGAATCAACAGGAAAACGGGAAGGCACTATAACAGCGTGCGTGATGAAATACGTTGCGCAGGCCTTACCTTAACTGTAACTTTAAAGGAACTAAGAAACCGAAGTTAGGAGACTTGAGGGGGTTGTTTCTATGAATTATGAAGCTCACACTTCTACTACTACTTGGATGCGGAATAATAAAGGGCTTTATGAATACAGGCAGCTAATTATAACATAGAATCCTGCAACACATTTTAGTTTACGATACTAGGATTGCAGAAAAATTCCGCTTTAAAAGGCATTTCTATAGCAATGTTTTTTGTTCTAATTTTGTTCTAAAGGGCTTTATGAATACGGTTCATGGAATCCTGCAACACATTTTAGTTTACGATTCTAGGATTGCAGAAAATCGCTTTAAAAGGCAGCTCACACTTCTACTACTACTTGGTTGCGGAATATATAAAGGGCTTATGAATACAGGCAGCTAACTATAACATGGATTCCTGCTACACATTTTAGATTATGATTCTAGAAATACACAACTGATGGGAATTTTTTGGCCGCCATATGTCACAGTTTTTATACAGAATGTATATTCCCAGTTCCATAGAGAATATATATATATAAAGATTTATGTTGTTTTATATTTGTGAATTAATTTCATTAATTCTATATAAATCCATAATCATACTAAATATATGTTTTTATAAATTTTTATTTTTTTTTTTGACCGCAATTTTTAATTTTCTCATTTTCTTTCCAATTAATACATTTATTCATTTAATGAAAAATTGCAGTTTTAGTTTTTTTGAAATGATTATTAGGTATTTTTCGTAATTATATTACAAAAAAGAATTAAAAAATATGAATTTCGTCTTTTTACAGTATATTTAACAAATGTATATCAGTATTAGGAATAAATGTAAATGTAGTTGTCAACCCAAATTTATCTTACTCGAACAGTAGTAGTATTTACAATGAAATTTTATTCTGCATTCTGTTAATAAGAGGATGAAAAATTCATTTTATCAAATCAAAAATATAATCTATATTTTTATCTTATCCCTTTTATACACCTTATATTTCTCATGGCAATGATCTTGCTTATAGAACTGAAAACCTATATAAATGCATATTTCCCTTTTTTTCATTTAAATCAAATATTTGGTTTGTATGTATAAAAGCATCAGTTTTAATGTTTTTTCAAATCTTGAAATTTATCAAATTTATTAATATGTGAATTTCCAAATATTTAGTAAAACTATATAACGAGTTGAAAGACTAACCTACTGTGATAATAGCACTTCTCAATACACAATAGTAAACCGTGCCTAGTGCGTATTATAATACTAATTAATATCATATAGCTTTCCACAACATTAAACGCTTGTACAGTTCCATAAGCACTTAGTAGTGTGATTCAACCAGTCTCTGCGGCGCATTTGTAATTAATCTGATCATTACAGCTATTCGTGGAACACAGTTAGTTTCTTGCTGGCTTATTTATATTTCCCTCCTTTACATGGTGGCGAACAATTAAATTCATGTGCAGAGAAAGAGGTTTCTAGAAACTTGCAAACCGTGGATGTTTTAATGAAATATTAACTGCAGTGAATTAATTTGAAGGAAGCTTCCTCGTGTAATTAATTTAAGACGCAAAGGTTTTTTTTTTTTTCGTGTTTTCCTTAGATATTATTTAGATCCAGTAATCGCGATTTAATTCCACTTATTAATTTTCATTTAATATAATATAACGGGGTCATGAATCCATAAAGAAGAATATTTATTGTAATTTAACTGAAATTTTATGTTAAGTTTAAATTCAAAATTGTAATTTTTGATTGTAGTATATGAATGTGATTAAAATGAAGAAAATGATATTTATGTTAATTGAAGGAAGTGTTTAATTTATTACTTAATAGTTTGATAGTTAGCAGAATTTATTTTTCTTCTGGGTCTGAATAGCCGAGTTTCTAGAGCTCGGTGCCACATGTTTAAGGTGCGAGTCCCGCAGGTGCCATGGATGTTTGTAGTGGTTCGGAATCCACTTTAACCCGTGGGTCGTCTCATAAGACCGTAGAGCGTCAAAGAGCACAATTAGACTTCTTCTCACCCACATAATTCCCAAACTGTTAAGGGCCAACTCAGCTCTAGGCACAGTGATGTGATGTGGTGTAGTAGTAGTCCACTTTAAACCGTAGATCCCGATCTCATATGACTGTAAGAGCGTCACGGAGCCAAGCCAAACTTCTACCTACGGGTGTTCCATCACAACAGAAACTGTTCCCCTTCCATCCATCCAAGAGTAGATTACTCATGGGATTCTTGTAACACACTGCAGGACACTGAATGTTAGTCACAACAACAACAACATTTTTCTTCTTCTTGCAAAGGAAGAGGTTTTACACTTTTCCCATATGAGCCATGATTGCATTAAATTATAAGCAACACTATGATCGTGGATAGAGCTTCAAAAAATATGTCAAACATCATAAAACTGTAGATAGGAAAATACCTAGAAAGATATGACGGTGATCAGAAAATTTATACTCAGTTGTAAGCATCATTGTAGTGATTGACACTATGTCTTAAGTGCCAGTGCAATAACTCTTTCCACTCATTTCATAGAGTGGCCCCTTATACTATAGCCTACATAAGCATTTTAGAACGAATCTGAAATATATTAATTTCGAAAGGAAGAACAACAGTGAATACAGGGGAAATCTTTTTTATATCATCCAAAAATTGTTGACAAATCAGTAATGGAATTTTGTGTTGTGGTTTGTTGATGATGGTAAAAAGGGAAGTATGGGGTATGAAGAAGTAAAGTCCATATAGTAGTCATATTAGCGAATTAAGATCTTCTTTATTATGTGAAATGTTGTTGTGCATCGATAATAGAGTTTGCTGGATTGATTATGCTGTTGAATAGATTTGATAACTTGTTTGATGTGAGGATCGATAACTTCGATAGTAAGAAATTCGTGAATAAATGAATTATTGATGTACCAAAGAGTATTTCTGATGATTTTTAGAACTTCATGTTGATGAATGTTTATTTAATTTTGATTGGTACTTTCCACTATATCCCAAATAGAAGCTCCATGCATTAACAAGGTGTGGAGTACTTGCATATAGAGAAGGATTTCATTCGAGAGAGATAATGATGAATACTTTTCGAAGAGTGGAAAGGTTAGAAAGGAATTTATCTTTGATATATTTAACATGGCTTCTGTAGATGACTTTGTTGCTTTCTAGAGTGAATCCAAATTATTTTTCTTTGAATTTTATAGATTTATTCTTGAGATTTATAGAAGAGGTAGGATAAATTGCAACTGCCCCAAATTCTGAAATAGAAAAAAAAAAGCGTTTTTTCCTGTTTTTTGCGAGATTTTTGTTAAAATTGCAACCGAGTCTTTGTATTTTTAAAAGCAACTGTGCAACTATGACTTCTTACTTGCTATTTAGTGCATATTACCTCTAAAGCAAGAACATCATGTTGATAGCGGATGCATTTTGCATTATGCTAAACTTTTTCTTAATTGCTTTAGGTTTAAATTGTATTTTTAGCGTTTAGTTAGTAGAATAATTGTAGATAACAACAATTATTTCACAAGTTAAAAATGTTACTTTTGAATTTATAAACGTGATATACTTATTTGTGTCAAAAAATATATGGTTGTACAATATATATTAAAATTTCAGAACTGTTATCTAAATTTTTTATGTTTTATTTTTATTTATTAAGAGTTTTTAATTGTTTAATGATAGTTTATAAAATACTATGAACCAGATTAAATCATGTATTGTTTTTTATCCTTCAATACGACATAATAAAATAATCTCAACATGGATTATATGAACATTGAACTCTTTTGTGTAATATTATTTATTTAATTTAATTTAAATTTTAAATAAAAATTTATTTAGTTGTTCTTCTTACTTCAATTAATGGTTCCATAAACGATATTTTTATTCATAATTTTAATTAACAATTCATTTGATGCGACATAGCAAAATGCTATTTACTAATTAATTATTCTAACTAAGCTCTTTATTCATTATATGTTGGCTGATTCATTAGGTAAATAAGGTCTAATTAAGCAGAGTTAATAATTCCTTTATAGTTAGTGTAATAAAATACCATTATCATTCAGAGGCATAACACACTTATTATAATCATTCCATACGACTTGTTATATTTACTATGCAGTAAATGAACGTTCCAAGCGTTGGGAGTTAAGGTTAATAGTTTCTCGACCAATTTATGAAAAATTATTTAAAATTAACAATAGCTTATAATTGTCACTCTGTATACTATGAAATGCTATTTTCTTTATTGTAAAATAAATTAACTTTATATTTGTTTTGCTGTAATTTAATTACAGTTTTATTAAAATAAAGGGTCTGATGGCTGCCACAGGTTTCGGGTTCTAGTCCCGGCAGTACCATGGATCCAATCCACTACCATGGTACCCGGCGGTACCATGGTAGTGGATTGGAATCCACTTTAAACAGTAGGTCCCGGTCTAATATGGCTGTAGGGCGTAAGGCTGACAACCCTACCCCGTAAAAAAACATCTCTCGTCTCGAATTCTGCCAGTGTGTAGACGACTTTGGCCCACCATGGGGTTCTTCGCCAATGATAATGATGATTTAATAAAATAATGTTTAGTAATTCCTATAATTCGTGCGGCCTGATGGTCAATGGATTAGCGCTCTAGCCTTTGGTACCACAGGCTTCAGGTTCGAATCCTGGCGGTAGCATGAATGTGTGTGAGTGGTTTGGAATCTACGTTAAACTGTAGGTCCCGGTCTGTTTAGCCCAAAGTGTGCACAAAATGACAGTAGAGCGACAAACCAAACCTATAATTAGGGTTTATATATTGTTTCAATATGCTACAATCACACTATTAATTTGGGGACACATATTAATACATACTAATATTTAAATCTTCCATGTATTGTTCGTTACTATCAGTTTATTAAAAGTTTTATTATAACTTATTTCGACAGTTGGCGCAACGTAGCATCTTCAACAACTAATCATCTACTGCTGTCACCAGTACTAAACATTAATCAGTACAACATCATGATTCTACATCAAAGTAAAAACTTTTCTCAAACAAAATAATAATAAATAAAAAATTATTCCAGATAGAATCTTTGAAGTTGATGGATCTAGAAAATAGAAAGAAAACATATACTGGATGATAGAAAATCCTACCTCCTAATCGCTCAATAGAGTTTTCGGGCTTATGTGACGGTGTGGTCAAGAATTCTTTATACACCAAGCTAGGTGCGAGGAAAAAAAAGTAGTCGAGAATATGTGTTTATATCTATATACATATAGATATAGATATATACTTGGAGCTATGCAATCATTGTTCGCTAAGTCTTTTGTGTTGACTGAGGATTGCCGGATCGTCAACTTTGTGAGCTACCCCTCTGGTGAAATATTTTTTTTTTTCATACTCTACTCGATGTTTCAGATTTAGGGCAAGAATATGTGAGAGAAGATAAGAATGTGAGATTTTTTTTTCTTTTCTATCCTCTCGTCTTCTCTAGTGTCTGTAGAATGTGATAAGTACACGATTTTTTTCACTTCCACCATCTGAAGTGTTTGTGAAGGAAATGGATATATTTTTTTGTGCACGTGTTATTTATTTGAAGGAAAAAGTATTTCAGTTATATCGATTGCACACTATGTAACACAAAATTTTGTATACTGAGGGTGTGTGTTATGTAAATTTTATTGTTTTTTTCATATTCACAATACAATGGACTAGATAGCACATATTGTGCCTGTCTGGAGAGCAAAGATTGAAATAATTTGAGAATTATTACGTTTAATTCATTTTTAAGTGTTAATAAAATTACTTTTGTAAATTTTAAATTATAAAATTCATTTTCATTTTCTTCAATATACTGTTTACTAAAGTAAAGATTATTTTTTTAAAAAAATACTAAAATTTCTAAAATTTCCATTTATTAAATACTGAAATTTCTAAAATTGACTATTAATAAGTGAAATTTCTAAAATTGACTATTAATAAGTGAAATTTCTAAAATCTTTTGCTAAAATTTCTAAAATTTTCATTTATTAAATACTGATATTTCTAAAATTGTCTATTAATAAGTGAAATTTCTACAATTTTTGCTAAAATTTCTAAAATTTTCATTTATTGAATACTGAAATATCTAAAATTGTCTATTAATAACTGATATTTCTAAAAACTTTTGCTAAAATTTCTAAAAATTTGGCTAGTATCATGTTAGGAAATATTTACTTATTAAATTTCATATAAAAATAAAAATTTCAACTACATCAACAAGTTGAAAGATATAATTAATAATTAATGATTTCATAAGAATATTTTTTATTTATTGATATTATTGATTATAAAAGAAAATGATTGATTATTGTGCAAAATTAAAACAAGTTAATTAAATGTAATATATCAAATCCAATTCTTTAAAACTTAAGTTTGTGAAAGAAGTAGTATTGCAATGAAGCAGATAAAACATGTAGTAATATAGCAATGTAACAGAATAAACCATATAAAATTTCACTCTTGACTAAGTTAAATTGAAGACTTATTATTAATTAAGCTAATGATTTTAGTTCATGTAAATCATACTGATATATAAGATTGCATTGATTCTAAGTTATTGATAGAATTTATAGACTTTCTAATTTTCTGGTAAAGAGAATTATTTAATCACTGAAATTATTTGGTAGATAGACTTTTTATAATGATTAGCATTTATAATAATTTAATTATATAAAAAACTGCATTGTAAGCAATAAATTATTATGAGCTGCAAAAGATATGTTTTATTAAAACCATACAACACCATTTCTTACATTCAAGAGTTATTCATTTCAGTTAATAACAATAACTGTTAATGATTTTTTTACGGAAACGGAAAGTACCTATGGGTTAAATATACCCCGAAAACTTGCACGTAATCATTAATATAGTTAAATTGACATTATTGAAATTACATCGGGAATTTAGATAAAAAAAAAAGAAAATTTACTCTATTAAGTTAAATAATAAAAGGAAAGCAGTAAATTAAGTTTAAGTAAGTTATTCAGATGCAATTAGAAGTCCGTAACACGTTTCCCTGTGGACGGTCAGTGAATTAATGAAAAATAAACATAAATTAAATTAAGAATTTAAAATAAATACAATAGAAATGAAAACATAAACTTCTTAAAAATTTTAGATATCATTTACGAAAACATTTTTTACGATAGCCAGTATTTGTGTTAGTTTTGCGCATCGTAGCAATAAATGAAAATTTTAGGAACCAAATAGATACCTCAGATTTGCAATTTAGCTATTTTGGTCATTTTGAGAGATTTTTTAACAACAGTTAGAGAGTAATTGTTGCATTTCTTCGATTCCCACATTTTTTTCCTCAAGAAGTTAGACTGATTCATTTCAGCTGTAAATCCATAACAACTAACCACCTAGATTTTTCACAAGGCGAAATAAGAAGAAAGCTTTCTAATATTGGCTTGTTTGACGCTTCAACAAAAAGCCTCCCAACACTTTCTTCGCTGATTTTATTTCGAACTCCCACCAAAAGGCATTCTCTTTGAATTCTGCCGAAACCCCTCTTTGAAGCAATAAAAGCCAATTGCAACGTCGGCTGCAGTTCATCACCCCACATAAAAGCGAAAGGACCCGTCGCCCTACTTTGTACTTGGCCATTTTTTTTATTTATTTTTTTCCCCTTCCTCTGTCAGTGCTGGGCTGATTGGGGGAAGTGGTTTCCATAGTCAAGAAAAGGGTTTGAAACTGAAATAAATGAAGGTGAAGGTGCTCTTCCAACGGCACTCGGGGGACGATTACTCTGGGAGGAAGATCGAAGATGCGGTTACCAGTGTGCGCTTGAAGAATATTCCAACCATCCATTCTTTTCCTGGCGCCGGGAACAGGAAAAGAGTGTGGTAAAAGCAGCCCTCCCAGAATGTGTGCCAAGGGTTCGGTAATTTGTATTCCGTACAGGAGAGATTGATTTGAAATCTATCAGATGTGTGGAAGAACATAATATTCTTGTAGAAATATTTCAAAGAAGAATAAATTGAGTTTTGTGTTGCTTTTTTTTTTTCAAGATGGTCCCTTCAAGATAATTTTTCCTTCATGAAGGGTTTTCATTTATAAGACGTCTTATTAGCTTCATACTAAAGTAATAATAATATAACAATATTCCTCGAGTTCTTAAAAATGTTTCCAAATACGCATTCTTATAAAGTAATTGAAAGTGGAAACTCGGTTAATTTCTGACATAACATATGTACATTTCTTATAAAGTAATACGGGGGCCTGATGGCTGTGTGGCAACTCCTTACCACAGGTCTCGGGTTCGAATTCACGGCAGTGACATGGATGTTTGTAATGGTTCGACATCCACTTTAAACCAAAAGTCCCGGTGTAACATGATCCTAGGGAGATGTGGGGATAGTGTTACTCGCGTCCGTAGCATATCTTCAATCTACACATGCCCCTGGGTAGCGCTAAATGAGTGACAGTGGTGCAGTCCTTGCTTATGACATAAAGATTATCTGTCTCTATATTTCCAGCTGCATTAGAACAACAACATAAAGTAATAATAAATAAATTTTTATTTCAAACAAATATATATATATATATATATTTGTTAATAGAAACATGGAAAAATTCCGATGAAATTCTAGTTGAACATCTAATTGATTACCAAATAATAATTAATTCCGTAAGTGTATTACTCATATTAGTAGGCACTTCAAATATGCATTGACAGTTATGATTTCTTACTTGAAATTGGATATATTTTGCGATAAACTTTTTAGACGTGGAAAAAAAAAACCACCGTATTATCCATGATATATCCTTTTGTGTTAAATATTTTTATTTTAGTAACTTAAAATAGATAATTTTAAATAAAAAAATATTTAAGTTTATTAAATGGAAAAATTTTTTCCAATATCTCAGATAAAATTAATTTCTGACATAAATGTTTAAAAATTGGTAAGCGTGACTAAACAACTTAACATTATAGTTTTAGTCGCCTATTTTATTAATCTATTATATTAATAGTTATCATACGAATCTATTTTAAATATATTTTATTCAAATATTTACAAATATTTCTTTACTAAATACTTTAATTATTAATTGATGTACATTTCTCATAGTATTTTTTTTTTTTTTTTTTGAGATTGCTAAGATTTAATTATAATACAGAAAAATTACTCCATGTTTGAATCAGTTTTATTTAAAATAACTCTATATGAACATTAAACTGACCCTAGAAAAACTAGTTTTTTAACCAAATTTTCATTTGATTTTCATCTAAATGATGTATTGTTATAAATAAAATAATAATAAAAATTAATTTATAATTTAAATTTAATAACGTACTCTATTCTATTATTTAAAGCATTTTTCAGTTAAGCTAATACTACACAGGGCAAAATTCATCTATCAGCTGTCAGAAAACGGACGGTGAAAATAATATTTTTATTATTCCATGATTTAATAACTTTTAAGAGATATAATCAATCCTCATTTTATACTATAACTCATAAATTTTCTTAAACAGAATCTGTAATCTAGTAATATTTTCTACTGTTTGTCATTAAATGACAATCTGAATACTTATAAATGTTTAAACTAGCAGAGTCCATGATCCATTATCTTCATTCAGAAAATTCCCAAACATTTATCTCCAAAAATACTTTGCCCGAAACACTTTAAGATAATTTATGAGATAGAAAAGAGGAAACGACAAGAACTTCCAAGTCATCTCCATCGAAAATTTAAAACAATATTTCTCGGGGAAAACAAGGCCCTCAAAACAATGACAATCCCTCCCCACTCCTTCACCACAGAACCACAATAACGTACCTTTCCACCATCCATTCTTATCATATCCTCGAACTAAAGGCCCACAGTATCTCAAAACCCTTCTAAGGACCGACCATCCCTGAATGGCACTCCCCTTCACTGTAACCGGAAAAGGTAGTTCGGTGATTTCCATCTCAATGACGTCACATTCAAAGCGAAACCCAAACTCCCAAAAGGTATATGCATTCTTTGATCAAAAGGCAAGGGGTGGAATGGCGCCTACCTTTTGTCCGCGCGGCACTACCCCCTTTCTCGACCACCCTCCACAGGAATCGTCTGACAGAAGTAATTGAAGTCCTCTGACGCTTTTGGTTTGCATACACACACACATAACAGCTGGTGCATGGGGCTTGCAGACGAGATATAATAGGGCGGTATAGGGGGCTAGTTATGCAGCCCTCCCTGCAGCCCAGCAGTGGTAGATACAGGTTGACAAGGCATTCAAAGATTGCAAGATGCAATAGCCATCCGGCCAGCATAAATGGGGGGAAGGACTTGTAATTAGGAGCTCCTGTGGCGGGTAATTTCGCAGTGCAATATAACTTTCCGAGCAGTCATGTGTTTAATTGTGCCTGCCTTGCGCATTGTTGGTGGTGTTTGGGTCCGTTTGCGTGGCGCTGCAACGAGCTGAGTTGGCTTAGTTAATTACCGTTTTATAACCCGTTTTTAATGTTTTCGAAACAAACTGGCGGTGGCGTTCACTCTACCAAAAAGTTTCGAATCATACTCTTTTGCACTGTTAAAATTAATGAATAGCTTGGGTTCTAGTTAAAGAAGTCCAGTGAAATATATGTTTTGGGAAACATGGGGCCTATGTGTGAATTGTTTGTAAAGAATGAGGGGTAAAAAATTATAGAAAAGCATTGGAGGCAAATTTTTCCCCAAACTCAAATTAGTTTGTTTTTATGCTTAATCAGAGTTAGAAACTTTGAGAACTGTCACGAATAGTCAATAATAAATTGTACATTGGAATATTTATTATTATGTGGTTAAAAGTTTTGAATAATTAGAATTATATGTTAAAATTATCAATACGTTAACTTTAAACGTCTTTTCACTGTTAAAATTAATGAATGGGTTGGGTTCTAGTTAAAGAGGTCCAGTGAAATATCTGAAACATGCTGTCTGCGTGTGAATTGTTTGTAAAGAATAAAGGAAAAAAATTGTAGAAAAGCATTGGTTGCAAATTTTTCCCAAACTCAAATTAATTTCTTTTTATGCTTAATCAGCTCTAGAAACGTTCAAAACTTATACGAATAGTCCTGACTAATAAATTATGCATTGGAATATTTATTATTAAGTAGTTAAAAGATTTGGATGATTAGAATTATATTTTAAAACTATCAATATATTAATTTTAAGCGTCTAAGTTGAAAGTTTATGCTTTATAAAAAATTATTAGTTAAAAGTGCAAAATTAATTAGACTGATTTCATAATGAATTTGTTTTGGTCTTATGATTACTTATTAAAGATAATTTAATTTTAAGAAAATAATTGAATTTAAAATTACATTTATTTTGGAATTAATTAAAATTAAATTTTAATTTTTTAAATAAATGACAAAAATGCACAAAATTAAAAATTTATTTCGAAATAAAATATAACATTATTCTTAAAATGTATTTTAAATTTAAAAAAATTTAGAATTATTTTATTTTTATTGTTAAAAATCTTATTATTTTTATATAGAAAATTTTTTTAATTAGTCTAATTTTAATGAAGTATAGTATAAAATAAAATTGTTTCAGTTAAAAGATTATTATTTAGTATAGTTTAGTATACTTTTTTAATTTTATTTCAAATAATGAAAAAGGAAAGTTGTACTCATTCATTTAATTGTATGCTTAATTGCTGTTCATTTTGCTAATGTTTTGAAAAATGCATATCTCTATTCGAATCAAGATTTCAACAAGGATCCTCTTTTCAAATACTTATCCAGAAAGTCCTCTAAAATGAATGGAGTCAACCCCTTCAAGTAGATACGGATGCAGGTTTTTAAATGTGCAACTCTATTGAACTCTGCAAGTTCTTGGATCACCTCTTCATTGATCGATCTAGAAGTTCCCTCTTATTGAGAAAAGTTTCCCTTTTTTTTCCCCTACCCGTAACCCGTCTTTTCCCTTTACAACCATAAATTTGCTGTTTATGCCTCTTTTACGGGCACCTAGGTAAAACGGCAACTGGCTACTGGAACATAATCTGTACTTGGTCGCCACTCGCTCGTAAATTCCTTTGCCAGCTTTAAAGGTATTTATAGTACTTCTGGACAGCCACGAATCCACGGGTTCAATGGGTGCATAGTCAACGTTCTTCTCCGGCATCACCAAATTCTTTTACGAACAATAACAAGCCATTTTTACAATATTGTCCTCTACACTTGCCTCTATCCATTTAAAGCATAAGCAAGCATACTTATGAGGTTGGGTTAGAAATTTTATTTTAAATATGCTTTACTTTCAAAAAGCGAATAGTCTTTTTCTAAAGGTGTTAAAATTATATAATCAGTAGTGCTATGTGCAGCTGTTGTATCTAAAATCCAGCATCTGTTACAAGTTTATGAAACATAATCCATCTATAATTTAGGAAATTCGCACATAAATATATTTGAATTTCAGATTGTAATTTACGTATAATAAAATGCTGTCAAGATATTCTATTGTACAAACAAGATTTTACAAGTTTTATAAGAAACTATTAACATTTTTGTGACATAATCGCTAAATATTTTATGTTGCAATATTACAAAGTTCATGGATTTGATCTAGATGTTGCTGTCGACCAAGTGGGATAAGAAACAACAACATGATGCGATATCAAGCGATTTTTCTAAGTACTGTACCTTACATTTGGGCAAGCTTTTATGATTGGCTTTACACTGAAGTGACAAAAATCATGGGATACCTCTTAATATCGTGTCGGCCCTCCTTTCGCTCGGCGAAGTGCAGCAACTCGACGTGGCATGGACTCAACAAGTCGTTGGAAGTCTTCTGCAGGAATATTGAGCCATGCTGTCTCGATAGACGTCCATAATTGTGAAAGCGTTGATGGTGCTGGATTTTGGGCACGAACAGACCTCTCGATGATGTCCCATAAATTCTCGATGGGATTCATGTCGGGCCATCTAGGTGGCCAGATCATTCGTTGGAATTGTCCAGAAAGTTCTTCAAACCAATCACAAACAGTTGTGGCCCGGTGACATGGCGCATTGTCATCCATGAAAATCCCATCGTTGTTTGGGTACATGAAGTCCATGAATGGCTGCAAGTGATCTCCAAGTAGCTGAACATAAGCATTTCCAGTCATTGTTCGGTCCAGTCGCACCAGAGGACCAAGTCCATGCCATGAAAAAACAGCCCACACCATTACGGAGTCACCACCAGCTTGAACAGTGCCTTGCTGACAGTTTGGGTCCATGGCTTCGTGGCGTCTGCGCCACACTCGAACTGCCATCAGCTCTTATCAACTGAAATCGTGACTCATTGGACCAGGCCACGGTTTTCCATTCATCTAGGGATCAACCGATATGCTCACGTGCCCATGAGAGTCGCTGCAAGCGATGTCGTTCTGTCAGTAAAGGCACTCGAGTCGGTCTTCTGCTGGAATAGCCCAAGAAAGCCAAATTTCTCCGCACAGTTCTAACAGACAAGTCCCTTGTACGTCCCACATTGATTTCTGCGGTTATTTGACGCAGTGTTGCTTGTCTATTAGAATTTACGACTCTTTGCAGATGTCGCCGGTCTCGGTCGTTAAGTGCAGGCGGTCGACCACTGCGCTGCCCATGGTGGGATGTTATGCCTGAAATTTCATACTCTCGGCACACTCTTGACACAGTGGATCTGGGAATGTTGAATTCCCTAACGATTTCTGAAATGGCATGACCCATGCGTCTAGCTCCAACTAACATTCCGCGTTCAAAGTCTGTTAATTCCCGTCGTGCGGTCATCACGTCAAAACCTCTTCACATGAATAACTTGAACAGAAATGAAAGCTCTGCGAAAGCATTGCGCATTTATACCTGTTCTACGCGATGCTACTGCCATCTGAAAATTTGCATATTGCTATCCCATGACTTTTGTCATTTCAGTGTAAAAGATTTAAAACAACTTTAGCTTTAAGAAAGATATTTATTGGACAACCTTATTCAGAGAAAAAAAAGTATACAATTGTGTGTTTTGTAGTGTGTATGCAGTTAACATGTTGAAATATCAAACAATTTTTCTAAATACTGTACCTTACAATTTTTTATGATTGCCTTCAAAAGATTTAAAGTAACCTTAGTTTCACGAAAGATGTTTATTTGACCACCGTATTTAGAGAAAATAACTTTTAGAAACGTATGCAATTGTGGGTTTTTAGTTCATATATACAGTTAATTAATTAAAGATATTTTCAAAATATATTTACAGTAGAATATTAAAAAAAAAATTTTTTTTAGTGCTAAGTATTTTATTTTGAATTGTTAATTTGCAAAATAATATAATAAATAAAAATTTATTGTTATTTATTTAATATATTATTTTAATTATACTATTCTCCAACGATTTAACTATAGCTCCAACGATCAATTATTGTAAGTACATTTACAAATATTTATTGTTGGATATAAAATTAAAAGACTCTTTCTTCTTTAGAACTAATTAGTGAATTTAGGGAAACACATTTCACTCTTAAGTAAATAAAAAAAAACGAATATTAAAATTCTACAAAAAAAAAAGAATCATTAAAATTAATCGAAAAACAAATTTCTTATTATAATAAATTTCATAAAAGCGCAGAAAAGCATTAAATTACATGTTATCTTGACACTTAAAAAAACACATCAACTTTATCTTAAGTTCATTTGAACAGCTCAGCATACAAAAACTTACGAAAGCCACTGACCTGTAATAAATATTCTCGTGAGCTAATGTCATATTTTTCACTTGAAGCAAAAAAATTTCTTAATTCTTGGCAAGCAACTTTCAGTTTTTTTACTTCATTGGTAAAATAAAACAAGGCTTATTCCCTGGGGCATTTTACAAACTGTGGTTTTATTAAAAAAGACCTCCGCCCTTTTACGTCTGTAAATGAAAAACATGACTTTCATTCAAATGCACCACGTACCAAACTCCTTTTTGTGCAATTTAAATACTGTTACACTTACAAACTCATTGAAGAGTTTATTAATTCTTTATGAATTGCATCAAGTTTTTTGCATTTTGTTCTCAAACTGTAATAAATAAATATATAATATAAATTTAAATTAAAAGTAAACCAAAATGTTGGTTTTATTAATATAATTTAATAATTTCCATAATATGTTCTAGAAGTTTTTCCAGTTTTCATTAATTAATGTTATTTTAATTAAGAGCATTTCTCTTTCAATCGTCCCATACGATATTTTCACAACAAAAAATTGTGAAATGAAGAGTTTATTATTTTAGATTCTTAAAAATAAAATTAAAATTTGACATAAAATTATAGAATCCCACACACACACACACACACACATATATATATATATATATATATAAAGAGAGAGAGAGAGAGAGAGGGGTAGAATTTTTCTCTTTATTTTAAAATTATGAATGAAAAAAATAATTATGTTAAGAATACAAAAAAAGTCAATCTAAGAGGAACTGTCCTTGCAAAGCATTATAGTTTATTATCAACACTTTAGTAAAATATACATTCTTTCTTTAAACAAAATCAAATTACAAGTAATTTATTGTTAAAAATCAAATTAAAAATCCTTTTGTTGTGTTTGCTGCTTTGTATTCATAGTATGGATGAATTATTTAAATACTGAATATTGTAATCATAAAAACTAATTTTAATTAATATTTCATTCAAATTATCTTCCGTTAAACAATATTGATTGAAATCATTAATATAAATACTTGGAAAATGTATTTTATTCAATTTATTATAGTTAATTTAAGTCATATGTACATTTAATGACATTGCATATGGCATTTGATATTTTCTTCATCGTATATCTGTACATTTTGGTCTTTCTAGCATCTTATTCTAAACGCTGTTCAATAAATTCAACATAAACAGTCACATACTAATACAGCCATTTGATGCCCATTTCAAAAGGAATTTCGCCCAATAATAACGTGCGCAGCTAGAGTGTAAGAGGATGTAAAAAAATAAGTGGGCATCACTATTTTCAGAAATCAAGTGATACCATAGAGAATGTGATAAGCTTCATAATAAAGAATGTAAAAGATTCTCGTTACAATAATCAGACTTCCTGATGGAATGAAATGTCCTCAATTTGAAACCAGTCGTTTGATTGTTTGTGGAATGCATAAGGTAGCATACTTCGTCGGGCAATGTTCAAATTAAATTAAATTAATTAATTAATTAAAATTGAAAAACTCTTTATTACTTCAAATTAATGTAATTGCCTAAATATATGTAGATTTTACCGGTGGTAAATATGCCTCAAGCAATTATCAATCTTTATCAATTATTTCTATACTGTGAATCCACAGTCGTTAAATGAATAGCACGCTAAGTTTCCAAAATAGGCGAACCGAGTTCGAAACCAGATAGCGTCCGTATCTTTACCGGGAATAGACACTATACAGTGTGCATTAAAAATATTTGCCAAAAATTTAAAAACTAGCAGAGGAATAGGAATTAACAGAATTTGTAATGGAAAAACGCGTTGAGATGGTGAGGGCGCTGTTTAGGTCGTAGTTGTAAGTGGTTCAAAAGCGTTAATCATTGATTTCTGTTCAAATTTTTAGTAGTATACATCGCTATAAGAATGCAGGATTTCGCCGACATGCATTATATGTATAGAACTGTGAATATAAATAAAGAAAGATGTCCTACCGGAACTTATTTTGAATGTTTCTCCGGCTGTTAGTACACATATGTGACTCCAGAATAGATGGAGTCCCTATTCATTTCAGCCAGAACGCCAGAATTACCTCAATGCCACTTATGGTTCATATTGAATCATAGGGTTTCTTGTTCACTACGATCATAAAATCTGACATACATGAATTTCTACTGCTTCATACTTTCATACTTTCTACTTTCATTTATTGTCCTACTGCTGGGGCACATTAAGAGTATGATCTACAATAATTCCATTGAGTAATGTCCAAATTGTCAATTGCTGTTTGAAATTTCCGTGACATGCCTGATATTTTTACTAATGTACCTAATCCATGCACCTACTGTTAATCTTGTATTTCTATGGTGGCAGCTCTTTCGATACTTTATTGTAAAAGATCCAGTCATTAATATCTTTCTTATGACATTACCTGTCTTTTTCACTTATTTGTCGTTCATATCTTCTATACATGTTAGCACTGACAATCATCATTTCTGCCCACAAACACCTTTAAAAATATGCTGATTTCAGTTCCCATAATCTGCTTTAAAATTTATCAAATTTTTAACAAAGAAACCATGTAGTTCCGTAGTCCGGAGTGTTCTTTCGTTGGCAGTGTTCACTGTAAATTATGGTGATGAAATGTGGCAACAATGTAGCATTCATCCATGGTTCACCATTATTAACCCTGAATTTGTTGCAGATCTGCCGCTCTGAGGAATGGCAGAAGGTCAAAATGTCCTGCATTCGAAAGCAACTACATGTCCATATGAAAAAAAACATTACATAATAATTGATTTACTATTTATTAAAATAAAATTAAAAATTATTAGTGAGAACTATGCATTTTATTTTGTTTTTCATTTCATTTAATCCTTTCTTTAATTCCCATCTTTATTAAAATCAGACAGGCTAATAAATCAAAATAATTTCATCTCTTCTATTATTTATGGGAGACAGAGTTCTGTTTCGGGACAAAACTGGTTATTTCGGATACATTAGCTTGCTAAGAAAAGGGGGAAAAAGTCACATACATCAAAATGCATTACTTAAGTTTCTGGGGAATAAAACATAGCTTTCATAAACCTTTTAAGAGCCTCCTCGCAAAATAAACTCAATGTAATAGCCGAACCGTCCTTTTAATGCAAAAGAACGGAAGTGGAAGGAACGGAAACGAATATATGTTTCTAGAATAAAAAAAGAATTTCCTTTTTTCTCCAGAAAAATCTTTTTTAAAAAATCACCTATATTTATCATTTGGATTGATTAATTCAGCATTTTTTTTATACATAGACACATGATATTGTAGATCGTGAAAATATCGAAACTAAACATACATTCTTAAACTATTTTTTTTATCATATATTTCAATTTATTCACGTCTACAAATTACAAATTACAATTTCTGGAAACATGAAACCTATATTAGTAAAAATTAATGGTGTTTTAGGTATTTAAAAATCAATGGTATTTTAGAAAAACACACACGCACACACGCATGCACCATATATATATATATATATGTGTTATATATATATATATATATATATATGCAGCTAGCATGCAGGAAGCCTAGATTCTAATCGTTGTTACTTTCAAGAACTAGGAGATTCAGATTATTGTGAAAGCGCTTTTAAGTTTCTTTTGTCAGCAATCAATCTGGTGGAAGTTTTCTGAGTTTGTTCCCATACGACAAGCAAATAATTAAAAGTTACTATTAAAAGTCTCGAAAGCGCTTCATTCCCTCAACACATCTGTGTTTTGTCTATTTCTGGTATTCATTAGCAGACAACAAGTTATATGGAAAAAAAATTGATGCGTGTTTATAATATAGATAAAAGATTATTCATTAAAAAAATAACATTCCATTTTATTATTAATTATTATTATCAACTGATATATATATTCCTAACCTCAGTATTGAATAAACCAAACGATAGAAACTTTGATTTTGCAATAATTATACATTATATATTCTTATTCATGTCCAGGCGCCCACCCAGATGTTTGACTGACGGACTTGGCTACCTTCTCCTCAAAGTATTTAAGTGAAATATGTGTATGTGTTCAAATTTAGGCCTTGTGTCCATTTAGGCTTAATTATTTATTTATTTATTCCCTTTTTTTCTAAAGATTTATTCCTTTATTCCCTTTTTTCAATGAATCAATGAAAATACTATTATGTTTCCTGAATTGGTTGATTTAGCCGACATTTTCCTGATTTTTATTAAATATTTACGGAAATATTGAAGTTGGTATAAGTAACGTGCTATATGAGGTAGCCACAGGGAACAGAAGATTGAATTTCAAATTATTTATGTAATTTTCTTTTAGAAAATAAATCTTTAATTTTTAATTTCTTAATTTTAATACTCTCTTTTTTTAATGTTAATGAACCAAATGAGTGCAACATAAAAATTATTAATCAAGTAAATAATACATGGTATTTCGACTTCAGATACCTTTTCTATTATTTATAGTTTAGTATGATTAATTGAGCTTTTTATTTTGTTGAACCTCCTCCCCCAAGACAAAATTCTGCTCACGTCAATGGAATAATAAAAAAGCAAATATTGAATATATTGTTATGATAATAAAACAGCAGTTGATAATAATAAAAGAGAGATAGATAGATATCAATAGTAATAATAAAAGAGCAAAATTATATTATTTCGCGAATAAATAGTTTTAATGACAAAGACATCATTTAAAATAAATGAATCATAAAATTTTTTTTTTTTTTACTTTATTTTTTTCAAGTTCATGTTTAGGAATTTTCTTATTTTTATTTTAAAGTAGTTTTGTATTAAATCTTTCAATATACTACAATCTGAATGTTTCAAATTAAGTCGTCTTCTTTAAAATCTTATAATATTTTTAGAATTTAAATAAAACATTGTTTGTGCATTTATTTTTCAATCTAGATTTTTATATAATTTTATGAATAGTATTTTAATGGAGTTATTTGAAATGTTCAAATAGGTCATTTTAATAACTTATAAGAATTCCAATCAATATAAAGATACGTATGTTATTAATAATATTTCTTCATTTAAAGGAAATTTTGTAACAAATAAGAAATGCTTTAATACTGCTGTCAGAAATCAATTTTTATCGCGTGCACTTCTTGTTTCGTCTATGTGTATATATATATAACCAAATATAAATATCCAAATATAAATAACCAAATATAAATATCTAAGTAATGTATATGAATTTACTGCAACCGTAATTAATTGTTTATATTCATTATAAATGAAATTATGAGGTGCATATTTATTAAATTATTAATATTTTCATCAAATAAATAAAGTCATTTTTTTAATATATCATATAATATATTTTTTTAATACAGCTTTCTCTCTCTCTCTCTCTCTCTATATATATATATATATATATATATATATATATATATATATATATGAGAGAGTATGATATATATCTGTGAGATAGATATACATATTTATATATAGAGATAGATATATGATGTAAATATTAATTTAATAAATATGCTACACACAATTTCTTTTACATTGAACATAATCAATTAATTGCCATTGCAGTACATTCTAATCCATATGCATTACTTAGATATTTGTTTATTTACATATAATTTTTTTTCCAAATTTCTTATTAATCAAGCTTTACAGAAAATGCATTATTTGTTGATATTATTCTGAAAGATTGCTAAATTCTTACCAGTTTATTGAAGAGTTATTTTAGTAGGAGGTTGTTTTATTTACGAAAACACCTTTCTTAATATTAAATTCCTGAGATTCATCTGTAATTGAATTCATGCAGTAATCTACTCTTCGAATGCTTCTTTACCTTTATTCTTTTTTTTTACTGTTCGAATTCATTCCAAATTAAACGTATTCATGTGTCAGATAAAATCATGACAAAAAGATAATTGAATCGAAAGGATAAAAGTTAGAAAGGAAGAGATGGTGAAAAATTTTAAATTAATATTTTACTGAATAATAGATTTATTTGGAAAAAACACATTTCCGCTTTCACATTTCTATAATCGTATTTTCATCAGTTGAAGCTAATACATATTTAAATTGAATTTTCCGTTCAATTAATTGCAAACTCAAAATATATTTTATGGCCCTAGGGCATTTAAAATTTAATTTTTGGTATAGAACCAAAATGCATCAGCCTTTATTTCAAAATACATTTTATTTATTCAGCTGTTTTGAAGGATGAAAATAATGTACTTTATCATTCACTATCTTTACATTATTTCTTTATTTTACATAAACATCCACTTATATGGAATTTTTTTTTCAACGTTAAGAGGATTTTACTTAAATATAAAGTTGGAATATGCATCTTCCTATTATTGCTATTAATTATGTTAAAAACAGATGGACTGGCGATTCAAAATCTGACAGATGAAATTGAAACTACCTGAATTGAATCTGAAACGATGCAAAATACAACATTTGCGTACACGTGGATACACTGTACCACTTTTCTGAAAAATAATTCATGTCAATGTGCTAGCAAAAAAATATAATATATTATTATTATTATTTATTATAAATGCAATAACTATTTTTTTTTATTAGCGTAACCATGCTTCCTCCTACGCATTGGCAAAAGCATGCCATGTGGCGTTCAAGAGAAATGCTCAGTTGGGCTACAAATTCTTATGAGGAGAGGAAGTATATTTCGCGCATTCTGCGCTTAGCTGAGTAATCGGATTTTCTTCCACAAATCCATAATTTTCTGTCTTTAAATATGTTAAAAATTATTTGTGTCTACTTATACTTATGTGGTATGTGTAAATAAAGATGTGAGTTTTCCAACGTGTGCCTTAAGTAACCCAACAACACCCAATTACAATCTGGTTGTCCAACTGACATACAATAATATTATTTATAAATATACAAAAATACCGCATACCATATGGCTAATGGACTTTTAATTTAAATGATAAATTTATATTGATTTCAGTTTGCTACTAAATTAAAAACTAAAACAGTGTAATATAAATAATTAATAATTCCTAATATATTAGATTTTTTTTCTCTTAGATATAATATATGAATTTAAATTTTTTAATTTTATTTTGCAAATTATTTGTTTACATTTAAATTTATTTTAAGGCAAATTTATAGATATTTCATCAATATATATATATTCATTTATTAATTAAAATAGTTTAAAATAGTATGCTTTCATTTACTACAACATTATAAACTAAAAATGCTTAATATATATTTATTAACAAAAAAATGCATATGCATTTAATTTTTTGAATTTATTGCAATACGAAAATAAATTTTTAAGTCTTATTTCGCAAACTGTATATTTCCCAAATGAAGTATTTTTATTTTATTTTATTTTTTTTTTCATTTCAGGGAAAATATTTATCCATTTAGTAAGGAAATATTTCACAATCACTTTAATTTGTTGCTAAATTATAAATTAAAAAGTAATATATATATAGTGAGAGGGATAAATAGATATAGATATATTGATATGCAATATATAATTATTAATAGCAAATTTATATGCATTAAATTTTTTGGATTTAAATATATTCATTAAATGTATTTTTTAAATTTTATCTCGCAAACCCTCTCTTTTTATGAAAAGTAATTTTCTTGGAAAATATTTATCCATTTATTAGCTAAAAAATGTATCGACATCGAAAAATTGCAGAAAAGCAATTAATTTTAAATTTACAATTATTTCAAATGAGAGATTTTGAAATGATTTTCTTGCATAGTTATAAAATAATGATTTTAAATATCAATTACAAAATTCAACTTCAGGGAAGTGTTTTATTATAATTATCATTCCAAGACTAATTTATGGGAATTCTAAATGGGGGAAAAAAAGAAAAATAATAATAAATTTTGACAGCCACGATATTCCTTTCTGTTTAATTATGAGGGAGTGTCAACCGTCGCTTAGCGAAGAATAGACCCTTCGCATTTTTCATTTTTTTATATATTAAATTACTTCTGGGTTTGGCATTTTAATTAGCGATTCTTATTACATTCAGGGGAATCCTCTGACATGCACGAGCACAATGCTTCTCTATCAAAATGTCAAGATTTTTTGAGAAGTTCTTCCTGGCGAAAAAATATACTTTTAGCTTCTTCCGAATATTAGTAATTTTTTTTCTTCTAGATGTTAATATTTAATAAAAAATATATCCTCAGATGGAATTAAGTGTTTTATGGAATTGTTTTAATATAAAAAAAACAGTGGCTTAAATATTTTTAAAAAACGATTTGTGTGAAGTTTTTTTTTTTTTTTTTTTTTTTTTTAAGTTTTAATATTAATATAAGAAATGTAAATAAGTGAGGTTTAGGTGAAAAACCAAAGAGAACAAATACTTCTATGATAATATATACAGGGGGATTATAATATATGCAGGGTGATTATAATATATACAACGTGATTATAATATGTGCAGGATGATTGTAATATATACAGAGTGATTATAATATATACAGGGTGATTATAATATTTGCCAGGGGGATTATAATATTTGCCAGGGTGATTATAATATACACAGGGTGATTATAATACTTGCCAGGGTGATTATAATATATACAGGGTGATTATAATATATGCAGGGTGCTTATAATATATGCAGGGTGCTTATAATATATGCAGGGTGCTTATAATATATACAGAGTGATTATAATATATGCAGGGTGATTATAATATATACAGGGTGATTATAATATATAATATTTGCCAGGGTGATTATAATATATACAGGGTGATTATAATATTTGCCAGGGTGATTGTAATATATACAGGGTGATTATAATATATACAGGGTGATTATAATATATACAACGTGATTATAATATGTGCAGGGTGATTATAATATATACAGAGTGATTATAATATATACAGGGTGATTATAATATTTTCAGGGTGATTATAATATTTTCCAGGGTGATTATAATATATACAGGGTGCTTATAATATATGCAGGGTGATTATAATATATGCAGGGTGATTATAATATATATAGGGTGATTATAATATATACTGGGTGATTGTAATATATGCAGGGTGATTATAATATACACAGGGTGATTATGGTTTCCGAATCAAAGCTTCTTTGCTCTAAATTTGAAAACAATGTAGAACTAAAAGTTTTTGTGTATATACCGGAAATTGGTATGATAAATCTTTTGACCAGCATGCTCTCCAACTGTGATCTAAAAGGAAAGGAGAAGAATAAAAGCATCTAGATACCCCCTTCAGAATCGTTCGGGAAAATACTCTATGAATATAACAGACCATCTATTGTGCACTCTGAGTAACATTGGATTTGCTACATCTTTGCCGTTCTATTAGCGAATGGCAAGTTTTAAGCCGCCAACATTTAAATGCAACAACAATCATGGGTAAATAAAGTATAAAAACAGGCGTATATATAGAGGAAGATATTATTATTGTTATTTTTTTTCTTGCTATAAAATATGTATTCATGTTTTGATAAACAATTCATATTTTATGAGGATTCTAATTTTAATCTTTCTTTCTTATGATTATTATCTTTATTGTTATCAATTATCTTTATTATTTCATTATTTCTGTTGATTATTTTCCTTATTATTCCTTATTGTTTTATTATTTTGTTCATTTCGTTTATCATATATTTTTTATTTTATTTATTATTATTATTTTATTAAGATTCCTTATTTTGATTTTTTTTATTTAGGTTTTTTACAGATTGAAAAAATTACAGGTCGTATCAGAATGTCAAGGAAGCAGATTCTGATTAATAAAGAAATTGTCAAAAATACATCATTTTCGTGTAATAAAATTCAACTTGTAAAAAGTTAATAAAAGCAGGATTATTTACGGATGGAAATTAAATTCACTAGACTATAAGTCATTCATTTAATAGTAAATACAATATGGTTATATTTAATTTTTTAAAAGATTGAATCAATATTAATTTGTTTTTCTTATTTTTTTATGTAAAAAAAGTCATCTAAATTATTAGATTGTACTCTTTAACTGAAATTTTTTTTAATGTGAGATAGATTTTTTAATTTTAAAATTTATACTTTGAATTTATACTTTTAAAATTTATACATTTTTATTTTTGAATGAAAAGTATATAAAAAGTTCTAAATATCCTTTCTTTCTTTAAGAAATGTTTTTGTTTCTTTTTATCTTGTTAAGGATTTTATTTTTAATATTTATAAATATGTTTTTATAAATTCATATATTTATACTTGATTTCATCAAGTTTAAGAAATATGCTGTTCATTTTTTGAAATAAATAAATGTAAATTAAGTTCAAAGAAAGCTGAACTGAATTACGATTTAATATTTTAGCAAATAAAGTAAAATATTCTTTTCGTCTGTTAAAAACTATTTTGTTTTGTTTTGTTTTGCTTTTCATTCATTTGATTTCCATGAATTTTTTTTATTGTTTTTATAAATCATTACATTATATTTTTTGTTTGTTTTTGTTATATGCTTTGTTTTTGACACTTTAAATAAAAAATATATATTGAGTTTTATTATTTTTTGTATATACTTTTCAAATTTCGTTATTGTATTTGGCAAACGAAAAGCACACGTCAAAAAGTTTTTTCCGGAAAATTAAAAATAATTAATATTCTTGTTAGTTTTTGTTAAAAGAGATACCTATAAGAATTTTAATATTATTATATTCATAAAAATTAAAAATCAATTATTCGAAATAATTCGAAATGTACAACGAAAGAAGATATATTTATAAAAAAAAATCATTTTTTAATTCCAGGATATTAAAAATATTTTTCTGCTGCATTTATCAATATTATAAATTAAAAAAGCAGTTATAAAAAAAATAGAAATTAAATGTATATGCTGTATAAAAAATAATGTTAATTATTTAAATATATTCTTTTAAATAGGTAGAATTTATTTTTAATTCTGTGTAAAAAAATTGTTGATGTTAATATTTGAATTACTTACTTAGTTTTTTATGATTTTTAATTTTATATTGTGTGTAGTTAAAAAATATTTAAATACTTATTCAAATTATTGTCTTATTAACTCCTTTGAGATTCGTTATACTGTACTGTTTTTATCCAAAAAACATCAAATGGGTTTTATTTTATTTTATTTTTTATTTATTTATTTTATTTTTTGAAAAAAAGGAATAATGTAGTCTTATAAAAATATTCAAAATACTTTTCCAATTTATTTATTTTTATTTTTTTAATTTTCATTTTTTTCGTATTAATAAAAATTACTAATTAAGGCATTAGAATTTTTGAATATGCATATATTTATTAACGGTTTATATAAAATTTATGTAATAAGAGTTTTAAATTTTTTAATGATAAACATTTTAATTCATTGGAATGTTCTTAATAAATTAAAAAAATAATTATGGTTAATTTTTTGCAAAACTATTTACTTTAATACTTGTAAACAAACCGGTGTTTTTTGGTAAATTTTTAAACATATAATAGTTATTTTTATTTGAGATAAATTCTTTAAGAAAAGCCAGTGATTTTTGATACATTTTTAAACATATAAGAGGTTTTTTTTTATTTCAGATAAATAAGAAATTTTATTTTTTGAATATTTTAATCATTCAAATATTATGTTTTATTTAAAAAAAATTCTAGTTTTGTAAATTTAATTTATAGATTGTTTATTTGATACCAGCATTTTTATTAGTTGATAAAGTAATTTTTTTACATTACTTCAAGTTCTGCCTATCAATTGAATTGAATAATTTTTTTTGTTCAGTTTCTATTTTTCTTTTTCTCTTTATGCAAAACTTCAGAGCCCTACGGACATGTCTAAAACAATTTTTTTTTCAAATTTTTTGCTTTTTATCATAAATCGAAACAGTAAAAAAAAAAAAAAATAGTCACCTAAGAACATTACAAAAAAAGGGGACGGCTTAGAGGCTCTGTCATTCATAATTTAGACATTTTGCAATTCTCGGGAACTGAAAAGAAGTTAATCAATAACGGAAATTCAGAAGGGTTAAACAACGGCACATCTCAAGAAAAATGAAAGGAAGGGGGAAAAAAAAAAGGAAAAAAAAAAAACCCCAGAGAAATCGGGGCTATAAAAGAAAAGCAGCACGCCTAAAGCGATGGAATTGGGAATTTTAAGTGATAACAAAAAGGAAAGAAATATTCCCTTTAGGGAAAAAAAAAGTTGCGCTTTTCCCTGCCATACATATTCATCGAATTCTTCAGAAACCATCTGGTTTTGAATTTTTGTCTTAAGAATGCTCTTTAAACACAGAATCCATAAACGGGTTTTCTATAAATAGAAATGTTGGAATATGTAACTGGAGAAACGTCATCTTGTTTTTTCATTTTTCTTCGGTTTCCTTTTTTATTTTCTTTCTGTCTTTTTACCTTGCTAAAAACAAAGAGTCACATTTTCAGAATTGAAGTCAGAAAAACACCTGCGGCTTGCAATAGATGGCGCTGTATAAATTTTCCTTGAGTCGTTCTTATTCTTCCTTCGAAACTGCTACGAAGATTAACAAGTAAGAGTCTATTTCCTGTTTGGCCAAAGATATTTTCTTCAAAAAATTGGAAAGACTTTGTCAATACAAAAGTCTTCCAATTTTTTAAGTGTATATCCGAGTCTTTCCAGTATTTTTAATATATGTAAGGCTTTACCACTTGCCGGTACGACTGTAAACAAACAAATCATGGTTTCATTTTCCTGTATTGCTAAAAATATAATAAAAATGCTGTATAGCATTATTATTATTATTCATTGTCCACCAAAAATATTGGAATTCATTTAAAAATTTCAAAAAGACACTCGATTTTAATGCTAAATTGTTATCATTAACGCATACTAAGGCTGATTATTAAATCTACAACAAATTAGATACTTTGAATAAATAATCAATAGTTCTGAAAGAGCAAAATATAAGTATTTATTACATTCAGAATTTCAGAGAGATTATTAAAATTTAGAATCTTCAATATTTATTTCTTACTGTGTCATTTTTTAGAGGGAGTAAAGTAGGGAGCGTTTAATATCATATATATCCAAACTGCAGGAAATCAACTTCATAACTGATTACCATCAATCTGAAATTTACCAGAATACCGCTAGTTTAGTATATCGAAGAGGGGAAAGTTGTTCCATGTGATTGTTGTCCACTCCCATATTCTTTCGTTGGAGTGGTGGTTATATAAAATTGTCGTAGAAAACGAAAACATTGCCGCCCACTGATGTTGATATTTTAAAGTTGTTAACTTGCTTAGCCACTGCATCAAGTATTGAAAAAATATCACAGAAAACTTCCTATTATGAAGTGTCCAGAGCTAAACGTGTCATTCACGGAAAGGAGATAAGTTAAAAAAAATTACCAAGGACCTAGCGTTAATAAGAGTCAATATCCAAACTGAGTCATAGTCCTACCAACTGGAGAACATTTACAATTTTCCAAGCGTTTGATGGCCATCAACAAATTTGGATGCAAAAAAATCTCTTTACCTTCTATATATAGAGATAGTTTTAATCTCTCTCTCTCTTTGTATATGTATTCCTTCACATATATAGGACAAATATTTCAAAAAATTTGAAACAAAATCAAAAGAGAATAGAAGAGATTTTTTTTTGATACACAACCAACTTCTATAAAAAAAATCATAAAACAAGCATTCGCTATACATAAATCATTTGATAATAATTCGTCAAAAATCATTATAGGCATCGTCTGATAACTAATAATATCAGACGACATAAAATGCATTCATATTAGATATTACTATCGAAATATCTTGTTATATTATCTCTAATGCTTAGTTTAGTTTTATTTTATTAAAATAAAGTAGATCTTGATATTTAGTGAGAAGATAACAAGCTTAGAAATCAAACTCTCACATAACAAGTGAGAAATGTTCTTACAGATTCAGAAGATGCGCATTTTCCTAGCATCTCCACTCCCTTTCCCCCAAAGCTAATCCTAAATGTAATAAACCTCCCCACCTCCCATGTCCAACCGACCGAAAATGTACATTAAAGCCTCACACTTTGTCATTCCCATCTCGGAACAATAGGAAATTTCAATTGCGGACTTTACCCCACTAAACTGAAGATCATTTTCCCATAAGCTATTCAGAGTTTAAATCTATACTGCAGACAGACAGAGAATACATTATGATTATTTACCGGGATATGACAGCTAGACAATGGCCTGTGCAATAAAGATTTCCCCCCTTCCCAACAGAAACAGGAAACATTGAAGTTGAAATAGTTGATGGAACTGGATTACTTTGGGAACTGAGGATGTATTTCCTGTGGAAATGATTCCGATGTTTGTTCCGATGGGCTTATCAACCCCAGCAAAGCTTAACTTTAAGAATCTGGGAATCGATGGTGTCTTGTGAGAACCTAATCCGAGGATATTTATTCCCGAGCTTCATGGAGGTTTCCGAGAGGAGGAAGTGTACATATCCTGAGGACAAAGTTAATTATTCCGACCCATTCATTAATATGGGGGTTCTGGCGGTGATGAAACAACAGGAGGGGGATTAGAAGAAATATTCTCTCATTAACAAAAATGAGTTATTTAACTTGAGTGTTGATGCGCACATTTATTACGTATTCATTTTGATTTGAGAGACTAATTCGTAAGACTTTAAAACAAAGAACTGTAGGCATTAATGCCATACAAATATAGTTATGCTTTATGAAAACGGGATAAAATGTTATAATAAATTAATATGTTTATCATTGTTTTAATTTAATACTATTAAATTAAATATGCTAAGGATTTCAAATCCGCTTGACAATTCAGAGGGTTTTAATTTTCAAATTAATGATGATAATTATAATGACGCCAATAATGACGATGATATTAATAAAGTTCAATGACTTCAATGAATGAAGATAGTAATAAAGTTCTATTAAGTCATAATGGAAAATGCTTTACTACAACAAACGTATTTTTACTTTTGGACAATTTTAAAATAATATTAAGATCATATCTTGTAATGTATTTCTTGTTTAATAAAATGTAATAATAGTAGTTAGCTCTAACAACATATGATCAATCATTCGATTTCCCCTGATTGCTAAAGCTATAGTAACTGTTGTGAAAAACAAGTAGACAGTAATAATTTTATTTCCATTGTCAATCAGAAATGCCTGATGAAAGTTTCTTAATTTTCAACAATACCTTTGAAAACTCTCGTGTAAAGCAATATTATCTTCTCCTACGTTATCCTGAATAGCATTGTTTCAAGGAGTTCATGTCACCTATTTGAAAGTATTCAATATTAATATCTAAAAAATATTAATATTTAATACTTTCAAATAGTCCTCATTCATTCCCCAGTAATAGTTAGCCCTAACTCTATAAAGATGAATAATCATTTGATTTTCACTAATGGCTCAAGCTACAGTAACAGTTTAGTGAAACATTAAGAAAGTGATGACGGCGACATTATTTTCATTGCCAATCAGAAATCCAAGACGAAATTTTCTCAATCTTCTACAGTACGACAGACGGCTTGAAAACATCTAGTGCAAAGCATTGAATTTTCTCCCACCATGCCTTCAATACATTGTTTCAAAGAGTTCATGCTACCCGTTGTGACGAGTCAATAAATTATTGGTGCATAATTCACAATGTTAAAATAAAAGAATTTGGAACACTTTAAAAAGAGTACAAGCCATTTTAAAAATCCAAAAGGAAAACGAAAATCTTAAACTCAGCCTTTAAAATAATAACTTGACAAGAGTCCAGGTGTAATCTTTTATTTTTTCCTCGATTACCTTTGGCTCTGCTGACTTTCTTTTACAAACTACATCACAGAACCACAGAAATGTTTCTTCTTCTACAGAGTGTTTCGATTCCTCTGCTGCGACTGCAGGAATGAAAGAATCAAGAAAATGAGTTTTGTTTCCCTAAGGATTTGTATGAGTCCTACTCGAATATCGCCCGGGTTATTCAGAAAAGCAATATTTTTAAATTTGCTTGGAATTTTCGGGATAACACATTGCCATGTTCTCTAATGCATGCTGAGATTGTACAGGGGGACGTAGAGATTTCTCAGTTGTGTTAGTACTTTTGAAACTGAGATTTTAAAAGGTGCTGTTTTGGAAAGAGTGCTATTGCGATAAATTATTAAAGAATACAATGTTGTTCGAAATAAGAATGTTTCATTGTTGTGAGCTATTTTATTTGGATAATTTTATGTAGAAAAATGGACAAAAGATAAGATGTAGTTGAAATTTCTATACACATTTCAAAACATAAAATATTCAATCCCTACTAAAGAACTAACGCCATTCTTTTCATGTTTTTATTTTGCCCATGAAATTTTATTCTAATAATAAAAAACACAATAAGAACCTCTAAATACTAGTAAAGTACTTTATAAAAAAAGGAATTTATTACATATATATATAGTACATCATTCTTTGTTTTTAAGTGCATGATTTCAGAATATTTGCCAACTTTCTATTCTACTAAACATGTCTGAAAATTTAAATTTTATAATTTTTTTTAATTGTTATATATAAAATTTTTTATTTTTCATTTTATGAAATTTTGTAAAGAACATTACCTTGGATCCGTAGCTGATGTGTTTTACATCAAAAATTTTAACAAATCTTTACAACTATTAGAAATAATTAAAATTAGCCAACAATAGAAATATAACAGCCAACAGTACAAATTATTTATTCAAATTTTATATTTTCCGTAAGATGAAAATTACAAAAAAACCCCAAACATTTATTAAATTAATTTTATAGCTGTTGTTCATGATAATTATTCATTTATATGAATTAATGAATCTTTACAGCTATTAGAAGTACATAAAATCATCCAACAGCGGACAACAATCAAAATAATCAATGTATTATTTATTCATTTTTTATATTATGTGTCAGATGAAAATTACACAAAAAAACATTTATTAAAATCGTGTATAAACACTACTAGTGTTTTGGGAACATACAATTGTTTATTAAATTAATATAAAAGATTATTACAAAGACAACTGACAAAGCTAATTTTATTCCTCGAAAAATACATTTCTAATAATTAACAATGGATAATTAAAGCCATCTTTAGGCAATTTGATTGGTTACAACAATCTGACACCAAAAACGAAATGCTTAATTGCAAAAGAAGTTACTTACCATTTTTTTGCCAGTACATACCAGTAAATCAAAAACAGAATGATACAATTTGATTGGTTGCAATAACGAGATATAAAATGATCTATCGGTTTTTTACAAAAGAAGCTACTTATCACTTTTTTTGCCATTTCTTTTTGAGAAATCACAAAACAAAATGAAATTACAATATTGCAATTTCTCAAACAACTTCTGCAAAAAGAAAATACAATATAGCACGCGAGATGATAATTAAAGGTAAATATACTAAGATTATTAAACCATTCTTTTCTCTTCTGAATTATACATGATGAAGAAGACTGTCTCCCTCTCTCAAGACGATTAAACAAAAGAAATCCAATTTCAGAATATTAACTTCTGACATAGTTGAATATTTAGCGGGAAATAAAAACACAGTGCAATAAAACAATGTCTCGTAACTTACTCAAACAGTGGAACAGTTAGCTAAAGCATAAGCCTTGGGCACTTTTGAAAGTTAATCATTCACGTTTAATTAGCGCAGTGGATCGGGTTATAATTAAATGGAACCGTACGCATGTCTGTTTGGGCTACCTTTTCGTGTTTAGCTACTAGATACATTAGATGATAACAGTAACTAATAAAAAAAAAATATTACTTAATGCCTAGTTACAATTCAAAGAAACTTCGTTAAACTTGCAGAATATGCAAGACATTTATCATTCTGAGTAAAGAAGTGCACATATTACTCCAAGTAAACATTATAGTGATTAACAATACCATTATATTAAATATTTAAGACAACGCTTAATATTTAGTTTGTAAGTTTATAACTCATATTTAATGAGACAGCAATACCGATTTTCTACTTCTTCTTCTTCATTGGCATAAGAGCCCCATGGTGGGCCAAGGTTGTCTTCCCTGCCAACTGGCATATTTCGAGACAGAAGATGCTTCCTTTTACGATTACAAATGAGTGGCATAGAGCGCCATAGAATGCCAATTTTACAAAAAAGTTCTTACCATTACTTACCATTAAATCAAAAACAAAACGAGACAATTTGATTGGTTGCAATAACGATATATAAAATGAAGGATCGTTTTTTACAAAAGGAGCTACTTACCACTTTTTTGCCATTTCTTTTTGAGAAATCACAAAACAAAATGAAATTACAATATTGTAATTTCTCAAACAACTTCTGCAAAGAGAAAATACAGTATAGCACGCGAGATGATAATTAAAGGTAAATATAAGATTATTAAACCGTTATTTTCTCTTACTGAATTATACAGGATAAAGAAGACAGTCTCTCTCTCTCAAGACGATTAAACAAAAGAAATCCAATTTCAGAATATTAACTTCTGACATTCTCCCATCTTCCTAAGCTTAATTCTTATCAATTGAATATTTACCTGGAAATAAAAACGCATTGCAATGAAACAATGTCTCATAACTTACTCAAACAGTTAGCTAAAGCATAAGCCTTGGGCTCTTTTGAAAGTTGATCATTCACGTTTAATTAGCGCAGTGGATCGTATTATAATTAAACGGAACTGTACACATGTCCGTTTAGGCTACATTTTCTTGTTTAGTTACTAGATGCATTAGATGAGAACAGTAACTAATAAAAAAAAAAATGTTGCTGAATGCCTAGTTACGATTCGAAGAAACCTCGTTAAACTTACAGAATATCCAAGACATTTATCACTGTGAGTATAGAAGTGTACATATTACTAAAAGCAAACATTATAGTGATTAACAATGCCATTATACTGAATATTTATGACAACGCTTAATATTTAGTCTGTAAGTTTATAACTCATATTTAATGAGACAGCAATACCGATTTTCTTATTATTCTTCTTCATTGGCATAACAGCCCCGTGGTGGTCCAAGGTTGCCTTCTCTGCCAACTGGCATATTTCGAGACAGAAGATGCTTCTTTTTACGATACAAAAAAGTGGCACCGAACGCCATAGAAAGCCGATTTTACAAAAAAGTTCTTACCATTTTTTACCATTACCTACCATTAAACCAAAAAAAAAAAAAAAAAAAAATGAAGGTAATTTGATTGGTTGCAATAACGAGGTATAAAATGAGCTTTTTTACAAAACTTTACAAATGAGAACTTTTTTACAAAAGAATCTACTTACCACTTTTTGCCATTTCTTTTTGATAAATCACAAAACGGAATAAAATTACAATATTGCAATTTCTCAAACAACTGCTACAAAGAGAAAATACAATATAGCACGCGAGATGATAATTAAAGGTAAATATAAGATTATTAAACCGTTATTTTCTCTTATTGAATTATACAAGATAAAGAAGACTGTCTCTCTCTCAAGACGATTAAACAAAAGAAATCCAATTTCAGAATATTAACTTCTGACATTCTCCCATCCTCCTAAGCATTTCCTATCAATTGAATACTTAGCGGGAAATAAAAACTCATTGCAATGAAACAATGTCTCATAACTTACTCAAACAGTGGAAACAGTTAACTAAAGCATAAGCCTTGGGCTCTTTTGAAAGTTAATCATTCACGTTTAATTAGCGCAGTGGATCAGGTTATAATTAAACGGAATCGTACGCATGAAAGTTTGGGCTACTTTTTCATGTTTAGCTACTAGATGCATTAGATCAGAACAGTAACTAATCAAAAAAAATGTTGCTGAATGCCTAGCTACAATTCGGAGAAACTTCGTTAGACTTACAGGCATTTATCATTGGGACTATAGAACTAAACATATTACATTATAGTGATTAACAACACCATTATACTAAATATATTAGTTTGTAAGCTTATAACTCATATTTAATGAGACAGCAATACCGATTTCCTTCTTTTTCTTCAGTGCCGCAACCGGCCCATGGTGGGCTAAGGCTGTCTGCCTATTGGCAGAATTCGAGATGTTTTCTTTTTTACGGGGTAGTGTTGTCAGTTGAACGCTCTACAGCCATATTAGACCGAGACCTACGATTTAAAGTGGATTCTGATTAATATAAATAATTCTAGTAGTGGAATATCAAAATTTTCGTCTTTGCACTTACCATGTCTGTGTGCATGATTTTCGTCTTTGCACTTCGTCTGGCATAACACAAATAATAAATGTAGACAGTTAAAAAATAATAACTGATGAAAAGGTTTCTTCAAATCACTATCAATCTTATGTGATATTGATTTTAGACGTCTTTCAGCATGTAAAATGTTTTTAGTAATGATAATTAAACGTAATTAATATTGATGTATCATTTCCAATCAATAGGGAAAAAAACAAATGACACATGAAAATTAATTATCATTACTAAATGATAATTAAACACGAAATGAATTAATGTTTAAAAAAGAAATGTAATTAATTAATTAAACATTTAATTAATGACACTTCCAATGTCCTCAAATCATTATTGAATATTGACATTTATGAATTTTTCAGCGTATGATATATAGGCTTGTGTGTCTAAGTTCATTTTTACGGGATTAAAGCCGTATTTTACACGAAAAGACAAAAATTAATATTTTAAATTCCTAAGAAGAAATCCATCTTCAGTTGAACTAAATTAAATGAACTAGTTATGTGACCACAAAATTGTTTTAATACTTCAAAATATACAATTTTTTTCTTTAAAATTATATGTTATAAAAATACCTTCCAAAGACAAAATACACATACATTTAATATATATATATGTATATATATATATATATATATATATATATATATAGATATAAAATATATTGAAAAATAATAACAAACTCATCCCTATAATCCAAAGAAATGTTTACATTTGAGCAACAAAGTATGAAATAAAAAAAATAAAAAAAGGGATATATATATATTTATTTATTTATTTATTTATCGATGCATAAACTATATATTCTTAGTAACTATTTCATTAAAATGTTTTCATTAGAGAAGATAACGAAAGATCATTTACGTTACCATGTTTATTCAACTGGAAGGTCACACACCAAATATTCTTTTTTCTTTACTAAAAGTAAACTAAAAGGCATTTTGAAATTCGGGACAGTAATGAATCTGTCCAGTCTTTTCATGGTCTTCTGTGACTCAACTCATCATAAAGTGAAGAGTTAAACAACATATTAATGAGATTATATCAGATAGGCATCCAATAAAAAAAAGACTGAATACCATGTACGCAATTTTCGAAAGCACAAACAAAAAAATGCCCAATCAAATCACGCAACACTGAATTGATTTATATGTATCTGAACAGACTGGAAAGTAAAGTAAAAGGCATTTTGAAATAAGGGACTGTAATGAAGCTGTCCTGTTTTTTGATGGCATTTTCTGATTTTGGTCTCCTGTGACTCAACTCACCATAGAGTGAAGAGTTAAACAGCATATTAATGAGATTACGTCAGATAGGTATCTAATAAAAAAAAAAAAAATAATAATAATAATACTGAATAAGATGTACCCAATTTTCGAAAGCACAAACAAAAAAAAATACCAATCAAATCACGCAACACTGAATTGATTTATACTTATCTGAACAGACTGAAAAGTAAAGTAAAAGGCGTTTTGAAATAAGGGTTTGTAATGAACCTGTCCAGTCTTTTGATGGCATTTTCCATTTATGGTCTTCTGTGACACAACTCACCATAGAGAGAAGAGTTAAACAACATATTAATGAGATTACGTCAGATAGGTATCCAATCAAAAAAATAAATAAAAAGACTGAACAACATGTAACCAATTTTCGAAGGCACAAACAAAAAAATACTCAATTAAATCACGCTACACTGAATTGATTAATACTATATGTATCTGGACAGACTGAAATAAGGGACTATAATGAACCTGTCCAGTCTTTTGATGGCATTTTCTGAATATGGTCTTCTGTGACCCAACTCACCGTAGAGTGAAGAGCTAAACAACATATTAGTGAGATTACGTCAGACAGGCATCCAATCAAAGAAAGACTAAATAACATGTACCCAATTTTCAAACGCATAAACAGAAAAAATACCCAATCAGATCATGCAACACTGAATTGATTTATGGGCATCTGAACACACTAGGAAGTAAAATAAAAGGCATTTTGAAATAAGGGACTGTAATCAACCTGTCCAATCTTTTGATGGCTTTTTCTGATTATGGTCTTCTGTGACTCAACTCACCATAGAGAGAAGAGTTGAACAACATATTAATGAGATTACGTCAGATAGGATATCCAATAAAAAAAAATAGACTGAATAACATGAACCCAATTTTAAAAAACACAAACAAAAAAACAACCAATCAAATCATCCCAACACTGAATTGATTTATATATGTCAGAACAGACTGAAAAATAAGTAAAAGGTGCCTCGAAATAAGGGACTGTAATGAAGCTGTCCAGTCTTTTGATGACATTTTCTTATTATGGTCTTCTGTGACCCAACTCACCGTAGAGTGAAAAGTTAAACAACAACATGATTACATCAGATAGGTATCCAATAAAAAAAAAGACTGAATAACATGAACCCAATTTTAGAAAACGCAAACGAAAAAAAAAAAAAAAAAAAACCAATCAAATCATCCCAACACTGAATTGATTTATGTGTTCCCGAACAAGAAATATTGCTCGAGTAATTTGCTTCCATACTTTTACACGTGGCAATATTTTTTCTTCATAACACGTACAACCTCGCCATATCTCAGAGCAAAGATCATTTTGATTAAGAGTGTCATTATACTAAAGGTGCTTCGAGATGAGTTCGGTAATTAGTTTAATTCATTTCGACTAATTACGAGGAATCCGTTGCCACTCGCTGCTGCTGCGATGCAGTTGTTGCCAACGGAACTAAATCGCTGGGGAAATTCAAGCCTGCCTTGGCGAAGATGCTTTATGACCCGTGCAAACTCGCTTCGATGCAGTTCTTGGCTCGTTTCTGAAGGAAATGCCATCGAGGAAGTTTGCTGCCTTTATTTATGGTGCGGTTTGCAGGGAGTTTCGCTGGAAATTGACAGTGTTTGAAGTAATTGTGATTAAATTTTTTTTCCAGCATTGTTGTAAGAAAACTTTGTTTGTTGATTGATTTAATAGTTGATGAAATAATGATATATTAAGATTTAATTCGTGGTTAGTAATTTATGCATACAGTTATTAATGTTTTTAGATTTAATTTTGTGATGATGTCGTGTTCCTTTTACCGTTCAGTGGAAATTGACGGAAAGGGGTGTTTGAAGTAATAGTGATTGAGTTTTTTTCAGCATTGTTGTAAGAAAACTTTTTTTTTGGGGGGGGAGGAGGGGGAATGATTTAATAGTTGATTAATGATATATTTAGATTTAATTCGTGGTTAGTAATTTATGCATACAATTATTAATGCTTTACTAGATTTCCTTTTCGGATGATCTCGTGTTCCTTAAATCATTCTCATATAACAATATTTTTGAAAGTTCCGAAATGAACTTGTTCTAATATTCTAATAGTTTTGAAATATTGCATTCGAAAAAAAAATATTATTTCTGGGAATAGTATATCAGACTAAACAGGTTTAACTTTGCTTTGGGGTGTTTACATGTCGTCTTTACAGTTGAAAGCAATACTGTGATATTATTAATTAATGATTATAATCAATAAATCTCAACATAATATTAACATTTATTTTAGTTTTTCATAAAGTATACTTGTACATACTTTAATAAATGCACAAAAAAATGTCGATGAATATACTTTAATAAATGTACAGAAAAGATATCGATAAATATAATAAATAGAATTGAACAGAACTTTTTACTCCTAATTGTAAATAAGTTTTCATTAATTTTTTTTTTTAAGTTTTGAGTTAAGAATACAAATAATTCCAATTAACAACCATTACAGTAAAATTCATAGGACTTTTTCAAAAGACTTTAATACCATAACATTGAAAATGCTAAGATTTTAAAATGGGTAATCTTACAATAACAAATTTTTACTTCTTTTTTGTGTTAGGCTTTTAGCCAATTAAAATTTTTAATAAAATTTTTTTGGTGTTAATACTAAAAATATAAATTAGTTATGAGTGAACTTAATTATATATATATATACTTTTTATCAAATTTTTATCTTAAGTGAATTTTAATAAAGGAGCCACATATTTTTTAAATTATCGTATGCATTTTGCGGGAAGTTTTCGGATAGTCTTAAGCGGGATAGTCTTAATCGAAATACCAAATGATGACGTATAAAAATTTCTATACTCAAAATAATAAGACTCGATATAAATTAGTCATAACAGACGTATAATCTTTCTATCTGACGATTCTGATTGATAAATTTAAAATTAAAAAGAAAAATATAAATAATATGTTTTTCTTTTTTGCCTTGGTATATAAACGTGATAAAAATTTTTCTTTTTTCCCCATTGATACAAAATAAGTTATGCTAAGCTTTCTAGAAGATAACATTTTAGTATTCACTTGAAATTTCCCCAAACAACATATTTGTCAATAACAAAAGATAAGTAACAAAGTAAGTAGTAATAAATATTGCTTATAAACTTTTTTGACATTTTTTTATCTTTTATAAATGTTAGTAGAAATAAGAAAAACTTATTTCTGAAAGTAACCCAAAATAAAGATTGTTTTCTTTTCAGCTAAAAACATTTATGAAAATTTTTTAATTATTTTCATCTAATAGACAATTATATTTTAATAGAAAATTAACTTTTATATTCATAATTTAATTTGTTTTTTTCTTATAATATTTGTTATCTTTTTTAACATAAATGCTTCCAAGACTTGAAACTTGCTTTATTGTCGATGTTAATTGAATGGCTTCTTTAACATAATTTTTTTTTTTAGTGAGACAAAACACGTTTATAAGAATAATGCATAATTTCAAGAATTTTATTTTTTTTTTAAGTTCAAAATAATATTATGAAAATTAATGGAAATAATCATAAAATTAAGAAATTTTAATTAAGAAAGCTATTCATTCTCTAATAAGGGAAAGTGGAAATTTAAATTAAATTAATATCTAATACTACTATTTTAATTTAATTTCTTTTTATTTATCATAAAATTGGGAATTTCCAATTCTTTTTCCTGTTGTTGTTTACGAAAATCTGGAAAGCTAATATCTCAAATTGCGTTTCAAAATATTCTTTTGTTTGAATTGTTTTTTTTTTCTTTCTTTATTACTTACCAATTTTTCAGATCAAAACATCAGATAAACATATTACGCTATATATAAATGTAAGCAACTATTGCAATTATTTCGTAACTAATTACATCAAACTAATGAAAAATTATTTATTTTAAAGGCATGGAATCTCGTTCATAATCTTTAAGAAATGTTCTAATCATTAAGCTGAAAACATGTTTTCCTCTTTGACAAATTTTTACTTTGACATTTTTTTTATTTTTTAAATTCTATCTTGTTTACTGTTAATGAAAAATATTTTTATTAAAACTTTATTTCTTCTAATTAGAAAATAAAGATTATATTCTGAATATTTTTAACAAAAAAAGTAATAGCTATCTACTCAACAATGAAAATTATCTCTTGTTTACATGAAACAAAATCTGATGTTACCTAAAATTTTAGAAAACTGTTTATTTTAATTATATTTATTTTACATTAGCTCTTTGAAAAATATATTAAATTTGTAAAAAATTCTACAGTCAAATTCTCTATTTACCTTGTGTTTTTTTATTTGTTTAAAAATAAATTTTTCATTTTAATTTATTTCGGACATTAAAAAGAAAATATTTTCCGCTTATTATATGTTGAACCATTTGTTTTAAATTACTTGTATGGTTTTATTTAATTTGGTGGAATGGGCCAATTCTTTTTGATTAATTAGATAATAATTATTATAACTATGTTTATGCAAAAGAATAATAAAATTTAAACGAAATGTAGAGTGATGAAATCATTTTTTAGAGAAAGGAGACATTTTTTTTAAAAAGCATGGATGAAGAGAAACCTTATTTGCCTCAGTTCATTTTTATACCATAATAAAATTTATATTTTATTTTTACACTGGTATATTTCATAGTGGGCCTGATGGCCAAATGACTAGTGCTCTGGCGCTTGGTAAAACAGAGTGCGGGCTCGAGCACCAACGGTGCCATGGATGTTTGCTGTGATTCGGAATCAACTTTAAAATGTAGATCTCTAACTAATATGACAATAGAAAGTTGGACGTAGGACTCACAACCCTACCCTGTAACAAGATAACCTCTCCGGCCTCAAAATCTGCCAGTAGGCAGACGGCCCTTGACCCCCCCATGGGGCCCCCGATGATGATGATGATGATATTTCATATCGTTATATGTACTTTTCTCCAATGTTACACACTTCTACTCATTTATAAGAGTGTGAGCTGTTAAACGTAAACAGAAATATGATTATTTGGCATTGAGTTGAAGACCGAATTTTAAGTGATGTGACAAAATTATTATTCCTTTAAAATTATTATTCCTTTAAATCATTATTCCTTAAGTGAAAATTATGACTGGAAATTTGGTTATATACCATTCAGCTTTAAAGCAATGTAACATTGAAAGAAAAATTCTATAAGCATTCCATTTAGGACAAGTATTCCTAACTGCCCTATATTTCTGTATACGAAGCTATAATATTTTATACCAATATGTCCCTAAGTACTTGAATTCCATGATAAAATGTGTTCCTTCGAAACTGAACACTTTATTCCCAACTTTTTGATAGATTCTAATCTAACAAGTGAAATATAACATTCTACATTTTTGCGAATAGGTGAAATGTTAAACTCTCACGTTTTATCTATTCATTCAATTCCTTCGCTCACAGTGTGCACAAAATACCTCCATACCTCATCCAGTACCGCAACACATTCTCTTCCCATCCATCTCCAAATCCAGGTTCGATTATTGTTCGGGGGGTGCACCGCAGCAGACGACTTTTAAACGAAACGATCCATCCCTTCCGAATAAGAACAGGAGGCCTCATCTTTTTCTGCGCTTGTTATCTGGGCTGTCACTCGCTGCCTTCATTGGAAACCCTTCAATGTCAGAAGGCAGGGATCGGGTTCTTCCCACCCCCACCACACCTCCTCCCACTCCTACCGTCTTCGTTAACGCCCCCCCTTCGCCGTAGCCATGGTTACGTAAAAACCTCATCAATGGGCCCGGCTCCTGCATAAAAATCGCCATCTCGAAATATGAACTTGTCGGTGGGAGATTCCCTGCCGAGGTAGAGTGGTGTAAATCGTTCAAGACAGAGGGATGGACAAATGTGCAAACGATTTGGGGTGGGGGGTGGGGGGGGAAGGTAGGGAATGAAAGGAAGGAAAATAATTATTATGCATTTTTGTTTTTGCTTTTTATGTGGGATTATAGGGTTCCGAAAATGCATGCAAAATAGATTCATTGTGTTGAATTGGACTTTTTTCCAGCATTGCATTGGTCATAATTAGTAATAATCATTGAAGTTTAATAGGACAGTGGCTAAAAAAATATTAAAAATAATTTAGTTAAAGAGTGTAATTAATGCAGTTAAGCAACAATATTAACATAGCTGGCAATTATTGTCATCATTATCATATTGTCATATCATCATATCATATCGTATTTAATATTTAAGCAGCACGCAATATCGTACAGTTAGTTGTAATTTTGTAGTTAAACTACTTGTTTTATAATTTCATTTTAATTCATTCATAGATATAATCTTTTAGATTCCTTTATACTATGTATCATAATATAATTGAAAATGATATTGTTGATTAACTGATATTCATTTTTGAAAAAAATTTTTACGCTTTAGTTTGGAGGGCATTTTAAATTTGAATACCATAATTGGAAACGAAAAAAAAAAAACTTTAATTTACAGAATTTGATAATGAATCGTAAAAATTTAGCATAGTAAGCATAAAAGTTGCACAATTAATATTTAACAATATTTCTATTTAAAACATCGAACATTCATTTCAGAACATGTCAAATTAACCTGATTTTCACGTTATAAACACTAAGTTATATTTAGGTTTTTGATTTTTAATATTTATTTTTTTCTTCTAGTATCATTAATATGTTCGATGTAATGGTTTTTATACTTTTTTGTGTCACTAGATTATTATTATTTGAATTAAACCTTGAATTCTACAGGATTTAGAATTAAGTGTTTTATTCTTAATAATCGAAAATTTGTAATTTTAAATTAATGTAAATAATCTTATAGTAGATTATTTCATTTTGTTAAAAAAAGTTTTAGAAAAAAATTTAATGAAAATATTAAAAATGTTTACATTTATATACCAAACAAAGCAGTTTATTATTAATACATGTGCTACTTACAGCTATATACATTTGATCAATTCATATATACATAAATAGTAATAATACAGTATAATGTATGTAATACAGTATAATATACAATATAATAATACAGTATAATGTACATAATGTATGTTCACTAATGTATATGTTATGTTACTAATGCGTGCATTAATTATAGCTTACAACTATTATTATTATTTTCATATGAAATGAAACAGTTACTCACATGAAATAATAATTTAACAATTTTATTATCCTATTATTAATTAAGTTAAAATGCCATAAAATATTTTTCACAAAAATAATATTTTCTAAATATGTAGTATAATTGTATTTTCTTTAAAACTATCCCTAAACTGAATGCAACAATAAATGGCATTATTATAGTACTATTACATTTAGAATAAAACTGCATTTATCTAATCATTTTAATTTAAATTGCCATTTTTTTCATGTAAAAATTGGTAGACTGAAACAATATTATTTTCAATCATTCAATAAATAATCTATCACATATTTAACAAATATGAATTTTCGGAGATATAACATTTATGATAAAATTACAAATAAAGCTACTTCTAAATCTAATTTAAAAATGACGATGCATTTAAAATTAAGTTACACATATTTAATAAACATTAACAATAAAAATAACTCATTTCTATATTTAGAACTAACTGTCTATTACTTATTTTATTAAGCGCATTCGAAGCATATTTCGCATGGAATTTATTGAATCGTTATCAATTAATTATTCTCTGAATGTTAAATTATTAATTTTACAAAATAATTGTAATATCTTAAATCCATTTACTAAATTTATTTATCATTAAAATGGAAATAAATACAAATACTTCGGCAATAAAATTTTAAAAATCGCTAGGCATGGCTGAGTTATGTTTTATCCCTAAAAGGAAAACAACATAAATATTTCACTAAAGTTTCTAAAATATTATATGTGCATATGTTTTCATACTAGTTTACATTTAAGTCACTTATAGTTTAGTTTACTACATATATAGTTAACATTTAATTCTATTATATATACATTATATAGATTTTAAAAGCAATAATAAAAAGACAATTTTAGTAGAAACGCGTATTTCTAAGGTTGCGAAATTTATTAAAATGCTTTCCTTTTTGATATTGTTCAATTATTTTACCTCAAAAACACCAGATATTTCTATTATTTTCGATGAAATTTTTTTAATTTATCAGTTTTAATTTTTTTTTAAACTTATTCTTCTCAAACTATTTTTCAAATTGATAATACAGAGGGATTATAACACTAACTAAAGTCCCACTGTAAAAAAAGAACCACTGATCACAATGAGTTCAAATTTGAACTGAAGATACTTAAAGAAGAGGGTAACGGTACGGCATCAAAAAAAAAAGTTTCACCGATTTTTCTTAGCCAATTTGGTATGATCTTGCCGTGGCGGATGGGCTTTCCACTAACAATGTCACATTGTTGAATGACTTGGAACTCATTTTTTTCGTCAGAAAACCGAAACAATCTACCATATTGAACACTACAATTGGTTTAATGTGCAACTCCTGCCTAATATGTTATAATTTGAATTCAAAATATCACTGACAGTCGAATTCACTTTCTTTATACCACTTACAGGCCATCTATTAATACACTTTGGAACTTTTTTGATGCCGTACCATTTCCACCTTCTTCAAGTAAATTCAGTTCAAATTTGAACACATTGTAATGAGTGGTTTTTTTTACAGCATTTTGAAACAAGGGACTTTAATTAAAATCATCCTATAAATAAAAATTTTATATACGGAATTGCCGAATAAATGTTTTGAGGAATATTTTAACAATTAATATATCAAACGAATGAAAGCAGTATAAAATTAATTTTTGAAACGTATTATGCCTGTTTTTAATAAGTTTTGCATTCGAATATAAAATTCTGTTTTTTAAAATAGATTTATTAGTTCAAACATTTTCACAAAAACATCATCGAAGTTTTACGCAAGCTTAAAAACAGTTTTACTGTTATTCTCTTTTTTGCGACACCCTATTTAAAATAAGATATGGCTGTGGGAAGAATTTAAGCCAGTTTTCCTCTGCGCAGGAGACGCGAAATAGTGAGGATGAATAGATGAAAACGGACTCAGCCAGCGCAAGAATAATAATTTGCGGATTGAGAGGCGTTTTATTTTTCCTTTTTTTCCTGCCCATGCGACGCTTTCAGAAATGGAAATATCTGTTTCTCGGAAATTGGAATGTCGTATGGCGCTGCTTCTTTTTTCTTCTTTTTTTCCTTGTATTTCATTTCTTGTCGTTACCACTTCTTCATTCAAAAACTTGGTTGTTAATACTCCATCAAAACATGTTTTGCCATTTTTTTTTTTCCTTTAAAACTTTTTTGACTGGAACAATATTATTTCGTATCACAAGAGTTCTTCGAAGATTGAAATTTCAATAATAAAATTGCTTTTCTGCCCCCCTCCCTCCTTCTTTTTTTCCTCGCTTCACTTCAAATCAATGTATAGAAATTTCGAATTCGATCGGGATGTGTAAACTTAAGAATTCTAAATTTTACAGAAGATAAATTTCACAAAAGAACCTTTTATGAAAAGCTCGCGTTTGCCAGTTCTTGTCTGATTATTATGTATTTTTTTTTATTTTATTTTATTTTTTTAGGATTTGTAGATCTTAGATTTGAATACTAAAGATATTCCATCTATTCCATACAAAGCATGTTCTTATAAGAGAATATTCTATTTAAAATCATTTTACACCGACAAGAAATCTAGAAATACTTACTGAAGTTTAATTTTTTTCTTTAATTCCCTCTTTTCAAAAATCTATTTTGAAGTGCTATTTATAAATTCAGTTTAATTTTGAAAATGACGGGAAAAAAAAAAGCTTTCAGCTTTGTGTAAAACTGTTTGAAGCAGGAAAATATTGGGATAAATTTGCAATTATATTTTGTTCTTGAATAGAATATTCAACTATTCCAATCATTCGAGGAAAACATATTTTAACATGATGATTTACAACAAACACATTTAACACAACATTTTACCAAAATAAATTGCTTTACGAGTACAATGGGAGATTTAACAACAATCGTGGAGTTTTACATTATAGTTATTTTTATCAAAATATTATTGAAAACAATTTTTATTTTTATTTTGTCTAATCAGTCTTTTAATTCTAATTTTAATAGTACTTTAAATTTTTCTTTTTTTTTTTTCCTGAAGATGGTTCCTGAAGATGCTTGTAAAAGAAACAATTATTGTCTTTCATGTAGGAACTTCAATGTGCTACTAAAAAATCGTATCAAGATGAAATGAAATAATTATACAAATTTGTTAACGTATAAAGAAAAGATTTCTTTCTTTCTTTTTTATCCTATGCCTGTCTCGGATCTCTCGATCAGTAGACGACGAGTAGCCGAATATCACAAAAAGTAAGACAGTAAAGGGATACAGTTAAGAACAGTAGGACATATGATGAGGTGCTCTTTAGTTATGGGCACGCCACAGTAGCAGCCATTATCTGTAGTAGCCAGTCCTATTTTGTACAGGTGACTCTCTACATAGTCATGATCAGTGACAAGTCTAAAGCCGGCCACGCCAATCGCTCTAGGAAAGGTACTGGGAATTCTTATTGACTTATTCAATAGGAAATTCCACTTTTTCTCAGAAGCCTTCTCACTGTACAAGTTGAAACGATTGGATTTAATAGAGAAAGATATTTATCGCTTTATATGACGCAAAGGCAAAGGAGAATCAAGTTGCATCATTTATGATCCATTCTTGGCCAACATATCAGCCTGTTCATTTCCCTATATCCCGCAATGGCTCGGAATCCACTGCAGAGCAATGATGTTCCCGGTGTTCAACCGCCTATCTATATTTAATATGCAGTTTCTAGAAATCTCACATTCACAGTGATTAGAAGTCGTCGAGGTCCCAATTGCCAGCCTGGAATCAACAAAAGAAAAGATTTATAAACTTTCAGTTCCCCAAAATGGGCTGTATCAAGTATGAACAAAATATTACAAATATACTAAGATTAAGATGTACCAGTTTATTTCAAACAGTGACCTATATACAGCCCACAAAAAACAAAATACAATAGGAACAAACCAAATACAGAATGGACATAAGAATTTTTACAAACAGAAGGAGTTTGTATAACAAAGGCAAAAAAATAATATTAGCTATACATAGATTTTCATCTGTTTCCTAAATAGTCCAATCTAAATTACCAAAATGATAAGAAAATTGGTAATAAATTTAAAAAAATTAACTTTATATTAATGAAAATCAATTTATAAATTGATTTTGAATCCTAAATATTCAAGTATTTTTTAAAGAGACATCATCATTTTTTTAAGGAGACATCATTTTCAAGAGACGTCTTACGTCTTTTATTTATCTTACTGCATCTACTTATCAATGAATTATTAATAAGGATATCCCTCTATAATAATTTTAAAAAAAATTAATTTTTTATTAATATAAATCAATTTACAAATTGATTTTGTATCATAAATATACAAATAATTTTTTAAAGTATCATTGTCAAGAGACACCGTACATGTGTTTTATTTATCATACTGCGTCTACTCATTAATGAATTATTACGAAGGATATTCCTCCATAATTATTAAAAAATCACTTTTTATTATTTAATTCACTTTTTATTAATATTAATCAGCTTACAAATTGATTTTATATCATAAATATGAAAGTATTTTTTTTTTCTCCTTACGTATGACTGTTAAGAAAACACGTTCACATTTTATTTATTTACGCGCATCGTATCTACTGATCGAAAGCTTTTAATCCAAAAGTCCTTCCCCCATCACTTACCAACGGACGAGCGAGTCCTTCCATCTACATGATCCCTCCCACGCGAGCATTCATTATTTTCCAACCAAATTCCATTCACTAATTCGATTTTTCGCGCTCCAGCGACCGGGCCCCGGAGAGGGAGCCATAAATATGGTCTTCTCGTATTATCACGGCACATTGGATGGATATTGAAGGTAAGAAAGAATTAGAGTACATCACTGGATGATTAAGAAGCGGAAGGCTTTGCAGAGACAGGGGCGATAAGACAGCGAGGGGAGGGCCATCGTTCAAAAGTCCACGTCTCGTAGCTCGCTGTCGTGTTTTTTGGGAGGACTTTATCCGGAAAACGCATATCCCCATGACAGCAAATTTGGGGCTACCAGAGCTGTCGCGTTAAAAATGGTCCTCGTCTCTGCAAAGTGGAATTGAAATATGACAGATTATTGACGCATGTGTGTGGATTCAAGTGAAAAAAATCTTTATTTAAATTTAATCAACTAATTATTTTTTTTTATATATTTATTTTTATTTTCAAAAGTTTTCTTGTTTTCTTCTTAATTTACTTTCATTAGGGAGTTTTAAAATTTTTATCATTTCCAGGACAAATGAATATTTTAAATTACTTAATTATGGAAATATATGTTATGAAATGAATATTAGATTAATATGAATATCTAATAATCCAGATGGATATCAAATATACTAAGATATATGCTATTGTTGTGGATCATTTATTGTTCCATTTCTGTATGCTAGAATGGCGTCCTGAACGGTTAACTAGCGCCCGGCCTTTGGTAGCACAGGCTTCATGTCCGAATCCTGGCGATGGTAGGGATATTTGTGAGGGGTTTGAAAGTGTAGATCCCGGTCTAATTAGCCTAAAGTGCCCAAAAACTACCGTAGAGCGTGAAACCAAACCGTATGGCAGAACAACATACTAAGAGGAAATGAGTGCTTTCCGGGAGGAATTTTAGGGGTAACTTCTTCACATTTGAGTGTCATATAGGAAAAAAAAAAAAAACCCCAGAAAACTCCCATTATGCAGCCTAACTATATATGCAAGACGCTTTATATACGTTACTATCATCTTCGACCTGTGACTGAAATGATAGCGCCAACCTGAGACCACCTTCATGCTGACTGTACACGGATATCTGGTTAATATAATAATTTGGAAGTTTTTCAATTTTGTTTTTACTTACATACTTTATATAACACTCTGCAAGTGTAGTTTAGTTATTTAAAAGTGAAATTATAAAATACTATATTGTGATGAATAATTCAAAAATAGAAGCAAAAAAAAAAAAAAAAAAAAAAAAAAAAAAGAATGAAAAAATTAAATTTAATAACTAGTAAAATTAATTATTTTATATTATTTTTATAATTATGCATTTAAAAATAATATTCTGACTTTTTTTTTTTGCATTTTAAAATAATTTATAAAGAAGAATTTTGACTTAATTGCAAACAATTATTTGAGAAAAAAAAATTTTCTTACATAAATTAATCAATAAAAAAATTTTGTGTTATAAAATAATTATAAAATACCAGGTTCCTCATCGATTAAAAAGCGAATAATTATTACATAAGTTCCTAAAAATTGCCAAAAAATTAATTGAATCATTTTAAACTGAACCATTATACGATCTATGGTAAAATTATTGCAACTATGCTGTTTTCTGTACAGAAGACCAATCTTATATATGATTGGTCTATTTTTGCAAGTATCAAAAAATATTTTTGCAAGTATACATGTTTTAGTATGCAATATTCAATTTTATATGATCCACTTTTTTTAAGTTTTGATTTTTATAAACATTGAAAGATGGTAGATCTATTCAGTTTGACTTTTTTTAAATCTCTATGTATATGCAATAATAAACTCAAACATTGCGGAATAAAGATTCCGAGTATTTCTCCACTTTAAGAAAACTGTGAGATCAAGAAGATATGGGACTTGAAAGAAAAAAGTGCTGCGATAAAATCTAATGGTGTCGGAAACATTTACCAAGGTGCTTAGAGCTGAATACTCTGGAGCATTAAGTGAAGTTATTTGTAGAGATTTCCTCTGACACATTTTAAAGATAAGTTCAACACCGATTCCTTATAGATATAAAAGATTCTGAAAGGTGGCCAAATCTTGTTAAAAGCTCCCATTGTTTGCTATTTCCTGCCGCTTTCCCAGTGCTTTAAACTCGAGTTTCCTGTGGAAATACTACAGATCAGTTTTCTTATTTTAAGGTGTTGTTTTAATTCATTTATGCAATCTTTAGAAATCTTTAAATAGAAAGTTTCATTTTAAGGAAGACTGGTGAACGAATTAAAAAAAATCTTCTTGATTTTAATATCTTGTCTTTTATCTTCGAAACTTCATTGTGGTTTTAACTTTAGTTTTACCATATGTAATGTTCTCGAAGACAATAGGGTAAATATTAAGATTTAGAGTATTGTTCTTATTCTAACAATTCATATTTATTAACTAGTTTGTACAGAAATAGCCTATTGATTCAGTAATATCATGCTTTTTTAAGCATTAAAATTGTTTTAAAAATTTTTGTGGGATACAATACGATTTTATTGTTTTTGTATGAAAGTTGTAATTCATTTATACTTTATTTAAGAAAGCTATAAAAAGAAAGTTAATAAAGCAGTTACTTCAATGCAAAATATTCATGAAATTTAGAAAATTTTCAAACTGTTATTTTTATATTGCCATTTATCTATAAGCATTCGTTATTATTTTATAATTAATTTCACCGAATGTTAGTCTTTGTTACTCAACATTTAAATGAACTGTTTCCTTTCTTTATTAATTCAGATTTTGAGAAATAAGAGATTTTATAAGACAGTAATCACATTGAATATTAGATTTATAATTGTTTTACAAAATATATAATGTCTTGTTAAGAATTTGTGGGACAATAGAGCACTTATCCTAATTTTACGTGTGTTATTGTAGTTCTTTTATATCAAAAATATTTACAATGAAATTTTCATTTTAATGTAAAATCCTAAACAAAGCTTATACATTTTCAAACCGATTTATACTCTTAATTTTGCAGTTCATTTCGGTGTTTTCTATTATAATTTCACATTTAACCTTATCATATTTTATACTTCGGCACAACAGTTCAAACTATCTGAATATAGGAAGGTTTTATTTCTTTATTTAATTAATTCAGATATTTACAAATTTTTATTCTATTAGTAGTATTGCAGAGAATCAAGATAATCTGAATTATTTGCTATTTTATTTAGAATAATTAAATGCATTCATAAGTCTTTTTTTCTTTTTCCAAAATAAATAAAATAAACAATTCTTCTTCTTCTTCTTTACTGGCATTATTAATACATCCTTGTACAGGCTTGAGCCTACAACACAACAGCTCTCCATCTGTCTCGCTCCAATGTCAATCTCTTCCAATTAATAATTTTCAGTTGTCTAAGATCCACTTTGACACTATCAGTCTACCTTTCCCTTGGTCTTCCTCTCCTCCTGTTGTTGAACAATTTATATTTTACATAACATATTCCTTTCAAAGATGCTTCCCTCATCTCTGCGACGTGCATGTCCGATGTCTTTGTGATTTGATGTATCTCACATTGTCTCTAGTTTTAATTAAATGTTCAATTTCTTTGTTTGGTCTCCTAATCCATATATTATTGTCCACTCTTAGTCACAGCAATTTTCTCAAAATTTCCCTCCGAAAGCCCTGATGTAATCCAAGTTCTTAGCTTTTAATGTCCACGCTTCTCCAGCATACACGACAATCGGCCTTATTAGAGTCTTGTCAAAAGTTTTTTTTTTTTGTGAAATAAATCTGTTGTTATACAACTTTTTATTTGTGTAAAATGTTCTATTGCCAGCTTGTATTCTTTCAAAAATTTCTATTGGATATTATTGTTGTTACTTAAGATACTTCCGAGATATTTGAAATATGGTACTCCTTCAAAAGTCTTCCCTCCAATGTCAATATTTCTTCTTCTTCTTCTTTTGGATTCATTGGTGATATTAAAATATATTTTGTCTTATTTTCATTCATCTCTATTTCAATCAAATTTTATTTACATTGTTTTCCAATTATTTAATGCTTTCCTTCAATGTTTGTTTGTTTCTTGAATGTATCACAAGATCGTCAGCATATACGCATATTTGACTGGATCTATTGAAGATTGTGCCTCTGTAAAATAAACAATACTGAAGTAATTAAAATTAAGAATTTGTAAAAATTCTTAGAGTAAAAAATGGTAAAAATCTTATCTTTGCAACAATATGTTTATGTATATATATATATATACTATTTAATATTCTCTTCGTGTTAATATAAAAAAATATTGAATATAAATATTTCAAGTAATCTAATAAATGCATTAAAAACAAGATGGTGGAGTATAAAATCCAATCCCCGAAGGTAAAAGAGTACAGCCACATACATGTTTGTTCTTGCGTTTAACATAAACAAGCCTCAGATGTTTTAAAAGTTTCCTGCTTACTCCTAAGTTTAAACAAAATTTTGATTAATTAAAACGGTGTTAACTTCGGCTTTTATTTTTATTTTTTTATTTTTTAATAAACGCTTACAAGCAACGCAAAAAGAAAAATTTAATCTTACTTATTATACTGCAAAACAGATTAAACCGAAAACTGCGTTTAGCAACATTTAATTAATAATAAAAGTTCAGTATCTTTTAAAAAAAAAAAGAAATTTCCAGAAAACAAGGATGAAATAATAATTGTCTCTTGAAAGACCCAGGCTCGTTTCAAGGAGCTCACGAGAGAAGTTTTGTTGGAAAAGAAAAGAAGAAAAAAAAATTACTTTATCCAACAATATTACTTCGAAAACAGGGGATATAATTGCTTAAAAATAAAGTTAGAAGTTTATTTACCAGCAAAAATGATGAGGGAATGTGCAACGACGCGCAATTTTAGACGAACGCTAAAATTGCTCGCGCGTGAACCAAAGCTTAAATTAAAAGAACTTTTAATAACAGGCCATGACCATCCACTTTTTGAAGCAATTTTTTTTCTGGTGCGTTTTTTATATCGTACTTCCCTTCAAAATTACAAATGAAATACCGCAATTCACACACCTTTCAGAATAGAGAACCCAACACAACGAATTCTTTAGTTTGAGAACTCTTTTTTTTTTTCCCCTTCAGTAATTTTTTTTTCTTTCTTTCTTTCACTCTTTTTGCTTGATGCTGCTGCTTTGGATGATTATTTAAAAATATTGAAGAAAAAGAAAAAAAAAGAAGAAAAAAATTGGGAGGGAAAAATATTTTAAGAGAGGAAAAAAAAAAAGAAGATATTCTTCAACAGGAAATTGACTCTGTGTTTTTTAAAGTATTCAGTTTTTTTTTTTTTTCTTTTCATTCTTTGCAAAATTTCGGTCCTCTTTTTTTTTTTTATTTGATAAATTTTTCAATGCGTTATTTGTTGGAATACTTTCTGGATGCTTCGCTGTCAAACACATTGATGAAAGACATGTTTTGCTTAAACTGTTAATTACTGCGTAAATAGGAATGATAAACTTTTTTTTTTTGGCGCAGTTTGTTTTTAATTGAATATCAAACTAAAGTAAAAACTGATCTTTCTTATGCCTAGCCATCCACATCTGTTTTTTTCTTCATTGAATATCAAGAACCAAAATCAATAAGTTAATTTTCTATCATTTTTTTTTTTAATTTTTAAAATAATTTTTGTTTTGTCTGAACAAAATTCCATACCTAATTCAATTAATCCATTAACTTTCAATTAATTTTAGATCAACATTTTATAAAGAAATACCGCATTTAATTCCTAAGTAAAACTATTGTATTCTGTGTTATGCACTGCATTCAAAACAAAACATACTTTTTTTTTGTTTATTGTTTGTAGCTTAAATATGTTTTGATTTTTGTCGTAAACATTGTCTTTAGACAATAGATCTAATACTTCTGTTTTGATGTGTCAGTAAACATTATGTTCTAATCAATTATTTTAATAAACATTATCTTAATATAAATATCCCTTCATGCCTTTTTGCTGAATGTAGATTTAATAAGACAGTAAAAATGTATGTTATGTCAATTTAATAAGAAAGCAAAACAAACTCTTCATAAATTCTCGAGGGTTTTGGAAATAATTCTAAGCAAAAGGTTAATCATATTTCTAATAAATAATATTTTATTGAAACTTAAATTCCATTTCTTTACTTGTGATCTTTTGAATTTAAAAATAAGGTTAGCGTTTAGTTATCAGATCAGATGGTTGGAATCAAATTGCTATGGTTGAAATGAGCACATTAAATTATGTATGTGATATAACAGATAATATAAAAGATAACGCTTATGTATGTAAATTTTAATTTTAAATAAGTAATTGTTTTAATGGATATAGTATCTAAATTTTTAAACATTAAATTATTTAATTTAAGTAATTCTTATTTGATTTGATTAATAATTCTTTTTAATTCTAAAATGTGTTTCCGCATTTTTATTAGAAATCTTAGAAACAAATTAAATACTTAAATATTTGCTACTGGAAGAGCTGGAAGTTGATAAAAATAATAAGATATTAATAAAAAGGATATAAAAAGGAAATTAATAAAATTACAAGAAATTGATAAAAAGTAAATAAAAAGGAAATTAATAAAATAACAAGAAATTAGTTTTTATCAGAAAATTAATATGGAAATGAAATAATTTTTTATATTCTAGAAATAAATTAATTAAAAATTTCTATACAATGCTTATAGGACTTATTTCTGATAATTAACTGTATAAACTACTTCTCGATTTACACAAAGGAATTGAAGAATAACAGTTTGACTTTTTTAAAAATTCATAATAATTTGATAGCACAAGTTAAAATTCTGATGATGAATAAAATTATATTCTCAAAAAATGCACAACGCAAAATAACTATAATGGCTATGTAAAAGTTGCATTTTTTCACTTTTAGAATCAAAAACTCTTATACGAAAAAAAATTGATTACGGTAAATTCATTAAACTCAACTGATCCGAAATAGATAAATTGATAATGGATGTTTTCTCCTGATTATAGTTTCATTCGAGACGCATTAAAGATACGGCCGCCTTTCTTCCCACGTGGGCAATGCATAAACGTTAATCAGCAGCCGAGTGAACAAGTTATCTTTTCTGCTGATTTTGCTGGACCCCTCCAAAACACGTCCGGGTCATTAGCTTCTGTTTCCGCACTATTACCACAAGATAAGTGATAGTATTTAACCTAGTTGGAGGGGTCTAATGTCCTGGTGTGATGTCCGAAAAGACGTACTCGAGAGCCATGAAATATCTGGTGCATTCTTCAGCTGAGTCTGGAAATACTACAGACATTTTTTTTAGTTCTCAAATTAGCAGTATTCCTTAGCAAAATTGCTTAATTTTTATAGTAAAAATAGTATTCCATGTAAGAATATTTCAAGGATTAAAATTTATGTAAGCCACAAATTTGATTACTTACTACAACGTAAGTCGTGGTTTTTAGTTTAGATGATGATATGTCTTACTGTGATGTTCAAAAGGACTTTCTAGAATTTAATTTTAGTTTTAGTCAATTATCAGTATTTAGTAATCTTTTCGTACACTATACGTAATTAACCTTGTTTAATAATAACGTTTTCAAAAAATAATTTACTTCTTATTTTAAATTATAAATAATTACCACACATGTTCCATCAGTTTACACATATACTCCCATAAATTTAAGGGAAATTTATGGGAGTATATGTGTAAACTGATCCATTGTTATGGCATGATTAATAATATTTACTTCCCAAATTATTCACACTTAAATTACATGTGTGAATTACCTTGGATTAGTTGTACCTCTGTTATATGTAACGATCAATGACTTATAAAGGAAAATCCGGAAATCTCCTACCCTAGCCTGACTATCGATGGAATACAATATGGCACAATTACATCGCGTCTCTTCGTTTCTGAAAGTAGTTACTGCAATGGTTGTGGTCAGTGCATTCGAATCTGGAGCATCTTATTGGCTAGCAGCGTAAGTTATCACTACATGTTCCAATAATAAATAGGTAATTCAATTTTGCAATAATTACTTTTTATTGTTATTTTTTATTTCTTAATTCGATTTTTCATATAAAACTTAACATTTAAAAAACATAGTGCAACTTCCCTAATAAACATTTTTTTTCTGCACTTGTTCATTTATTAGAATATATATGTATATATAGTAGATAGATCTTTATAATTTGCTGTAATTACTAATGCGCCAAAAAAGGATTGAATAAATAATAAATATTTATTTAGAACGAATTTCGTCCAAATTCCCATTAATTATTAGAATACAATCTTCTTCGTTGGCGCAACACCCCCATGGTGGGCCAAGGCCGTCTGCCTACTGGTAGATTAAAATACAATCTATAAAAACTACTTTGAAAACATAACACATTATATAATTTCTGTTAACCAATACAGTTCATTAAAATATTATTTGTTACATTTAATACCACTACACGAAAAAAGGAAAAAAATATGCAGTGAAGCCCAAATGTTCAATTAGAACAACGTTCCCAAAATTCACGCGAAACGTCCTTCTATGGAAGCTAATTCCAAGATATAATAAACTACTTTTCAAAACCATTCCATGCATCTTGATTAAATGCCCTCCCCCTTCAACAGTCTGAATAATACAGCGCCATAAAAGAGACGACAGGCCCTTTTGAGTGTTTCAATAACCGACATCAGCCCAGCGTCCGCCACCACCACTGTTTCAAAAGAGAACCCACAGTGAAAGAGAGAGAAGGGATTATTTAACTCCGAAACAGCGTGACCGAAGAAAATATGCTCATTCGCAACAACCAGCATCATTCAAAAACATCGATTTAATTCCAAACAAGCACTGACCCAGTACCATAGCAGTGGTGGAGGATTAATAACGCGTAACGGTTTTTCCGTTTCAAGTTCCATTATCCTAATGACGTGTTCCCAGAACGAAGAGGGCTAAAAGAAGTTGAGGAAAATGACAACCACCCTTCCCCTCCACCCCCTTGAACTCATCATAGACTCTCCCCCTATTAATGCCACGTCCACAATTGTTGAAATCTTTAAGGGGAACGCCATTAGGCTATGAATTGCTGGGGGAGAGTTTTAAAAGGAAAAGCATGTCTTAAGGAATTGGCGCTCCTTGTATTTGGTTCTTCAAACTGCAGTTAGTTATGTTTGGTTTTCTAAGTCTCGAGCGGAGCACATTACACATTCCTCTCGCTCGGAGCATATGTACAGCATCAAGTTTGGAAATGGATGTCTTTGATTTGGGCGGGTATGGATGTTGGGGAAGTTTGGAAGTTTGTAGGAGTAGGAAGTGAATAAGCGAAACAAGATAAATAACACCACTGTTTATATAGAAATTCGAAATATAGAGATTTTTACTTTTAGATCGGATAGAGAACTTAATATTTTTATGTGGAGAAAGTTGAAAATGTGCAATAGTAATAATAATTATTATATCATTTATCACAATCATTGCGTGAACGATTAAATTTTTATTATATTTCTGGCCTTATTTAAAATCAATTCTTTTCTACTAGTTGAATGCCATCATCGCTCAGCAGCAATGCATCATCATTTATTTATTCTTAAAATAAGAGTATATATTTTCTCTTACAAAACAGATTGAAGTAGTATATTTCTGCAATGTTTTGATAGTGTAAGCTATTTAAACATTTTTTTAAAAAAATAAGAGCATATTTTAAGTATTTTATAAAATTGAAATTTTAATGTATAAGTTAACATACCATTAATTTAGAAATCAAAGAAATATCTTTTATTTGGCAAGTCATAGAAAAAAGTAATGACCTCAAATAGCATTTAAATTAAAGCAAAACATAATAGATTTTGCACTAAAATCAACCACATTTATTTCGATCTTTTTTAACATAGAGCTGGTTCAGCATCGGTTTAGAAATGGCACCTTTTGCATCGAATTTATTAACCAACAGGACAGACTTTTAAAATAAAAGCCTAACTCAAACGCTATTATCCTGTTTTTGCTTTATTTTTCTGACAATCTTAATATCCTATATTGTGCAATAAATAAAAAGGGTCAATGCTATCTCCCCATTCAAAGCAGATCTTATTAGTCAACAATAACAGAACATATCATACTTCAATCCTTTGCGATTAGTAATACATTAAACTAATAACTCATTGTGTACTGAATATTATACTCAAGCCCAAATAAATCCAGCAACAAGAGAGAAAAACATCAAAAACTTTTAAAGAAAGCCCGTAAATCAGCCATTGCGATTTTGTCAAACTTCTACAGCTTTTATTACCCCCCAGCAAGCAAGGTCAACCAACGATTACCCCAATCCCTTTCTTCCGCTATTTACATGTGGAAGACCTCCTCCAATCGTTGACCATCTTAACAAAATATATCGCCCAGCGATTTTTTAGGTCATCTTTCCACTGCCATATTTTCCCAAAAAGCCCAATTCAGCGATGCACCCTAGATCTCGGACCCCCTAATGGGGCCGGCGATAAGAAAACTTTTCTTTAAATGGCAACCACCACCACCCCCCAGTCCTCCCTTTTCAGAGCCAAGATAAGCTTTTACGACTACTAACCCCTTCATTTATCGTTGTGATTTAAATGCAAGCGATGTCTTTCTTCCCCTCACCCCCTACTCTTCCTTTTGAATGCAAAGGGGGTGGGGGGGGGGGGGTTGTCGTATGTGTGTCATTCTTTGGGATGGCGCCACGAGGCGAGACAAGGCGTCTCTACAAGTGGTACACATTTTCCTGTTGATCGTTTTCGGCTACAAGTGGCTATTCGACGAAGAACATTCATAACTTGTCTCTTTTCTCTCTCTCTGTCTTTCGCTCTTGAGGAGGAACTTTGCAGAGCATGGCCCCATTTCTTTTCAATCTTGGTGAAAGAAATGCTCGCCAAAGTTGGAATTCGTTTTGAATGTTTTGAAAATTTGTTATGTTTTATTAATAAAAAGTATACTGGAAGGGAAAATAGTTTTTAAAATTGTTATGTGCCTTAACTTTTTTAGATTTAATATCCTATGAATAAGTATTATATTAAGTGGAATTTGAATGTTAAAAAGTGTTTCGTCTGAGTTATATATATATATAAAATATATATTTTTTTTAATATTTTAGAGAAATATTTAGCTTAATCAGAAATTTTATGGGAAGTTAAAAAAAAAATACTATATGGATATTTTTGTTACGAATAGTTATTTATATTCACAAACTGATTAGCAATTTTTTGATACAAATATCTTTCGTTTTTTTAAATTTTTTTAATGAAAAATATTAACAAGTCATGTATACACATTTTTATTTTGATTTGCATACATAAAAGAAATTATTCCAGTAAATCAATATTAATAATATTCATATATCTAAATATTTATTTAAAAAAATTTACTATATTATTCCTGTTTCCTTTAAAAATTTTAGAAATATTTTTAATGTGACTGAAACTACGAACTTTTCTTATTTAATTTGCATAGTTAAGTAAAATTTAACCTCTTAAATATTCTAAAATACTATAATGATATTAAATAAAGGAATACTTTTTTTTTAATAATATCAGATTTAATTAACATTTAAGACAAAAAAATTTAATAAAAAGTTAATTGAAATAACCTGTCTTGAAAATTTATACATTATACTGTATAAACTATATTTTTTCTTATATTTTTATATTATTCTCTTATATTTTTCACGGTACAATAAAAGAGTCTGGCTAAAAAATTAATAAAAAAAAAAATTTCTTGCATTTTTTAGATTATTATTTTTTTCCCCCCTTTGGAAAAAATATTTCCTGCTTTTAATGTTACTTGAAGCAAGTTTTTATTCAGTTAATATATAATTTATAAGGTACTGTAAGGATATAAAATTAATTAAAAACTTGATGGATAATAATTTTTTACATTATTTATTGCTCTTTCATTTATTATAAAAAATTTCATTTATAATTATGTGTAGTAAAGTAATATTTCCTGGTTTTTTTTTTCATTTTCACTTGGATTAAAAGTAACTATTATGTTTTATGACATACTTTTCTAGTCTAATATTAAAAGTACGTTGAATTCCTACTTTTCCTCGTCGTCATTTAATTATAAATATCATTTCAAAATGTCATCTTAAGAAATTTTTTAAGAACACTGCAATAACAGCAATAATAATGCATTTATTATTAAATAAATGAATATTTTGTAATAAAACTAAATTAACAGCTTTATTAAACTATGAGTCCAAATAAGTAGTATTAGGTGCATTTATATCATGATAGTTAATTATTTATTATTTTCATAAGACTATCATTCCTGTTTCAAATAAATTTTCCTTCAAATAAGCTAAAAATATAACCTGAAAATACCAAACATTCTTATTAGACTTCCTTTCTACAGAAAATTTAAAACGTTCCCATGCTAAACTAGGCATTAATTTCATTTAATTTCTCAATCACATACCCACGCTCTATTAAAAGAACATCAACGATCACACTGAAAATTAGGAAAATATTTAGATTTTTAATGCTTTTTGATGGAACTAAATCAATGGCACATATTTACCAATGTGTACAAATAACTGGCAAGAACTTCATCTAGATAATGCCAGCTTATTAATAACCATTCTTTTTAAATTAACACTTGTGTTTCAAATTAATTTTCTTCTAAACAAGCTAAAATAAAATCCAAAAATGCCAAACACACTTCAATTTCTACAACAAATTTAAAACAATACCATAACAAATCACAGGAATCGGTTTCATTCCATTTTTCCAATCCCATATCCGTGCCGCATTAAGGAAGCAAAAAAAGTATATCAACGATAACACTGAAAACGAGAACATTACTTAGATTTAGAAAGCAACTAAATCAAAGCACATATTTACCAATGGATGCAAATAAGTTGAATTAACTTCATCTAGATCATGTCAACGTATTACTAAACATTCTTATTGGATTAAGTGTCTTATTTCAAATTATTTTTCTTCCAAAAGGAGTTAAAAATATCAAATGCACTTCCTCTTCTACGACACATTTAATGCAATTTCATGCCAAAATATGTATTGGTTACATTCCATTTGCTCAAACCCATACTCTACTACCAGAAAAATACATAAATAAAAATTTACGATAATACTGAAAATTAGACCAATATTTAGATTTATAATATTTTGTAATGAAAGTACATATATTCATCATCAAATAGTAATACTGTCATGTAGAACTTATTATTCTTCTTAGATTAATAAGCCTGTTTCTAATTAATTTTCTACAAAATGATCTAAATTAAAAAAAAAAAATACAAAATGCCCTTTTTCTCTATGCTTGATTTAAAACAATCCCATACCGTACTGGGTATCGGTTTCGTGCTATTTCCAGAAACCCATACTCCATACCACTAAGAAGACCAAAAAGAACTTCAAATAGTAATAATGTCATCGAGATAATATCAACTTACTATTCTTCTTAGATTAATAAGCTTGCTTCTAATTGATTTTCTATAAAATGATATAAATTAAAACAAAAATAAATACCAAATACACTTCCTTTCTACGCCTGATTTAAAACAATCCCATGCCATACTGAGCAACGGTGTCATGGTATTCCTAGAAACCCATACTCCATCCCACCAAAAAGACCAAAAAAGAATATCACGATGACAGCGATGACACCACCGAAAACGAGAACAAAACGGTCACACCCCTTGAACTCCCCTTACTCTTAAAAGTAATCAATCGCTCATCCCACACCATTGATAATATCAGGTTGTGTTGGCCCACCCTTTGAAGCAGCACTCTCACCAAATGCAAATTCCGGTAATCAGAACCTTTTCCTTTTCAAAAGCAACCCTCCACCCCCCTCTATCTCTCTCAACTATATTCGGGGGGCCGAGAGTTTTCCAAAAGAATTCCAATGTTACTTAAGCGAATGGGGGTGGGTGGGTGGTAGGGAGGGGATAAAACCTAATTAACAGCACTATTGCGGAGAAAGCAAGCTTGTTGTTTGCCTAAGTAACTAATTATCGCGCCAAAGGCTGGAGAAAGTTACTTGCTTTTACTGGGGAGGGGTCCACATGGCTCCGCTTTTCGAAGGAGTAATGCAATCAGAGCCGGATTGGAACGCTGTTCGGAGCAGATAAGCCAAAAGTTTATTTTTGTCTGCCTTTCGCGAAGATCAGATAGAAATTTCCAACCCGGATTTTCGTTTTGTTGTAGGTAAATCGGAGACGTAGTGCTTACGTTTCGGGTTAAGTCAAAATAGACTTTCTCTTCATTCAAGTAAATCCAAGATATGCCGGTTTATTCAGCTAAGTTGACTTCTTTGTGAGTGACGGAAGATTTAGTGGGACTTATTATAACTTATTATGATAATTCTTTATTAGGATTCAATAGAAGATTTCTGAAATACATTTTTGGAAATTCAGAATTTACACTGAAATTTGAGAAATCTATCAATAGAAAGTTAATCGAAAGAAATTATTTCCTCGATTTCATATATGTTCAAGGTCATATTTACATAAAAAATAATGGAAGAACTATTATTTTAACTAAGGTAACACTTAAAATGGAAATCAGTGTAAAGATGGTTGCTCTTATTCGAAAATTTATTCGCTTTATAGCTCAGTACAAGCATGATGTAATCAAATTCTAGAAATCTTATCGTTTAAGAGTTGTAAAATCAATAAATATATGATTATTTTGCCCGGATTTATTCCGGAACAATTCTTTTAGCATGACTGGGCATATGAATATTAAACATTATCTTCACCAATTAAAACTTGAATTCAGCAGTTTCTTTAATTGTAAACAAGATGATCATTATCCAGAATTTCTATTCATTATCTTCACCCATTCAAGCTTGAGTTCAAAGGTTTCTGTAATTGTAAGCAAGGTGATCCTTAACCAGAATTTATATTCACCGTACAACACTAAGAGCAAAAGCCTAATTAAAAAATATTTTAAATAAACAATCTATTTCGTTATCTCCAGTTTTGTTAGAGTACATCCAAACCAGTAGTTATTTTTGTGATTTTGTTATGTCTGTTTTTATATGAAGTAATCATTCTGTCTTACGTAGATTTCATGGTAATACATTTTTTGCCAATACTTTTTTTTGTAATGTAATCAGATGCTAATATTTTATTTTTACTTACACTTTATTAAATTCGTGGATTACCATATGGTGATTATTTCGAGCTTTATAAAATAAATAAAGTTTGCATTTTGAGTAAAGTCTTCAGACTTCTCAAGTCTAAAGTCTTCAGTAAAGTATTTAGACTTCCAATAAGTCTGAGATATTTTAACTAATCTAATTAAAGGAAATACGAAGCTTATTTATAGAAGATTTTACAAGACATAATGCTTTTGCTTAATAAATGCTTTTAGAAAAGGGAATTAGTTATATTTCAATATATAGGAAAATTAATTATTATAAGTATATAGTATTTTATAAATTTTACTATTCATAAAATGACATAGAAATTTAATACTGATGCCTTGTACTTAAAACTCGTGTCGTCTAAAGAGTAAGATATACGAGTTTGCTGAATTAATAGGTGTATTTTTAAGAGTCATATTAGTAACACAAGTTTTCACTCTATGTATTCCTCTATGGTTTTGTAGAAACTTGCTTATTTAAATTATCTATAAATAATTTGGGAATATTGAACAGAAAAATGTAGATGCTGAAAGCTCATTCTTTAGTTAAGTTTCTATAATATTAAATAGCATTTTTTAATTGGAATTTAAATTAATTGTAAGAAAATCAGAGATAACAGTTGATCCAAGAAACATGCCATATTGTCTGCATATTTCCTTTATAATGTACGAGTTGATTCAATTATACAGAAAATTAATAATTTACAAGTAAGATAAAAAAATTTTGAGTTCTTAAATTAATTAAGTTCTTATTTTACGTTAGTTATATTTGAATAATATAATTCAAAACTGATATAATTTACAATCATGTATTAAAAAACATGCAGCCTACATTTTTTTTTCTGCTTCAACATTTTTAGACAAATCATATATAAATTTTCAACCTGATTTTTTTTTTTTTTAGTAAATCTAAACCATTTTTGATCTCTTTTATTAGCTAAACCATTATGTGCTACTTTTTTACATATAAAATAAGATAGAAAGACCTTAAAATTTAAATATTTTATCTATAAATTAATAATGTAACTTAAAAGTTAAAATAAGACTGTAAGCTAAATATTAAAGACTGTCCTCATTATAAGTGATAAGACATAATCGGATATGTCAGATATAATATATCGGATTTAATGGCCAACATCTTTTTACAGTTTGCCAATGTATATTTTGTACAAAGTTCTCGTGTTAATTTTTCTTTCTCTTTTTATATGCTATTGCAAGTTTGCTGTTCAACATTTTGATCTTTATGCTTATTATATAATCGAAAATATAATTGTTATTATATAATCTTATTAGGTTTAGCCCCTTATTATATATAATAATTATTATTATTATGTAGTTACACAATCAAAAATACATCAAATTGCCACATTTTAAATAAAAATAATTAAAACACAAATTAATGAAGCAAACATTTTAAAGTATATGACATCAGCAACCATCTAATATACACATCTGCAATTAATTAATCTCAAATTTAATTCCAGCTACAGACTCTTTTATATTTCCATCAAACATAGATACATGCAAAGCTGGCTGATAACTTTAATTTCTGTCGGCACAAATTCTTAAACACCCCTTATCAAGTTTTTAATCGACAGAAAATCAGATTAATAAATTACAATCTGCGATTCCTCAATTGTATGCCATCAATTTTAAATACTACTGGTACATACTTCATAGCTTCCGCGTTTTTCCCCAATACACAGCTTGTGGGGATCAAAAACCATAATTTATCGCTCACATTCCACTAAACCGCATTTCCATAAATCCTCCCCGCAAACGTTAATTTTATTCATTTCGAAACTCAGAACGGCAAAAACAAAGCCTAGCATTAAAGTAGAAAATTGCACGTTTCTGCAACATTACTGCCAACTTTAGTTACGACTCAACCGGCAACATTTCGTTGCAATGGGGTCTCGATGCAACCATAAATTACATTGATTGGAACACACGCTTGCATTCATGTCGCTGCGCATTCATTCACCCACAATGCGCCATGCTCCCAAATTTTAATTAATATCCACTTTCGCTGTCCAGGTTAAAAATAACAGAAGCAGCCCGACTGAAAATAATAATTAATTGTAAGTCGGACCCAGTGGTGGGTCGCGGAGCCTTTTCTTTGATGCGTGGACCAGAGCGATTTGGAGTCGCGTTCAATCATTTGTTGGGACACTTAATAAGTAAGAAGGATTCTCCCGCACGTTTTTCGGATGGATGGTTTCGAAATGAGAGATGAACGCCCCATTTGGAGAGGCAGATGATATGATTCGTTTCAAATTTTATTGAATTCTACACAGACGTGTTTTATTAGAGATTTGATAATCATTGATTTTTTTAGTTGTCTGCAATTTCAAGGCAATAATTTAATTGCATTGTTAATGAAATAAATGTGCAATATTTTTTAGAATTATCTTTTTCATGAAGTTTCTTACAATTGAAAGCAATGTAGCTTATGTTGGAGTATAAGTCATTAGAATGAAATTAAAAGTCGGAGCAGTTATTCATAAATATATTTGTTCTACCAAGCCCTTTTAAGAAAAAAAATGCTCAATACACATCTGGAAAAAGTTTTTTTAAATAAACAAGCAGAAGGAAGTAATATTTTTTTTCTTTTATAGTACTATGCATCTATACATCTATCCTCTTCTTCCTTGGTACAACAACCTTATTATAATCCAAGTCCGTCTGCCTATTAGCAGATTTCGAGACAGGATATGTTTTTCTTTTCACGGGGTAGAGGTAACAGCCCTACGCCCAACTCTCTACATTTATATTAGACCGGGACCTAAGGTTTAAAGTAGATTTCGAACCACTACAAATATCCATGTCACACCTACAACTCGAAACTGAAACTTGTGCTACTGAGCGCCATAGCGCTAGTCACTTGTCCATCAGGCCTTAAAAGATCTTAAAATATAGTAAATAAATATGTTGTTAACACCTTGAAGCTTGCATTTACAAAAGTATTTATTACAATCAACAATGATTTGCATTCGTAACAATTTTACAATTATTTACATTCTCATTAATTAAGACAACGAAGGATAATATGAAAACAAAAAATTACAGACAGCATTAAAAATGATTCAAATTAGAAAAATGAATTTATTGCACTGATTCCTGGTGTCGTCAAAAAATTATTCCTCGGTTTTATTTTTGACAGTAATATTCCTAAATTGCAGTGATTCCTTATTTGTAATCGTTTTTCCCCCGTCAAATATTTGTGACAGCACTAAACAGGACCCTTCTAAATATAAAGAAAGAAATGATATTTAAGACTTTTGTATTACTCAGACCTGTTGCATATAACGTTTCTTGTAGAGAAGAACCCTGCGCCAAAGTGCCGAGTTTTCAAAAATATCAATGCTAAATGAAAAAAGATTCTTAAATTAGTGGCAAATAATTCTAGTTCTGAAAAAAAGACATTGTGAGTAAGTGATTAATAAAAAAATTATACAATTAAAAATAATAAATAATTAATTATAAAGAATTAATTAAAAGAAAATGTCCCTTCAAAATCAGCACTTCCTCACTTATCATGACTATATCTGAAAAATAATAATGATTCTAGGAATGAATTTTCATTTTAAAGATATTTATCTTCTTCTTGAGCATTTTAAAGCATGTCACAGAACAAGGCCTGTCTCTCCCAGTTTCCTCCATCTAACCTTATCCGGCGCAATAGCCCTCCATCAATTAACTCCAATTAACTTCAGATACTTTTCGATATTATCAATACACCTAGTAGGTGGTCTTCCTTTTCGCCTTATTGCCTCAATCAATTTTCGAAAAAGTTACATTTTTAGGTAGAAGAACTTAGTCATATCTAAACACATGGCCCAATCATTTAATACGAGATACCTTTATAATTCTTTATCAGTTTCCCCATATTTTCCAGTTTTTCTATATATATATATATATATCATGGTTATAAAGAATCCTCCATATGTTATTTTACTGTATTGAGTTAAAGATCTTTCTTGGGATTTTTCTTAGAAATATTAAAATTAAATTATATTTAAAAATATAATTAGTTGATATTTAATCCTTTGTTTGCACTTTTTTGATAATTAAAAGAAAATTAAGTAATCATCAAATCTTTTTTTTATTTTTTAATTTCAATCATTTTGGCCAGTCATTTAATTTCTCAATCATGATTTCTGATTAGAAAAAAAATTTAAACAAAGGACTGTGACTAAATTTACGTCAATTAAACAAAATTCTTATTAAGAATTATTCAACTATTGTGAAAAAATTATTTTAAATGATGGATGGACTTATAAATGTTGGATATCGCTGGATTTACTTAAATTCTAAATTCACCGAAATTTAACAGGTAATATATAAGTAATTTAAAATTTATTAATTATTATAAATATGAGTGCTTAATTTACTAATTAAAACATTTTGTTTATATTTATCTGCCAATACTTACAAAATTTTAAATAAAAAGTTGTTATGTGTATTAACTACAAAATATGTACGCCTGGTGATAAAAATTTTATAAATAAATTCTAACAAATTCATTTAATAACGTAAAATTAATTAATGTTTTATGCAAAAAGATATTTAATGTTAAAAAATAAAAAAAATAAATAACGGGAGAAAGAAAACAAGAAATATCGAAATAATATCCATCTGTCAGTCAATAAATTGTTCATAAATAAATCTGATTTGCAAATAAACAATCTACTAAAAAATATATAAATATTCTCCAAAAACAAATCTTGATTTGTAAGTAATTCCCTTAACAACTCAAGAGAAGATTGGAAAGCATAATTTTTAAAATTGAAAAAAACTTTGGTGCCTTTCATAACAATCTTCAATTTTCGATGAAAATAAACGCCTCCTAAAAAAAAAAAAAAAAAAGGTGTAACACAAAGCAAAATTCAGCCTTTTTGCTAGAAATTGAATCTTTGAAGTCTATTTCGAATCAGTATTGATCACATTTTTACGTTTTTATTTATTACATTTTTTTTTTTTTTTTTTTTTTTACTCCGATGGATAAGAAAACCGATTTGGACCAGCTGCGATTTTAAAGTACGTAGGAAGAAAAAGTCATCCCCAAGTATTGATCATCGCAGTCTCTCTTACACAGAAAACTTAAAAGAGAGAGAAAAAAAAAATACGTAGAGGAAGAAGAATTATTTTGTATTACCTGTAGTAGAAAACGATGTAGAAAAAAAAAATGGCCAAATCTGCAAAATCGGGCTCCGACTAAAATATCAAGGAAAAGAGGAGGGTGCAAAAAGAAGAAAGAAAAAAAAATAATAATGATTCAAAGTAAATAATAAATAAAAACATTTCCGATAATCTGAAAGGCCAAAATCGATCTATCTAATTTCGCTAAAGGTTTGGAGAAAAGAGTGAATATTATTATAGCTTTAAAAAAGATTGCTGGCAGAAACAGTTCTTGAAAAAGAAGGAATACGGTTATATCGGCTTCCAGAAATCGATAAGAACTGCACGAAATTTCACTTCTTTGCCTAATAGAAATTGAAAAAAAAGTTTCATAAAATAAATAAATAAATAAAAAAAAGAAATTATTACTTCTTACGAATCATCAACAAGGAATTACTTTTATTACAAAAATTTATTGGGAATGATAGATTACTCAAATTGTAAAAAAAAAAAAATATCGAAATGTTTGTAAGCATTATTGAAGAAAAAATGAAATAAAGTTAGATAATGTTACGGTGAATTAGTTTTTCTTATTCATCCGTTTCATTGTGAAGATTGCGTTATTGAATATGCATAAAGTTCTAAAAATAAATTGCGCTTAGAATGCCGTTTCATCAAAAAAAGATTTTGACCAATTGATGTGATAATTTGAGTTTCTATTTTGAAATGAATATATATTGCTTAACAATAACTTGAAACTACTTCACTTACTTTATTTTTTTTATTGTATTATAGTTATTTTATTGCATAATAATTATTTATTTAAAGGGTAATATTATAAACAAATAATATTTCTATTAAAGTTACTTTTTTATTACGAAACATTCTTAAATAATTGTATTTTTTATTATATTGTAATTATTTTATTGCATAATAATTATTTATTTAAAGGGTAATATTAAAAACAAATAATATTTCTATTAAAGTTACCTTTTCTGTTATGAAGCATTCTTAAATAATAATTTTATTTTAAAGCATGAATTATGTAAGGGTGCTGTTTAGGATGAAAGACATTATATTAATATAGGAATAAACATATAGGACAAAATTATTTGTTTTACTTAATAAAAAAATTATATGAATATTTTGATTACTTAGTTTAATTTTTGATGTTCAGTTCTGTTTAATTATATAAATAAAAAGCATCCTTACTTTTAACTAACGTTTACTAAACATTTTTATTTTACGTTTAATTAACAATATGTTTTTATCAATTATCAGTGTATCAATGTTTATTTATCAATTATCAATTTTATTGATATCTTTTATCAATTATAAAATTTTATTGATATTTTTTATCAATTATCAATTTATCAATGTTTGACTTAATCGATATTTAATTATGTAAATAAAAGAAAATATATAATTTTTAAAATCTATATAATTATTTTTTTTTTAAATTTAAAAAACTATAAAGTTTAAGAAAAATTATTTTGTAATATCATCAACAATAAAAAATATTTGATCGTGAAGGAAAAAAAAATTGAAATAAATAATTTTTTCACTTGTAGAAATTTAGAAGTAGAAATCTTCAAAAACGTATTAAACAGTGATAAATTTAAATATTTCTAGAATAAACATAATTTTAAGAACAGCATAATATTGTTCGTATTACATTATAATTAATATAAAAAATGTCTGCCACAAAGAATTTTCTGATTTCATTTTAAATCTTCTTTTAATGTTAGTTCAATAATGGTTAAGCATGTAAATAAAAGAAAAGATGTAGCTTTTAAAATATATACCATTATTGTTTTCAAAATTAAAAAAAAAAAAATATGTAAAATTTAGGAAAAATTGTTTTGTAATATTCTCAACATATAAAAAATTTTTGATAAAAAAATCGGGATAATTAATTTTTGCAGTTATAGAGATTATCGAAAATTTAATAAAAAAATAATATATTTAAATATTTCTAGATCAAATATATTTGTAAGAACAACATACTATTGTTTATAATACAATATAAATAATATGAGAAGTTTCTGGTACTAAGAGTTTCATAATTTCATTTTAAATCCTCTTTCCCGTCTGTGCAATGGATTTCCTTGAAATAAGTAATACTAATTAAAGTACCCGATTTACATTTAATTCATTAAAGTAACATCTAAACTTAGAAGGAATTACGTTTTATCCCTGGTCAGGTAACTGTATTGTGATTCAATTTAACTGATAGTTAACTAACACAAACTTTGTCTAGACAGAACTTCTATTAGCTTTAGTCAATATGTTCAATACATTATATCACGGCAACTCATGCGACGCTAACCATTATTTATTTTCCTTAAAATAAATAATTTTATATCTGAAAAGAGTTAATGTTCATAAATGGATTTATAATTGAAATGGATTTATATATCATAAGAAATTAATGTGAAACAATACAAAATCATAATTTTCAATTAAAAAATATTCTCATTTTTCTTCATTTTTCTGCTGACTAATAACCATATTAATTTCGAACCTGTTCGTAATTAAAGAAAATGTATTAAAAGTTAATTTGATAAGGACAACAAAATGTATGTCACAAAAACAAGGAATGTGGTACAAGAAAAGAAATTTTGTTACGCAGTTAGTTTTCAATATTTTATGCTTAGGTTTATATAGTTAAAAATTTTGATTTACAATGTACAAGTTGCCCATAAAGTCTCTTCATAATTTAAATAACTTAAAAAAAAACCCATTAATACCTTTTGTAAAAGATAGTGTTATTCCCTAAACTCTATCTTTTAAAAGGTAAAAAATTGGTGGTAAATGGTGGTAATTGTCTAGAATTTTTCTTTTCATCTGCCTTTATAATAAATTTTTGAAATTGTAAACAGATTATATGGACACCTTGCATTTGTTTTAACATAAAAAAGACAGCTAGCTACACTATCCTTGGATTCCACATCTCAAAAAAGAATATTTGTAAGAGTCATTTATTTAACTTTGATAACAAAATAAACAGAGTCCTGATGACCGAGTGACTAATGCTCGGTGCCACAGGTTTCGAGTTCGAACGGCGTGTTCGCCGGTGCCATGCATGTTTGTAGCGGTTTGGAATCCACTTTAAACCGTAGGTCTCGGTCTAATATGACTTATGGGCTGACAATCCTACCCCGTAAAAAGAAAACATCCTCTGTCTCGAAATCCGCCATTAGGTAGACTCCCTTGGCCCACCATGAGGCAGTTCCGCCAATGCAGAAGAACAGAATAAACAATGAGAAACTCCTGAATCCAGTTAACTTTTAAAAGGGAGTGCACCTTGTACGAGCAGTCTGTGAATTCAGCATACGAGATACATAACGTAATTTCGTGGTTTAGAGTAGACATACAACTGTAATGGTAAAATACATTAGTACGTAAATTACTCTAATTATAGCTACATGGTTTAGTAGTATTTTTTTTTACATTACGAGTCCCGTGTGCTAAACAAATTTCTTTTTAAATTAACAACTAAATTAAGTAATTATGACGTCTGGAAAACGAAAATATGAAGACCAAATCATGAGATTTAAAGTGGAGTTGGAGAAAGAATTTGTTTTTGTGGACAGTAACGAAAAACTAGTGAATCTTTAATGTCAAGGAGAAATATTATATTATTGCATATAATAATTTTTGGGCATTGATTAGTTTTAGTTTACCATAGTTCATTATTTATACACATTTTACATGCATAAAATATTTTTACTGTGCATTAAATTTTCAAATATTTTTACTGTTCATTAAACTTTTACTGTGCGTAACACTTTCACAAACTATGGTTACCTAAAATAACATATATATTGCTTATTAAATATATATTATTATTCCTGTATAATTTATTTTTCAATATAGTTTAGATTTAAAATATTTTAATAAAATTATATTTTATAAATGTAACATTTGAACCAATTTATTACGCAAAATGCGAGCCTAACCTTTTTTAATGTTATACTATTAAGTATCGCTTAATCTTTTCCTGATAATATAATCAATACATATCGTTTATATTAAAATACATTTTAAATAACAAATCATACTAGACCAAAAATATTTATATCTATAGAAACAAAATGTATGATATTAGTTTACATCCTTGATAACACATTCGAAATATTTTTTGATATTTTTTTATTAGATAAACTTCTTTAATTTTTTAAGTATCATCGTTATAAAATTTATGAAATTAAAATCGTATCCATTTAATTCAAATGAATTAAATTTTATATGAAATTATCAGTAATTATAATTTTAAAAACATCATAGCATTTTTCTGTAAATTGGCTGCATGAAATAAACAAAAGCATAAAAATTCTATGTAGTTTTATTTGTGAAGGAATTTTTTTTTATTATATATTAATTTGTAAATCACGGAAGATTTTTTAATTTTTTATTATAACTAATTTTAAAGATTGGTTCATAATTATGTCTTTTATGCATGCCTCATTATATCTATATACCTCATTATTTTTTACCTCATTATATTGTCATAAATAATTAACTTACTTAATTTTTATAGAGATTTAATGAAATATCATTCATTTAATTTCTTTCTTAGTTCATCTTTATACTCTAGTTTGTTTTTTAAATTCATGAAGCTATATAATTAGTTTTATATTTAAATTAAAAAATATCATTTCAGAATATTTATAAGTCATTAAAACATATGATAATAATTTTTTTAATTATTAGAATTATGAAAAATATGATTATAAGTTATAAAAAAATACATATATTAATAAATTTATTATCATATTTAATATTCTTCTTAAAAATTTTTCGTGTAGAATATTTTACATAATAAACATTCAATATTTATAAAATACACATTGAATGCATTAATATGACACGCATACAAGAATACAAAATACGATGAATATTTATACACAACTATAACTAAAAAATGTATCATTAATATTGTAAGATCAGCATATTCTCACTAGAATACGTTGCTGTGAATGAAAGAATTACTTTAGCAACTTCGTATTAAATACTAATTGAAACAAAAAGGTGTAATTTAACACTGTTCTTATTTTTAATTCAGTAATTTATCGATGCTCTTATTTTTAATTCAATAATTTGGCAATCTTATTATTTTTAAATCAGTAATTTAGAAATATTCTTATTTTTAATTCAATAATTTAGTAATGTTATTATTTTTAATTCAATAATTTACTAATGTTATTATTTTTAATTCAGTAATTTGTCAATGTTCTTATTTTTAATTCAGTAATTTAGCAATATTTTTATTTTTTAATGTTTTGATTTTTAATTCAGTAATTTGGAAATCTTCTTATTTTTAAATCAGTAGTTTAGCATTATTCTTACTTTTAATTCAGTAATTTAGTAATCTTCTTATTTTTAATTTAGTAATTTAGCAATATTCTTATTTTTAATTCAGTAATTTGTCAATGTTCTTATTTTTAATTCAGCAATTTAGCAATATTTTTATTTTTTAATGTTTTGATTTTTAATTCAGTAATTTGGAAATCTTCTTATTTTTAAATCAGTAGTTTAGCATTATTCTTACTTTTAATTCAGTAATTTAGTAATCTTCTTATTTTTAATTTAGTAATTTAGCAATATTCTTATTTTTAATTCAGTAATTTAGCAATATTTTTATTTTTTAATGTTTTGATTTTTAATTCAGTAATTTGGAAATCTTCTTATTTTTTAAATCAGTAGTTTAGCATTATTCTTACTTTTAATTCAGTAATTTAGTAATCTTCTTATTTTTAATTTAGTAATTTAGCAATATTCTTATTTTTAATTCAGTAATTTGTCAATGTTCTTATTTTTAATTCAGCAATTTAGCAATATTTTTATTTTTTAATGTTTTGATTTTTAATTCAGTAATTTGGAAATCTTCTTATTTTTAAATCAGTAGTTTAGCATTATTCTTATTTTTAAATCAGTAGTTTAGCATTATTCTTACTTTTAATTCAGTAATTTAGTAATGTTCTTATTTTTAATTTAGTAATTTAGCAATATTCTTATTTTTAATTCAGTAATTTGTCAATGTTCTTATTTTTAATTCAGCAATTTAGCAATATTTTTATTTTTTAATGTTTTGATTTTTAATTCAGTAATTTGGAAATCTTCTTATTTTTAAATCAATAATTTAGCATTATTCTTTTTAATATTCTTATTTTTTACAACAATCTAAAGGCAGATTTTTGTGAAATTATTGCAGAACTATATTAGTTAATTAAAATAATTTTTGAAAAATAATCATAAAAAAATTTATGAAATGATTTCACATAAACATATATTAACCAACAAATAAGCTTAATTAAACAGAATCCTATACGCTTTCATACTTTTAACATGCTTTAGATAATCTCCATTGCATATATTACTCATACTGTAAGTTCATAACCTTTATTCAGTTTCAAACACCGTCTCACCTCTTGTATTCTCTCTGATTTCTCCAGCACCTAATTCCTCAACGTACTATTAAGTACGCTATAAAAAAGAGGAATTTAATCACGTATTTGTTAAGTGAATTCACTGTACTCGGAAAACATGCCTACAGGGCCGAGGGTATTTAACGATAGGGAAACAGGGACCAAAAAAAAAAAAAAAAAAAAAGTAAAAGAAAAAAAAAAAAAAAAAAGAAGAAGAGGTAGATGAGGAGCAGGGAGTAGCAATAGCACCGAATAAAGAAGATCCTTCTCCCTCTGAAGCAAAACTAAACTAAGAAAACTGATTCCAGCACCATAGAAACTCATCCTAGGGGATTTAATTGAATGTCTAACGTATCCAAGACACCGTAACCGCGACTGTGTAAGGTATCAAACTCAAGCAAAAGAATGCAGTCTCCCTGTGAAAGGAATTCACCTCGATTTTCATCAGTTTTCAATTACAAGCCCTAAAAGGATGGAGATTTTTTTCCACGCCTGTTCCTCCAATGATCTTCCACCCCCAACTCCTGCCTGCCTACAACGGATTTAGGTCGAGGAATGTAGAGGAGGGAGGAATTCCTGAACCCTTGGAGACGAAAAATTTGCAGTTTTAGAGGAGAATGACACCAATTTAGGAGCTTATAATTATTTATTGGAGCAACGGGTTGGTTAAGGCTTAAAGTATTTCAAATTTTAGAATTTTTTTTTTTATTTTTTTTATTTTCCTGTCTTTAGATTTGGAGGGAAATTCGTATATCGCGTTTTTCAAAAAAAAGACGATGTTTTTATGTTGATTGTTTTAAATACTATAGTATTTTAGAAATTTTATAAAATAAAAATTTATATGCGATCTTAATATGCAAAGGATATACAAAAAAAATGGCATATAGTGATCTAAAAACAAATTTTCTGAATAGTTCTTTTACAAGTCTAAGATGACTAAGACACTGATATCACGTCTAAAAATTGTATGAGTTTATGTTAGAAAGCTATTATAATTCCTTATTAAAACTTATAATTTTATGCACCTTAACATTAATATTATTATAAGATTATAAATATTAAAGAAGAATATCAATATTATAAATTTTAAATTCAATTAAAACTTATGATAATAATTATATATTTAAATGATGTTATATTAGGAGGATCACGAATCGGGAATGCCAATTACATTAATTAGCAGTACATTAATTAGAGAATGAGATTTTTCAATTTTTTCATCACAGATTGTAAACATAAATGACTGTAAAACGCAAAATATTTTTTAATATTTATATTTTTTTAATTTGAAGTCTATATTTTTTTATATTGGAAATATTGCTGAATTCCTTTTTTTAGTCCTTTAGTTTTCCTTTTTCATTTTTTAATTATTATTATTTTTTTTTTTTTACAAAAATATTATTATTTTTATGTGAACTTACAGACCGAGGAGACCTGATGCATAAAACGCTAGTAACCCCAAAATATAGCCATATCTAAAGCTCATATGACAATCATCGTCATATTAGGCTCAACAGTCAATAGTGGTCGAAGGCGTTCTGCAGATTTCGAAACTTGAGAATTTTTTTCTTTTTATCGGATAGATTTGTTAGTCCCCACTCAACTCCCTTCTGCTTGCCACTCTATGGTCACATTAGACCTAGTCCTACACTTTAAAGTGGATATTCTGAACGACTACAAACATCCATGGTATTGCCGGAATTCAAACCTGAAGCCTGTGGTATCGAGCGGTAGTCCTAAGGCCCGTCAACAATTTCAAGGATAAATATTATAAGTATTATACATGGAAAAATCTTTTGAACTCCAGGAAATGTTAAGGGCACTAGCCCCTAAATGCCATCCACAGGAGTAGTAACACAAAGGAAAGCAGGATTAACAGAATCCCTTTGGTGCGACCTGAATTAATGTTGAATCTGCTAACGTTCTGATAGCGCATGAACTCAAGCCAAAACACTCGACATTCGGAAAAAAAATGACCGTCCTATATGTTTATGCACATAAAATATGAGTAATAAATTAATATATAGTAAACAATTTATTATTGTATTAATAAAGATTCTCATATTTAATTTATTTAATTTTTATAATTTCTATTAAAAGAGAACTTTATCTACATTTAGAAGAAAATAAAGTTTGAAGAATACACACACACCATATCTTTCAATAATCTATTCATGTCAAGAAAATTCTCTGCTTAGGAGAAAGAAAGATTAAAATATTTCACTTCCAAACTAATGAAAGATTATTTTCCCAGGTCTTATTAAAATCTAAATACGGCAGATATTATTTCCTTTTCACATTACTGAAGGCGATGCAGTCTTATTCTGGAAATAAACAAGCACCTTATTACCACATGGATTACCACTCCAACTCCAGAATCGATAATCCAAGATTACATCAATTCCAATGCCATGCAACAAGAGAACTCGCTAATTAACAGATCCAATCCCCTTTTCATCAATTCATCACGAAGCTACTTATAAATCCTGTTTTTGAAAACTGGAGTCGCTCCGGGTCTTATTCCTTCAACAAATATATCCAATAGGATACATCGATTCCTTCGCCAGCATACATCCTATCTGTGGTACCCGTCGCCATCCAACCTGCCCCCTATGAGGTTTGAGATTAAAGCCCTCGGGTTACGTTATGACAGAGAAAAGATGGCATCTACTCTGCGTTGGGGAAGCCCATTTCCTTTTCCACGAGATGGCATTTCTGTAGGGCCTGGTGCAATGTTTGCAAACTTTCGGAAGTAGGGGAAAGGGAATGTAGGCTTCTTGACAGGCTGTATCATGAGTTTAGGGCATTTATTTTGGATTAGAAGAAGTAGTAGATTTGATATTTTCTATATTATGATATTTGATATTTGATGGGTGTGGCTTGTGTTCACTGGTATTCTCAAAAGTTTAAGTTATTATTTAACTGATTAAAGATTTAATCAATTAGTGAATTTCTTTTCCAGGACATGGCATTTGTGTAGGGCCTGGTGTAATATTTGAAAACATTTAGGAGAAGGGTGTAGGTTTTTTAATAGTCATCATGAATTTAGAAATCTATTTTTGAAGAAAAAAATATAGTAGATTTGATATTTTCCATAGTATGATATTTGATATTTTATGGGTGTAACTTATGTACACTTGTATTCCGAAAAGTTTAAATTATTATTTAACTGATTAAAAATTTAACCAATTAATGAATTACTTTTGCAGAATATGGCATTTCTGTAGGACCTGGTGCAATGTTTGCAAACTTTCGGAAGATGGGGGATGTAGGCTTCTTGACAGGCTGTATCATGAGTTTAGGGCATTTATTTTGGATATGAAGAAGTAGTAGATTTGATATTTTCCTTATTATGATTTTTGATATTTGATGGATTTGACTTGTGTTCACTTGTATTCTTACAAGTTTAAGTTATTATTTAACTGATTAAAGATTCAATCAATTAGTGAATTTCTTTTCTAGCAGATGGCATTTATGTAGGGCTTGTTGTAATAATTGAAAACTTTCGGGAAAATGGTGTAGGTTTCTTGAGAGTCTGCATTTTGAATTTAGGGATCTATTTTTGAAGAAGAAATGGTAGATTTGATATTTTCTAAATTCGAAAGCAAATACTTAATGGGTATGACTTAAGTTCAATAATATTCACATAAATTTAATTTTTTATTTACATAATAAATTAGGGGATTTACTTTTAGAAAGTTTTTCTGGGACTTGATGCAATGTTTAGGACATTTATTTTGGATTTGAAAAAGTAGTGGATTTGATATTTTCCATATTATGATATTTTATGGGTGTAGTTTGCGTTCACTTGTATTCTCACAAGTTTAAGTTGTTATTTAACTGATTAACGATTTAACCAATTAATGAATTTCTTTTCCACAAGATGGTATTTCTGTAGGGCCTGGTGTAATATTTGCACATTTTTGGGAGAATGATGTAGGTTACTTGACAATCTTCATCTTGAATTTAGAGGATTTGTTTTTGAAGGAGAAATAGTAGATTTGATATTTTCTAAATTCGGAAACAAATATTTAACGGGTATGACTTATATTCAATAATATTCTCATGAATTATATTTTTTTTAACTAACTGGAGGTATAATAAATTAGACGATTTATTTTCTAAGGATTTTTGTATAACCTGTATAACCTTTCAAAGAATTTTTGTATAACTTGTTTTCTAAGAATATTTGTACAGAGGAGGAAATTTGTTGCCTGATATGTTTGTTTAAAACTAATTGGCAAACTGAGGATGCAATATGATGTGTTTCTCTGTTGTGTATTCTTATTAACGCTGAATCTGTAATTTGACGTAATGTTGACTAATGACATGACAATTTGATAAAGGAATATGATGTCAATTTTTGTCATTAATTTCCAAATGTGTTTTTTTTCAGCGTTTTCAATGTAACAAAATTAAAGAAATTGAAACATTAATTATTTAGCTTATTTCCCAATGATATGGGATCATTAATTTGAAATATTTTTTTTAATGTTCTCTTATTCGATGCCCATTTGAATAGATATTATCATCCTCTTTCTAGTTTATTGCACTATATTTTGTAGTCTCCCTGAAAACATTTTTCCAATTTTCAGCCTTTCAGCCTCACACTTTTATAGCCTCCGAATCCTTTTTCTACTTTTCCATCCATTTCATTTTCCACTTTTCCATCCATGTCTTCAAGATTTTTTTTACCTTCTAATTTTCTTTTACAAATTTTCTTTGTCTTTCTATTGTCCTCCATTCATTCCAAATGGCACAATCACTGGAGTTCTGTAGATATAATTGCATTTTGGATATACTTTTCCTCAAATATTTTTTGTGAACTCACTGTTTCTCCAAACTTCTTGGACAAGATAAAAATTACTTTTCAAGTACTTAAAAATTACTTATTCCCAAGTACTAAACATTTTTTTTTTTAATTTTTAGTTTATTCTGACAGATTTAAGACTGTTGAATTTGTCAGATGTACTGTTGAGATTCAAATATTTTAAGAAGTATTTTGTAGTTATGTAAGTGAAAGCTTATTAAACGATTAAATAGCTAGTCGATAATATATAAGTGCAAAATATACTGCAGAACTTTAGAATCTGACAAGCTCTATCTGGAAAAATAAAGACTCAAAAGAAGTAAATACGGAAAATACAAACTTTTCATGGATATGTACAATAAATTGGGAAATCGATGAAGCTCTTCAATAAATTTATATTTGTATGAAATCCGATAACATATAATACCATATTTAAAATGTTGGTGTGGCTAGCAAGTTTGATTTCTGAAATAGGAGAGTCAGGTTCAAAATTCAAGGTTCAATTCAAATTTAGGTTCAAAATTGAACAAGCAAACCATACTGAAAGTTCCCAAATTTATGTCAGGAATAGTCACAATAAATCCAAAAGAGATTTGAGGTGAAGTGTACGAACTCCAAGATGTTGTCCGTTCAAAATTGTGGTGGAAAAATAAGGATGATTATAAGGAAAAATAAGGTTCTTGTAGTGCAGGGGTGGCCAACCCAAATGTTCTTGCAGGCCACTTTGGGAATGCATCCTAATTCCGCGGGCCCAAAATGGAATTGACTGATCCTTTTGAAATTCCAACATCAGCAGTTTGTAAATTGACACTTTGCAAGCACCAAATCTTTAATTTTTTTGGACGTGAGTTTCGTCGGTTGAGGTTGATGGTCGACCAGAGGGCTCTTCGTCTTCAACGCGTTCTCTGCCTTCTTTGAACTGTTTATACGATTTCTAAGCATTTCTTATAGGAATGCTCACCGAATGCCTTCTGCAACATTTTATACGTTTCCGCAAACAAAATTGAAAGCAAGTTCTTTGCTCAATTAATTCAGACATTTCAAAATCGTCGAATCAGTTTCAGCGTCTCACAAAGCCAAGCTTAATTCAAACACTAATGAATATTTTGACGCCAAATTTCACCCAGGTGTCAAGGACAATGGCAGCAACCTAAAAACAATAAATAAATTCAAATTCCATAAGCTACGGGAATATTAAAATGAAAATTAGTCTTACTTTTTTGGGCACAGCAGTATATAGTATGATGCTTTATTTTGCAAAAAGCAAGTCTATTATTGCAAAATTTTAAAGGTTAATTTAAATAAACAGTAAACATGTTTACATTTATTTTCAGTTTATATGTTAAAACCTTTATGATATATTCATTGTATGATTTTATAACGAATTTATGTTTAAAATATTTATGCAAATCAAACAGCATCACAGTGAAAACCACATTTCTTTCTCGCACTGTTAACAGTGATGTTTGTATTCCGATTTACATATGACTTTTTTTCATTTCATCCAAAAACCAATATCTCTTTTGACTGCTCTCGCAATTTTAAAAGACTGAATTTAAATGAAATAATAAACGCATTTATATGAATTTCCTGTTTACAACGATCTTTTGCTCGGCGAACATATGATTATAATAGAGTACCACGTGACTTTTTGTCGCCGTTCTTCGAATGCAAATACCCATTTGCATTTTCTTATTAACATTTCATTCACTTCGGATATTCGAACAAGGTAAAAGGGGGTGGAGCAAGAGGGGGGGGTCGACTTACGTCATTTCACTTGTTCGATTTCGTCGAGGCGGAAACAAAATGGAATTCAGATTCCACGCCGAACCTAGATTTCTAGAAGGTATGCAGTGAGTACAAAAAAAAGAACAAAAAAAATATATATATTCCAAAGAAAGTAGGTACGAAAAAGAGGGGTGTAGAGAAATGTAGTGGTAGAGAAGGCCACGTCGTTAGAATTTTCGCACTTCAATCCTACAGAATTTTCTTTTTTTTTTCTTATTTTCGAACGTATGAAGGTGGGTCGGGAGGGTAATTTCATAAACATTCGAATTGGAAACTTCCTTTCTTCTTTGAGATGCAGAATAGTCGAAAAATAAATGAAATTCTAAAAGTGTTCCTTCTCTTTTTCTTTCTCATTCTCTCTCTGCACTTCATTCTTTTCTATTTTAGCCTTACAACCGTCTGTGAGATGCTCAGAGAACAGTGGGTTTAGTCAACAATTCTGGGATTGGAAGAAAATAAAATAAAAATTTATAAGTAACTGTCTTAAAATAGTTTCTGATATAATAATGACAAATATTAAACCTTGGTGAAAACGTAGGAAACTCCTAGCAATTAGTTCAGTTTTGTGTCACTATGACTATTGATTTTAATCACTTTCAAATAAATGTTTATATCACCATAGATTCTAAACATTTTTCCAATAAGTTAATATATCATCAACGATCAAGCTGATAGAAATCTAATCTATCTAGTACTACAACTGATAGAAATTTATGATCATATCTAAAACCAATATGATATCCTGAAACAATGATAAGGATTGTTCAAATAAGTAAATACATCTTATCGATTCTAATCATTTTTTAAATAAATTATTATATCACCATTGATATCATTTTTCAAATAAATGATCATATCACCATCCATCCTAATCCTTTTTGCATAAATGATTATATTACCATGGATCCCAATCATTTTTCAAATAAATGATTATATCACATCGATCCTAATTATTTTTCAAATAAATGATTATATCATCATCAATCCTAATCATATTTGAAATAAACGATTATATAACCATGCATCCCAATCATTTTTCAAATAAATGATTTTATCACCATCGATCCCAATCATTTTTCAAATAAATTATTTTTCAAATAAATGATTATATCATCATCAATCATTTTCTAATCATCTTAATCATATTTGAAATAAACGATTATAACCATGGATCCCAATCATTTTTCAAATAAATGATTATACATCGACTAATTATTTTTCAAATAAATGATTATATCATCATCAATCCTAATCATATTTGAAATAAACGATTATATAACCATGCATCCCAATCATTTTTCAAATAAATGATTATATCACATCGATCCTAATTATTTTTCAAATAAATGCTTATATCATTATCGACTAAGTTGGTTATCTATTTTTGATAGAAAGTCACTATCACGATCACTATCGATTCTAATCTTTTAAAAATAAATGACAATTTCTCCGTGATCTTGATTTTTTAAAATAATAATACCACTTTAGATTTTAATTATTTTTAAAATAAGTGTCTACAGAATATTCCAGGAAATATAACGAAAGTAATATTATATAAAATATATAAAAAGTGATGTTTTTTTTTATTTGTCTCTGTATTGATCAAATATACCACGGATGAAGTATTTGTAATCGCAAAACAAACATTATATAATTACTCATAAAATTAAATCAAATTTGATTAAAACTGATCAGCATTTTAATTTTTAACATTGTTGTCGTTTAAAATTCTAAAATTAAACTTCGATTGCACAGTGCGAAATTATTTCGTATAGAAAAATATCATTACATCCTCTTCCTCAATATGCCATTAATTTTAAATAGGAGGGTCTTTTGATTTGCCTTCTTTAAACTGATTTAATTCGTGCCATTATTGTTCAAATAATCTTTGGGGTTCGTCAATTAATAAAAATTTAGCGAAGTTTCTGAACTATGGATGCTTTGTCAATCCATCATCTTGCATAAATTCGTGACAAACTCAGGAATTCTCTGGCTTAATCATACGATTATCCGATCAAATTTTTAAAGTTTCCATTCTATGCAATAAATTGATTTTTGTATTACTTTAAACAAGTGGGGTAAATATTTCAAAGCAATTTTTAAAATTATATTTATAATATTTCAAGTAATGCAACATTTTAATGAAATAGTAGATTAATTCGTAATGAATTTATATAAATCATATGCTGGTTCACTAGTGAAAATGTGTATCATTTTATATTTATTTATATAATTTTAAAGTGTTATTTTAATTTTGAGCATTCTATTTTAAACTAATAAGTTTAAATTATATAATATGCTATCGGGTAATAATGTAGTACTAATGTTTTTTATCTGTCAAAATGACTTCATCAAGAAGCATAATAAATAAAAATGTATAAACAAATACCTGTTCGTTACAAGGAGAAAAATATACATCATTCCTTTCAAGACAAGAACCCACCAAAGAATTTATACTCATGAAATAAAATCCATAATAAATTGATAAAATACAAGACGATTGTTATGAAAATATTTTTTAAATAAATTAATATTGTCTTAAGTATTTGTTTTACGAATGCAATATAGCCAAATAACTTTCATATACCTAGAATTATTTTATTTACAATAAATCTGTTGAAATAACTGATAAATAAAAGCATTCTTCAAAATTCAGCATTTTGCATTTCTTCAAAAGATATATTTAAATTCTAGATATAAATTAACTAAAGTAATCGAAATGCATAAAACACAACATATTTGCACATAAAATTCCAATTAAATTCATCAAAACGAAGCTCGTATAATTGGTTTTAAATTGTTTTTTACTACTGACACATATAATACAATTTACAATGGAATTGATGGGGCTTCCTTTATTAATATATCTATATTTCGATTAATCAGGAGTTTTTTTGACCTGGTGCACCAGAAAAATCAAATACTACACAGTAAACTAGTACATAATTTCTTTAATATAAGATACAGAACATAATAAATATTTTCAAAAACTATGTAAATGTTGAGAGACTTTTCTCAGCACTGAGACTTATAAAAAAGCTCTTTTGGATTAACAACTGAAGAAAATCTTATAAGAAGCTATTCTATTATTAATAACAAAACTAAAATTTAATGTATCATAATGTATAATAATTTAATAAAATTTAATGTTTCAAATATAGCATCTTTATGATTAATGTACAATTTATATGTATACATATAGTCATAATGCATAAAATTAGGAGAGAGACAGATGGGCCTGATGGCTGAGTGGCTAGCACTCTGGCCCTCGGTACCACAGATTTCAGGTTTGAGTCCCAGCGGTGCCATGGATGTTTTTTGTGGTTCGGAATCTGCCTTAAACCGTAAGTCCCGGTATAATATGATAGTAGAGAGTTGTGGGGTTAGTGTTATTCGCATCCGTAGCATATCTTTAAGCTACTGGGTACTGCTAAATAAGTAAAAGCGGTGCAGTCCTTGCTTCTGGCAAAAAGATCTCTGTCTTGCCAACTGCATAAGATGAAAAAAGGAGAGAGTCAGGAATCAGTAAAAAGAAAAAAAAAAAAATCCGATTTCGGAATCGGGAGTCGGAAATTTGTTAGTTGATTCCTTCCCCCTCCTGTTATTCTCTTATAAAAATGGTCCTAACCAACACCCTGTTTACGAGCTATCATTATGTATGGTGTAGCCGCATACGAAAGGCCCCAAAACTTTCATCAAAGCAGGACATTAACAATATCACCAAGTGAAAGTGTATCGTTAAAAGCTGAGTGCCTAAAAAGATTAAGAGCAGTCAAATATTTTAAGCAATATATATATATATACAATAACACAATATATATATATATATATATATATATATATATATATTTCAGAATACAAACTTATTTATGCAAAAGCAATATATGGAAACCTTTTGTGAACACTTTACCTGTATTGTAGGGAAAAAAAATCCTTCCAGTGACTTATTCTTCTTTTCACCGCATCTGCATTCCGCGATGGCAAAGCCCTACGTAACTGTGCCTTGAAAGTTTAATGAACGCCAGGGCATTCACGCTGTAAGAATTTCAGAGCTGTTGAGTTCTTCTCCTTATTTTCCTTTGCTTCAGTTTTACTTCGAACTTCATCTCTTTCCATTATTCCAACTTCAAAAATGTTCCGCCTGTTTTTGTTCTTTCTTTCTTTCCCCCTTAAGCTTGTTTTCTTTTTCGTTTTGTTCTTGCTCCAGCAATTGTGTGTAAATCTCGCACTTAAGGGAGAAAAAAAGCGTATTCTTTGGGCGAAAAAATATATTCCTTTCCATACATTCCTTGAATATATAGGATCTGTTTTAACGAGCAAAAGTTTTAGATATTGCATTTTTTTACGTTTTTCTATAAGAACGATTCCAGTTATTAATCATTTATGCAGACTCTCCATGAAGTCTCGTTACGATTTCAAAAATTTATTGCAAAAGCAAATGAAATGAAAGGTAAAGGAAAATTACAAAATATTACATCATTTAATTTTAATTTTATTTAATTTAATTCATTTTTACAAGTGTACCATTAGTTCAACGAAGCATCTCAAAATGGTAGTCAATTTTTTGTTATGTTTCTTGTTGTATACCGTCATCAAAGATGGCAATGCCATCAGTGACCCAGTGTTTTGGATTAAAAATATCCCCTAATTTTGTTCGATACACAATATTTTTACCTTAACTCTGGATACCTCATACACTAGATATCACTTCCCCCACGATTCTTTCTTTGGGGTTATGAGAAAGATGTCATGTATCCAACAAAGGTACGGGACATGACTCATCTAAAGCAAAGAATAACTAATCACTAATAACTGTAGTACACCTGCATTCATGAGAGTATGCTACAGCGAGCATGGTAAAAAATATAATATCATTTTCATGTAACTAATGGCGACCTTATAGAGATGTATAGGGTACTTTAAATGAGCCAGAAAAATTTAATATATACATCTCCCTTCGTAATAATTTTCATCTGCCTTTGTAATAATTTTTAGATTTTATGGACCTTCTGTATATCAATTGTCTTGTGTTCCACATAGTGTACTACATAAAATTCATATTAGGTATTAAACTTAATTTGTGAGTGTGTTTGAAAGCATTTATTTCATTAAAAATTAAGTAATAGACCAATCAAATAGTATTGTCTATCTGTGTATATCACTTTATTCCATCATTTGGACGTAAGTCAAATTCTTGTCGAAAGGACAACTCATCTTTAAAGGCTATCGACTAATCAAGATCATTTTTTACTTCTTCGAAGGAATGAAACTTGCATTTAGGCACACCATGTGTCATCGAGCTAAACAAATAGTAAACAGAAGGAGTCACGTAGTAATTTCACTACGTTTTAGCTGCTCATGTTATTTCGGCTGGCTAGGGGGCTTTTGGTCTTCAGTATCATGGTATCTTTCAAAATAGTATCTATCAAAATCATGGTATATTTCTAAAAATTTTTTGATAAGATCTTTCAGCTGGCGGATTTTCCTCGTAAGTCTCTATAAGAATCTAGTACGCGTCAGCTGCCGTTTTTTTTAAAATTAAAATAAAACAGTAAATTTTCCCGATAATGTGCTTCTTTGAGTACAACATTCGACATACATAAAGCATCTGCATTGATTAACTTTCCAATGAAATGACGTATACAGAACATTAAAATCAATTGACAGCTATTCTACATGTAGAATTAATGACAGTTTATTCATCTGTCATCAATGATAGTTATACAATATGTTAGCCAATTTGCAGTTAGCATATTTTCAGCATATTTCAGTTAAATCTGATAAGATGAAAATAAATTTCGCTTTTCAGGAATATATGTAGGAATTATTGAATCGCAACTGCGTGTTGTTGGAGAGAAAATTATGTCAACTAACACAATATATAACGAAATAACAAACTTTTACTGTAATCTCACGCTATATTTGATCAAAGTATTTAAAAGTTTCATAGTTCAACGGATCATGATAATATATATACATCACAATTTTGGCACATAACATAAGAAAAAGGTTTGATTTATTTTCCATGGAAAAATGTACATAATCATTCTCACACACATAAACAAATAAACACGCACACACACACACAAGCAAACAAACACACACACACAATATATATATATATATATATATATGAGAAGAGAGAGAAGAGAAAGAGAGAGAGGGATTTATATGAATATAAAGAGAGAGAGAGAGAGACAGAGGAAAAACCCGTGGATTCAAAATATACCAGTTCATAACCCAACACAAAATATTAAAATCGTGTTTCACAAAATATATTAGCGTGTTAAATTCAGATAAATAAATAAAAATTAATAAGATGAACAGAAATTTTCTGTTTAATGGAACTTGAATGGATATTAAACATTACTTGAAATAATCTTAATTACAAATGCAAAAGCAATTTTTCAAAACACAAGATATGTTAAATCCGATAATAGCTAATAAATTGTCTAAATATATTTTATCCTTCTGATCTCATGATGATACATTTCAAGAAACATCAAGATTTTTTTTTTATTATTATTTACTTTTTTTAAAACAAAAACCGTATTTACGAAAATTAATTCACTAACATTAGAACGGTACCAAATGCTTTAATTTTCACGTTATATTTTTTTTGTACCCCCTAAATCTACAGAAAACGTACCTAATCTAATTAATTTGATGCAAGAGAATAATATTTATTTAAGAAAACATTTTTTTTTTTTTCTTCCTCCAACTGAAACCTGCAGGCAGAAACTCGCAGAAAAGATTTATTTGTTTTTAACAATAACTGACGGAACGCGGACGTGACATAACAAAAGCTATCCACACTTTTTTGTCAAAAAACGTAAAGAAACGAAGACGCAAGGAAGAAAGAAAAAAGAAATGTAAAAAAAGAAAGAACTCTTCATAAACTTAATTATAAAAGCAAGAACTGCCTTGGACAGAAACATTGCCGAAACGATGCAATATTGCATCTTCATTAACAAAACTAATGGTTCTAGTACATAAATGAAGTCTCCAGCATGTTCTTTTCAGAAAAGCAGTTCATTTGATATGGTGCTGATGTGTGTTTGTTTCATTCACTTTTTTTTTTTTTGTGTGTGTTCAGTTTTTTTTTTTTTTTTTTTTTTTTGCTCTTCAAGCGACGGCATAATTTCTCTTTGACTTTTTCTTTTTCGTTTGAATTTATAAATCAAATTACGGAATGAAAGAAAAGATCTGACGTTGGACGAGAAAAAAAAAAAATGGCTTAAGATTTATATGGCAATGCATTAGCTTTAATAATATTTTTAAACGTTTTATTTATGGATGATAGTCTTCTGATTTTTCTTTTAATTTTTTTTTTTTTTTTTTTTGACCCGCTGACTTTATTATTGATATTGAGATAAATAATTCAATGACATGGTAACATAATAAATTGGATATTGTATACGTTGATTATTTTATTATGGTGAAAATAAAGAGAGATATGAAAATTTTAATGGTTAATAAAATAGGTTACAGTTATTCATTTTCTAGAATCTGAAAGCTTTTTTTTTGTTTTAAACAATACAAAGAAAAAAAATCACGCACATACAATTAGTTTTAATAAGCCCTACAATTTTTAAATAAACATGCTAAAGCTTTTAAAATTAAAAAAAGGGCATTTTTAATAAGCGCTTTTTTAAAAATGTGCTTTTGTTTTTAAAGTTTATAAAACATATATCATATGTTTTATAAAGCTCATTCATAATCTAATTTGTTTTCCGAATAAGTATATACTTTAAACTTGACTTCATGTTACTCCTTATATTAGCATACTTTTCATAAATAAGTCAATTGATTGAAAATGAAATGTAAAAAGCATGAAATAATTTTTTTGCAATTCTGACAAATAATCGTTTTTAATATTGTTGATTTTGCTATGCATTAGAAATCGAAAAAATAAAGGAAAAAAAAAAAAAAAAAAAAAAAAAAGGATTAATTAATTCAATTTAATGAATTTTTTTCCAGCAGATCGTAGTTTGATGGATGTAACGAAGCTCTTATTCAAAACCGGTCTGTTATCATAAAATAAACTAAAATGGATTTTATGTTATATATATATAATATTTTATATTTAATCTTTACTTCTTAGCTGTATGAAATTATTAACTTTTGTTTCAATAGCCATGAAAGTTGCATGGTTTGATAATTCGTCATGTATATCAATCAAATGAGAATCCTTTACACTAGTACTTACAGATTTCATACACATTCTTGTCTGTTTTAAAATCCATGAGCAATTCAGATTCACAGTTATTGTTTTTATAATTATCAATACCCGACTCGTGGCTCAATGACAACGAGCGGAGCATTAGGGCTGAGGTTATAGACACTATTTCAAAAAACGAAGAGACTAGATGGCGTTTATGATGTTCAGCATCTTTGTTAGTGGAACTACCTGCTGGGAGTTTTCCAAATCACCCATACGATACGCAATGCGGGGTTGTTTTCCCTAGAAGTCCTCCCGGAAGGCACAGCCCTCCTTCTTAAGCAACACGGAGTCATGTCAGACTCCGTGTCTGACATGACTGTTGTGGTAGGCACCTACGGGTGATCCACCACAACAGAAGCTACCCACTTTCCTTCCACTGAACGAATTCATGGACTTAGTCTAGATCAGGGAGGATCAACCCGCGGCCCGCCTTGAATATTTTTCCTGTCTGTTTCCCACACTTTTACAACATATATTTATTTTATAATGGCCAAAGTAGTGAAAACCAATGTACAAAAAAAATACATTATGTGTGCATCCATATATTCAAAAATTAACTGCCGAAATTATGAGAGAAAAATAACTTTGATTTTAAAACAATATCCTTGTGTATATAGGACAGATATTGCCGGTTTTATTTATGAATTTACTGTTAAGAGTTCACAGAATAATTAAATTATATTCTGCGAACTCATGATGCATGCGCATCTAGATACGCATAGTTATGATGCTTTTCCAAAGTGGCCAGCAAGATCATTTGGGTTGGCCACCCCTGGTCTAGATGTTGCTCTCGACCAAGCGGGATAAGGGACAACAACATATTTATCAATTTTATATCAATTTGCTCGCTAAACTAATAATAATCTCTCTGTGATATTACAAAAGATATTTTCCTACAAGCAAACCAAAAAATTTTACAAGAAATTAAAAAAAACAGCACGTTTTCTTTTTATCCCTTTCTATTTGTAGATCGACTTTTTCTTCACCGACCCTTCTGATCGGAACGGGGAGGGAGTGGTAAAGAGATAGATAACAATAGTACGCTTGAATCGAAGCGGGGGTGGAGGTGGGTAGACTGGGGAGTAACAGAAAAGAAAGGGGGTGCAACGAAAAACTAAGGATAAAGCTATTAAGGGAGGAGATGAAGTTATATTGTATGGGATGAAGTGTCATTTATTGCGGTTTTAGCTGTTTTCTCATTTGTACTTGCGGTTTGTTTTTATATTGTTTTTACTACTCTCTCTCCGACGTCTAACTTGGCCTCTTTTAATTATATCGTAAATGGTAGATTGAGGAAGATAAAAATTCGAATGTAAGTTATCACGTACCGTCCCTGGGCATAAAATAGATTGCATTTTCTTCCTTTTTGGATCGTAACTGGAGCTAGAAAAAAAAAAAAGTTTATCTCCGAATTATATATTTAATTTAAAATTTTATCCGGTCAAAAAAATATTTTGTATTTAATTTACTATATTTGATTTTTTTTTTTAATTTTATTTTTACATCGGGGTGTCTGGGTTCATTAATGTCTGTCCCTAATACTTTCACCTCACCTAAGGGAATAGGGAGAACTTAAGGATTAACTGCAATTCATTTACCTGTAGTATGGCATAACTTCAACAAGATTCTCCCACCTGGTGGCCTTAAGGTGTGTTTCCATCAGATACTAAAATCTTATACTGTAGAACGCACACAAAACGGTTTCCAGAAGATCAGACTTGTTAGTTAGTTAGTGCTTGACGATGTGATATTTTAGTATACAATTAAAGCTGATATTTACTGTTGATACTTACATATAGTAGGCTTTCACAATTTCCATCAAATCTCTTTTCAGAGAATAATGAGAGCAATTAATGTCATCAGTAGATTTGAACCCATAGTCCTATTGACAGCTAGAATGTTGCCATTGGACCACAAGCTGAGAGCTACAATAATTAAAAATTTAATTTTCTATATTTTATAACTAAGACAAATAATTAAGTTTAATTGTTTTAGAAGAAGTACATGGCATATTAACGATGTTTGTATAATGTGGTGATAATGAGCATTCCAAATGATTTTCTTTTTTTGACAAATCTCATTTTCACTTTGAAATAACAGTGTCTTTGCTTTCACCAGACGATTTTTTAAGACAATTTTACATTACTTAGTTATATAATTATTAGGTCGTGAAATTTAAATAAGCCAAGAAATTTAAAAAGAAATTAACAAATAAAAATATTGAAAGAAGTCAAGGTCAAAAAATTGATTAAATAAACGAAAAAATCCCTCTCGAAAACCAAATCTATAATTTTATGGGTAATTAATTAAAATTATAATCTTAAATATATTTATTGCTGGCAGTAATATATAAAAAAATTAATATTTAATTGAAATTTTGTTCTTGCTTTTTTCTAAACAACTTAAAAAAATTATATACATAAATATTTAATTTAAAAAAATATATGAAAAAGTCATATCAGAGAATTAAAAATTTTAACACTGCATCATAAGTGAGATTTAATTTCTTAATGTAATAATTCAATTACTACTTGAAATAATAAAATAATGTAATTTATTTCAGTAGTATATAATTTGATCTAATAATGTACCTTTGCTGCTAACTCAAATTTGCATTGAAGGAATTTATATTGCGTACCTTTGTAAATACTTATAACTTTTACATAAAACATGTGTTGCATCACCAATTACATTCATTTACTCCAGTCAATTTTATTTATTTATTTTTTTGCTACTATCTTTTCACCTGGATTCGATGCCTAAGATTGAACAAAAACTCATTTTTAGAACTAAATATTATTGTACTTAAAAAAAAATTGTCTTGTTTACTTACAATTACAAAATTCAATTAATGCAAATCACTGCTGGCAACACACATAATTTTAACAACAAACTCAAAAAATCAGTACCAACAACATTTCCATATCGAAAAATTAAATCATTTATCTATTTATGGTGAAAAATCTTTCCAAATCAAGAACCTGAACATGGCTTTCCACAAAATACCTCTGCTAACAGGAACCAGAGATCCTCGAATACTTTTGGCGAAGAATGTGATTAATCCGTCACAAATCATATCTAATTACCGCAGCCAATTCGCCAAATCACTGCTGACATCATTTCTCTGGGATTCAATTTCTCGGCAACTGGGCAGATAACGAGTACCAAAAAATTTTTCCAATTTCCTAATCGTGACTGTCGCGAAACCCAATCGTGCGCTAATCCGGGCAACTCAAATTCCTTTCACCGTTGGGCAGATTTGGGGGGCTAGCAAATAAGAAGCAGTCACCCGAGAAGTGCCGGGGTCCTAATCTACCCCACCCTCTTTCGACCCCCACCACCCCAGGAAAAGTTCTCCCTTTTCTGTTCCTGAAATCTCATATCTGCTCTGCAATCGGGAAAAGGCGTTCCTCCGATTTTAATGACCGGAGAGAACCTTTACCTGCCATTGTGACGAAGAGATGAATAGACAAGCCGGTTGGTTCGTCGGGAAAGGGGCGTAAGTGCAGATAAAATGCTGGTTCAATTGAATGGTGGGCAGCGAGATAAGCTGTTCAAGGAAATAAAGGAAAAATATAATTACAGCAGTCTTTAGTAAATCATTTAAAATTAATTTGAAATTACTCAAAATATTTGCACTTATCCTGAAAACTACTACTAAATTACTAAAAATAGCAAGATAAGCTGTTCAGCCTTTCCCAAAAATCATTTAAAAATAATTTCATTGATTCATAAAATCATAAAATATATTTTTAAATGATTATATTTAAACCATATAATTAAAAAATATCATAATAATATGATATTTTTAAATCACATTTTTAAATGATTCATAAAATCATTTCAAAATAATTTCAAATTAATTTTAAATGATTCAAAATGATTTTAAAGGGATAACTAAAGATTGTTATAATTATATTCTTCCTTTACAAAAAAAAAAAAAAAAAAAAAAAAAAAAATAAAATGTAATTTATAAGCACATATCAAACAAGCAAATGCTTTTTGTTGTTGAAAACTGTTTTCAGAGCCATCCACTAAGTTGTCAATTTTTTTTTTTATTTGGTGTTTCAGTAAGCACAAACATCATATGTTTGTGTGATTTTTTTTATAAAACCCAAAGAGAAATTTTGTTATTAGGATGTAGAAGTACATGAGAACATGATAGAAATAAAGAGTTTCTTCATGAATTACACAATGTAAAGCCTGATCTTTATCCATAGTGTTTCAGTAAACTTTTAACTTGCATGCATATCTAAAATATTCAAATAATACATTTTACAAATATATATTTACATTTGGATATATATTTACATTAGATTATATTTACTTTTATTCTTCTAAGGTTCACGGTATTGCTGGATATTGGTGATTTCTAAGATATATTATTTCTCATGTATATAAGGTCTACAGTATATTGTAATAAATTTATTGGCTTCTATAAAATCTTATAATATAATCGTACAGAAAATTCATTATCATATCCTTTAATTGCTTAACAAACAATAAATGAAAAATGAATTTATATCTGACCATGCTATAAATTGCTTAGAAATAGTTCCTTGATATTTATTTATTAAATAAACATATGGCTTTTGCAAACATTGATTGCTGGGTTACAAAAATATTTATCCATTCAACTTGAGTTCTTTAATAGTTTTGTAGGTTGGTAAAAAAAAAACTTGTTTGTTCGACTTTAAGAACTGATTTAGAAAATGTATTATAATTATTAGTAAGTATTCTCGTTTGCAGAAATCAGGATGATGTAGTATACTATAGTCTAAATTTTTAATAATAAAATATATTGTATTTTATTGCTAAAAATAATAAGAAACTGCATTGTCTCTATACATTCTACTATCACAAATTAATGCTTTCTCAGTTAAAAATTTGATTGGTTATATATCATTAACATATATCCTGGTTCACAATTAAAAAATTTGTCTTACAAGGAATATAAATTTTCTTATTTGTTGAGAGACAAAGAAATTATCAGAGGGCAAGCAATATATTTATTTTTATTTATTTGATTTATATCATATAATGCTCTGATATGAATCACGAGACATATCTCATATATTTGAGATTAAAATATATGAGACATGTCTGTGCAATTCCTACATTCGATTCGGCAAAAGAATCTTTGGGAAACATTTATTCACCTAGAAGAAGATACAAGATTCGGACTTGAACCACTTCTCCCCATGCCATCATTATTTTATAGCTATATATGGAAAGCAAAGAGTCGGTGGAGATCCTTTAATAAGGACCTCCAAACGCTTGAACGAGCAGCAACTTCAAGTCTTATGTCCTCTGCCTTCCTTCGTCAAAGTTTCTAAATTAATGCGCAGAACAATCCTTTCTTCCGCGCAATCATCACGCATCTCTCACCAGCCAGGGGACGGGGCAGTGGGGCAGGGCCAATCCCCTTTTATCCATTTCATACCTCATGGAAAACTCATTTCCTGAGCTCTCCCCCCCTTGCAAGATAAGGTGGCTCGGCAAGTGGTTGGGGATTGAAGGATGCTGCTGCAGACCGATTTTTCCTTTTGCAAAAGGAAGGATCTTTTGAGCGAGGCCTGGCATTTGTTTGACTAGTCTCCGAAATATGGTCACTTAAGATGAGGTTCGTTTTCTCGGTCACGAATTCCAATTGAATGTTCCTGGGATCTGGAATGGCAGAAGGGTAATAAAGAATTGATGCGCTTTATGTGCCACTATTGGTTTGGTTTGGGCTTGGATGTTTGAGGTTTCAGATTTGGATTGACAGAGTTAAAATGTGGATTTGTGTTCTAGTATGATTTGTCCTTTAATCAGTGTTGTTGCAGAGGGAAAACAATATTAGCGGCCTTTAATCAGTGTGGTTGCAGAGAGGAAAACAATATCTTTTTGTGTATAAATAATATAAATTGAAAATGCTCTGAGATGGGGAATAGTTGAAAAGTAATAAAGAACTGATGTGCTTTAAATGCAAGTATTGGTTTGGTTTTGGGTTGATGTTTCAGATATGAAATGCTGATGTTTCAGATATGAAATGCTGATGTTTCAGATTTGAAATGTTGATGTTTTGGATTGTTGTTTCTGGTTGAAGTTTCAGATCTGGATTGACAGGTTAAAATTTGGATTTGAATCCAGATACCATTTGTCCTTTAATCAGTGTTGTCGCCGAGGTGAAAACAATATCTTTTTGTGTAATATCAATTGAATGCTCTGAGATGGTGAAAGTAATGAAGAATGATGGTAATGAAGAACTGATGTGCATTAAATGCAAGTATTGGTTTGGTTTGGGTTGATGTTTGAAGTTTCAGATCTATATTGAACAGAGTTAAAATGTGGATTTGTGTTCTAATATGATTTGTCCTTTCAGTGTTGTTGTAGAGGAGAAAGCAATATCAGTGGCCTTTAATCAGTGTTGCTGCAGAGGGGAAAAACAATATATTTTCGTGTATAAATAATATCATTTGAATGCTTTGAGATGGGGAATGGTTGAAAGGTAATGACGAACTGATGTACTTAAAATGCAAGTATTGGTTTGGTTTTGGTTTGATGTTTAAAGTTTCAGATTTGAAGTCACAGAGCTAAAATGGGGATTTGATCTTTAATCGGTGTTGTTACAAAAGGGACAACAATATCTTTTTGTGTATAAATAACATCAGTTGGATGCTCTAAGATGGGGAATGGTTGAAATGTGATGAAGAACTGGTGAGCTTTAAATGGAAGTATTGGTTTGGTTAGGGTGGATGTTTAAAGTTTCAGTTATGAATTTAAAGAGTTGAAATGGGGGTTTCAGTATAGTATCATTATCTCTAATAACAGTTGTTGAAAAGTGGTAAAACAATATTCTTTTCAGATGTAAAGGAAAACACCTTCTTTTTGAGTATGAATTGTATGATTTTGGATTGGGAATGGTTATCGTAATACTGGTTTGTCCTCAGCTGATGTTCGAGTTTGCAAACTTAAACTAGCTATACTGAAAAATTTATTTTTATTTATTCCCATCAGGATATTACCAATTCTTTTATTTATTACAAATCCTTTTATCTTTACTTGAAACAAAAAAACTTAGTGATATCAAGTTATTGTAAAACAACAAAAAAATTGGTGTTCTTAGAATGGTTCATTATTCTTTGTATCTGTCCTGCTATCTATAACCAACAGGAAAGTTTGTCGGTAATGTTAGCGGGTTTACTGTTTTTGAAATAAACTGATTATTTACAATGTTTAAATAATTTATATGTTATAATAATTATACATTGTAATATATTATTTTGTCCATCATTTACCATTTAATAAATCGTCTTATTCTACCAGCTAGTTTTTAACTACTATGTCAGCTTGGCGTCGATTCTCACTGCAATTTGTTAGTGATGAATCGATATCATCATTTTAAAATTAATAAAAAAGACATTTTTTTCTGTCATAGTTTGTGGAGGGAGTGAATACGCTAGTTGTAAATATTAAACGAATGTTTACGTTTGGAAGTGTGTAAAAAAACTGCTTAAAAAAATTGAAATGCTTTGTGTTTGAAATTGTGATTAAAGACATTGGAAAACTGCAAAACAAGTATTGAACTTTAATATAACGAAATTGTGACATCATAATGAAGTTGAATAAAGGTATAACAATTTAATTTGATTTGTCATTTAATCATCAATTTAATTCAATGATAATCAACAATTTAATTGTTGCAGATTGCTAATATATATATATATTTGAAAATGATAGCAATTGAATGTTCTAGGATAGAGGAAGGTTGATTGAGTAATGAACTATTTAAATAAAAAATTGTGGAAAATAATACAATTGGTTTTAATTCTTTAAAAAAAAGTGAAGATTTGTCTTTACTTGTCTCAGTATTGGTTTGGTTACAATTACTTTACAGGATTGAAAGCATGAATGAGTAAACTTCAAATGAGTAGAGTTATATTTTTATAGGAGACAATTAAACAGACGTAACTAACATTTTCTGGCACTGTGGATTTTAAAATTGAACAATATTAATTATTTATTTAATTTATATGTATTTCAATATTGTGGATATTAGGTTATATTTTAAATTGAAATAATGAAAGAATAGTAATTAATGTGCGTTCCTCGATGTCCAAATATTGATTTATATTGATAATTTAAGTTACACATAACAGCAATAGAATATAATTATTATATTAGTATTAAGTGATTTAGAATCTGGATGAAATATGACAAAAAGACAAGGATAAAGTGATTAATTTTATAAATAAAATAAAATTCCGACTTCGAAGAAATCGATTTTATCTTAAACATGTTATTATTATGAATGAAGTTACCTGGCAGATAATACATTGGGTTTCTATTGGTGAGCTGGATTCGAAACCAAACCGAACAGGAGCTTAAGTCAGGGATGGGCACGAGAATTAATATGCTAAAATTTTCTTGCAATGGGGTCGAGAAAAAAAGGAAGGAGGGGGAGAATCCCTAAATACCATTTATGGGTTTCCATTCAAAAAAAAGCGTCAAAATGTGTGTGCATTATAAGCACAGTGTTGAACTGTTACTTATTAAAGTTTTTTGTAACGGAAACACTTTAATTAACATGAAAGAATTCGAAACAGCAATAAGTTAACTAATATTTCTTCTTAAATAGATCTTAATATTTTTAATTTCTTTCAGATTAATTAAGTGAAATTCATTTTTAATTAGAAAATCAAAAAAAATTAAGTATTTTATAAGATTAATGTTAAAATCTGATCAAATGAGAAGTGTGAAACATAAGGTTGCTTAAAAGAAATTGAAATGAAAAAAAAAAAACATTTTAAAATTCTTAATTTCCATTTTATATGAAATATAATTAATTGAGAAATAAATAAATAACAAATAATTCATAACCTATCGGTATACTAAGTTTGTTACTTAGAAAATACTAATTTATTTGGAAGCATTTTAATTTTAAATATTAAAATTGAATGGAATTTCAATACAAAAAATATAAAATTAATGTTCTTTATTCTCCATAAATTTTCTTGGAATTTGATTAGATATTAATTTACCTATGGCACGAAACACATGGAAATAAATGTTAGAATTAAATGTAACCAGTTTAGATATTTTAGAAAACATTAATTCTTTTTTAAATTATCTAAATAATGTGAATTACTTTAGTATTAATCTTTTTTTATAATTAACTATGTAAAAATATTTTTTTAATATTTCATAAACCTTTTAATTATAATTTATCTAATAGATAAACATATTTTTAATTATAAAAACAAAATTTCAAATTTAGTGAAGTGTAATTACAAAAATTATCGAACCATAAATACTAATATACAGATTGTAAAAATTGCATAATTTAATTAACTAAAAAAAAACAAAAATGAAATAAATAAATCATTAAACGGAAAAACTAAATTTTATAATTAAAAATTATATGTATATATATTTTTTTTTTTAAAAAAATTTCACTGGAAAAGGTTGAAAGGAAAAATTATACAAAAAGTATTTCTTGCACTTGTTAAAGAAAATATGTTCAAGTTTCCACCTTTTCAGCATTTTTACGCGACAGGTTGTAGCGAAAGCATCCTATCATTTTTTAATACATAATTTTATTTAACTACGATTCTCAGTGTTTCCGAAGCATGCATAATTTTCGTTAATTTAGCTAATTGCAAAAAAAAAAGGTCTTAAAAAGTCTCCTTGATGCATTTTTCTTTTAAAAAGAATTTATGTACAAAAAAAGTTTTTTCCAGAAGCATGATTTTTTTTTTGTTTGTTTCTTTCCTTTTCTTTTTTTCTCCCAAAGCATTATTTGTCGAGTATTTTTACCTAAAAAATCATCTATCTCATCCTTTTAGTAAAAAAAGTAAAAATAAAATAAAAAATAAAAAAAATAAAATGTTAATATTTTTAGCTTTCTAATGAATGAAACAATATGAATAAAAATCACGTTTATTTTTTCCGGAAAAGGAAATAAAAATTTTATTAAAAAGATTTTTTTAACAAAATTACTTAATTTGGCACCAAATGGAGATTATAATTTAAAAAAAAATACCTTGCAGCTAAAAAGTCTATTGTTTAATTTCATATTTTATTTAGAGTAACATTGATTATTTTCATTTTTACTTTATTTGAATAATTAATTTCCCAATTAATGCCGTTTATATTATATTGCCTGGTTAAAATATGTTAAATTCTGTATGATAAGCCTTGTGTAATGAATCCAATTTGTGATAGTTATTTCCATTCATTTAATAAAGTTAAATGAAAAATATAAATGTTTTGTTGATAATAAAGGGATTTATTTATCCAATATGTTTGGAAATATTTTTTCTGTATTTTTAAAAAAAAATAAACTTAATGATATTTTTACAGATGTAATGTATAATGTTTTTAAATATATACGTTGCTTTAGACATTTTTGCTTTTTACATTTAGGTTTTAAGTTTGAAATGTTATAATCCAGTACATTAGTATATTGTTTTCTCTGTATCAATACATTCATAACAGTTACCTTAAAGAAACAAATTTTTTTTTAAAAAATCAAAAATATTTTATTTAGATCATAATAAATTTATTCATAATGATAACTTCGCATGAAAATCACCAAACGTAAACATTAAATTAAAATTAAGCAAGTGCTGAAAGTGTCTTCAGATTGACAAAATTCTGTTCGATGGAGAAACACAAAAAGAAATAGATCGATTACAGTATGGGATAAAATTTATCGATAGAAATATTTACACAAGAGCACAAAGAACACAACACAACACAACACTACAACAGCATGCCCCATAATGGACAGAATACAGTAATACTAGCTTGGTACTATCTTCCCATATTCACCAGATTATCAAACAAATATTGAGAAAAATGTATCCATTCCTAAATGAGCATTTCCTCAGTTGTTGGACATTCTCCTGCCTACCATAATTGCGTCGAAAAATGATATCCCAAAGCATGCATCGGCATGCAAAGTATACATGTATATATTCTGATGATATCTTCTCTTTTTAAATGCTCCTCAACATAAACTTATCGTTCATGACTTAAATGCTCCTCAATATGACCTTATTGTTCATGACTTAGATGCTCCTCAGCATTAAATCATATTCCTACCTCTGTCCATACCAACTAATATTGAGAATGGCTTATAACAATGAAAGTAAAGAAGCGATTAAACTAATGAGATGTCTTGTCTTTACGTTCATTACATTAGTCTAAAGGGTGCCGCCATTGAGTAGCTATTAATCGGATGCATCGTTCAAGACGCTGGGTTAATAGGCCATCCTTATGAAGGCATGCCATCCACAGTAAAGTATGGCACTTGTGTACCGTGCTATACGCATCTGCTGAGCAACGATTTGCATCGATGTCTCTTCGGCTGCAGGAATGACATATTGGTCATCAATTGACGTTGTGTTTCTTAATCGATCACCAACTTTTTTTTCATTATGCCTGTATTTTGGAAGGTTTTTCCAAGGTTGAGAAAGACACTTTTGCCTATTCGAAACACTTGTGCTCCGCTTGCCACACTATTCTATGCCTTTCCACTAACTTGACGATTAATCAAGCAGGTCATAAAGATGTTTTTTTTCTAGCCATATTTCCAGCAGTCTATACAAATCTTGAATTTGTACAGACTGCTTTTAATAGAATCTTTCGCTCTTTTCATTGTTTTTACTCTACTTTACATTTTGTATACTGTCCAGTAACATGTGATGTCTTATTCTTGCATATCTAAATAATGCTTCTATTGAATAGGTAATTCATTGGTTTGATTTCAACAAGTCTTTTTCTATAATTCCTTTGCTGTCTGTCAAAAAAATACATTGCTCCTTTAATTTTGGACACCTGTGTATCATTTATGGTACTCAATTCCACTCCCAGGTTTTTACAATACTTTCATCGTTATAGATACAGTATAAGAAACTTGTTTTAACGCACACTTTCTTTATCATATCCTGCAAGAAAGATATATTGTAGTATTACGTAGAGAAAGCATACAGTTTTATTTCTGTGGCTTAAAGGCATTGATAGAGCATGGGACAAAAATAGTCCTAAATCTAGGTGATAAAAAGTAATAATATGCTTATTTAGATTTTAGTATGATATTGATATGAATCTAATTACATATAAATACTTCCTACAATATCATGAAGGACCACAAAATAATGAAGTTTATCTCTGCATATTATTTTGTCAAAGTTTGAATTTAATTAGGAAAAAGCAAATTATATTTAATCCATATTATACTATAACTTTGGACTGTAATATTTCGAAAACTACAACATCATATTGAAATATTTTACAATATTTTAGCCACAATGTTTTTATAATACACAAAATTAAACCGTACACTATTTGTAATATAATATTTTCCAAAAAATTATACGCACATTTAATCTAATATTTCAATCTCAGTTACTCCGTTCTCACATTTTTCATTTTTAAATATACTTATAACTCAAGGCACTATTTTTTTTTTACTTATTTTTTTAAAACTATTTACAACTTTAATGCATTATTTTCATTGTTATTTTTATGGTTGACATAATTATTTTAAAAAAAACATGATGCTTTATTCATTTTTATTTATCACTTCGTGGTTATAAATTCATTCTTCACGAAATTATATTTAATTTTCAAATTTACAAAATAGACGAGATCGAGTACAATAAATTGCAAGTTCATAATTTTAAGTCATACAAAATTAAATGATTTACAATAATTACGATTTTAAATTAAAAACCAGATTTTTGAAGTTTTTTAATCTGAATAGTATAAATATATACGTATAAAAGTAAAAGAAAAAATGTATATTTTAAATATATACCAATCCATAAGATATGCAAACTGAAATTCGACTGATTTCATTCAATCCAAGCTCTTGACCCGACAGAAAACTATGGCAATCAAGATAGCATAATTAACCATTCGATTAGGCGATCATTTAAGAAGGAATTTTACAGAAATTTAGTTGAAACTAGGCACAACAAGGATAATCGCTGTCCATCAACTTTGAGTTGATCAACTCCGTATTGAATTGGGTAATACACAAATAATGAGTCATTGTTGAAAGATTTGGTAACAAAGTTTAGTAGTTACAAGGAACATTCTATTGGATTTTGTTAGTAACAAATCTAACTGTTTAGCATAATTATATTTCATTATTTGTTATATAACTATTATTATATTATTAGCGAATCAAATTATTTAACATATTTTGCACATACATAGAGGTTTGTCCTTATGTTTTCTCCAACAGTCCGGTTGCGGCCTGATGGCCAATTGTCTAGCGCTCTGGCCTTTGGTATCACAGGCTCCAGGTTTTGGCATGGATGTTTGTTAGTGGTTCGGAATCCAATGTTAAACTGTAGGTCCCGGTCTGTTTAACCCTCGTGTGCACAAGATGGCAGTAGAACGACATACCAAACCAAACCAAACCAAACCAACAGTCAGGGTAGAGGTTAGTTAGTTATTAGGTATAGAGATAATTTTTCGTAAGATATTTCATGGGTATTTGTGCCCATTTTTGATCGTATAGAAAACAAAAACAAAAACAAAAAAATTTCCTCTAGCTGCCCCAAATATTGATGCGAGATGTTCACATAAGTTGCCACATTTACCAACGCATTTCCTTGTTTTAGAAAGCTGTGACTGCAAGGAATGCTGGCAATTAATTGAGACCTGTGACATCATAAACGCTATCCGCTAGATTATGAGTAGGAATTCCAATCATCATCATCATAACTGGCTCAACAGCCCGTTGTAGGCCTTGGCCTTCTTCAAAAGATCCAGCTAGGCCAGGGGTCGGCAACCTGCGGCTCGCGAGCCGCATGCGGCTCTTTGGATGGGAAACTGCGGCTCTTTAGTTCCATACGCAAATATTATTTATTTTATCAAAAAAAAAAAAAAAAAAAACATTTTAAAATCGTTCTGAATCGATTAACGAGGAATCTGAAGAACTGTTTTGTGATTTCAAAAACAAACCAGAAATCTTGAAAAAAAAAAATCAAAGATTTGCCACTATCTGCTAAAACAGTACAAGATAGAATAGTTAAAATATCATCAAATGTAACATATTTGCAGGTGGAAGACATTCAACTTTCTTCTGTCTTATCACTGGCTATAGATGAGTCTTGCGACATAAAAGACACAGCACAAGTTGCCCTTTTTGTCAGGTATATGTCTTCCCAAGTTCCAAAAGAAGAACTTCTAGGATTGCTACCGCTTTCGGGACGGATATAGCGACGGGAAGATATAGCGAAACGGGAAGATATAGCGAATGCCATGCAAAAATGCCTTGAAGACAATAAGATCGATTTAAATGAAATAGTTTAATAGCAACTGATGGAGACCAGAAGTATGACAGGGAAAAATAAAGGGGCAACAACGATTCTTCAGAGCAAAATAAACCACGAAATTCTTACGTTTCACTGCATAATACACCAAGAAGCGCTTTGTGACCAAACATTTCCGGCAGAAATAGTTGAGGTCATGAATTTGGTAATCAAGATTGTTAACAGCATCTTGTCAAAAGCACTCTAAAAGCACTTTAAAGAATTCTTAAACGAAATGGAGACTCAGTAATCCGACCTCCTTCTTCACAATAAAGTGTGATGACTTTCCAAAGGTAAGGTGTTGAAACGTTTTGCTTTGTGCTTGATGCAATAAATACATTCCTAAATAAAAAAAGGCATTAATCACCCTGAGTTAGAGAACGGCAAATGGTTGCAAAAATTTTACTTTATGGTGGATATCACAGCGAAATTAAATGAGCTGAATCTAAAACTGCAAGGAAAGGGAAACCCAGACTAGGTTTTGGTAGAAGAATTGGTTTGTTTTGAAGAAAAATTAATTCTTTTTGGAGAAGATATTCAGAGCGGTATATTACTTCATTTTCAATTTCAAAAGCAATATCGTGATAAAACTAGTGCAACTGTTGACATGAGGTACTTCAGCACAGTTATAAAAAAAATTAAAGATGAATTTGCCGACAGATTTGAGCAATTCAAAACCTCCAAAACCACTATAGCATTCATAGTAAATCCTCTCAACACAAATAGTAACGAAATCCACATTGAATCATTTGGAATTGATACTGGATCTCTAGAAATGCAATTGATCGATTTAAAAAGTAAAGCTTTGTGGAGTGGAAAATTTACAGAGTTGAAAAGCAAGTTGGAAGAGTTGGAGGGCCAGAAATGTATGTACGTAACGCAACAAAAGTGGACAACTTTAAAAGAAATGCCGCAAGTTGAGGCACTTATATTCGACGCATGAAATAGTCTTCCAGATTGCTACAGTGAGGTGAAGATGTTGGCATTTGGAGTGCTGACTATCTTCGGATCGACATATTCGTGCGAGCAAGCGTTCTCTTGCATGAATATAATTAAAAGTAAAGTAAGAAGCCAACTAACAAATGAAAATTTAGAGTCGTGTTTGAAACTTAAAGCAACAAGTTATGAGCCAAATTTATCCAAACATTCTAAAACCATGCAACGTCAATGCTCCCCATTGAATTTGTTTGCTAAAATGTATGTTATTTTTTTATTTTTTATTTTAGGTACAAATTACATTGTTTAGTAAAAGTTTAAATTTTCTACTTGAATAACCATGCAAAGGCATTGCTCCCATTGAATTTGTTTGTTCAATTGTTTGTTATTGAAGTACAAGTTAGTGTTGTAATTAAATACTTAATTGTTTTAATTTTTTACTTAAATAATAAGTAATTATCTAATAATGAATTAATAGAATGATATAAGGAATAAATAGATATGTTTTCGTATGAATAAATAGATTAGGTTGTTTTTTTTATCAAAAAAATTTTTTTATGCGAGTACTAACAGGTGGGCTAGTGTTATTAAATCGGTGCTACTAGTATTAAATCCATATGATTTTTAGTTAGTCCTGACCTTCAAAAGACACTTGTATAAATTTGACAGCTGTTGCGCTATTAGTATGTGAGTTATAGCAGTTTTAGTGAAGTAACTTTTGTTAGTTTGAAAAAATGGATAAAAAGGAATTTCGTGTGTTAATAAAGCATTGCTTTTTGGCGAAAAACAATACTATTGAAGCCAAGGCTTGGCTTGATAAACATTGTTCGGACTTTGCACCAGAAAAATCAACCGTAGAGACGTGTTTTGCTAAATTTAAACAAGGCGAAATGAGCACCGAGGACGATGCACGCAGTGAACGCCCCAAAGAGGCTGTTATCGACGAAAACATCAAAAAAGTCCACAAAACAATTTCTGATAACCGTAAAGTGAAGTTGATTGAGATAGCTGAGACCCTAAAGATATCAAAGGAACGTGTTTGACATATCGTGAATGAATATTTGGATATGCAAAAGCTCTGTTCAAAGTGGGTGCCGCGCGAGCTCACAATCGACCCAAAACAACAACCAATTGGTGATTCTAAGCAGTGTTTGGAGCTGTTCAATCGTAATAAACCCGAATTTTTGCGTCGATATGTGACAATGGATGAAACATGGCTCCATCATTTCCCACCGGAGTCCAATCGACAGTCAGCCGAGTAGACAGCACGCGATGAACACTAAAAATGCTATAACTCACATACTAATAGTGCAACAGCTGTCAAATTTATACACGTGTCTTTTGAAGGTTAGGGCTAACTAAAAATCATATGGATTTAATACTAGTACCGCCATCTATGTGTCAGCCTATGAACGTTTCAGCCCACCTGTTATTTACTATTGTCAAGAAAAAATTGTGTGGCTCTTTAAAATTTTTAAATTTTGTCAATTGCCATTCTTGGCTCTTCCGACTCAAAAGGTTGCCGACCCGTGAGCTAGGCTGTTCTCCTCTTGGCCGTGTACTTTCAATTTTTGATCTTAATAACATTAAAATCAGAGTCTAAACAGTCGACCCATCTCATTTTAGGTCTTCCCCTTGATCGTTGTCCAAAAGGGATTGCATTGAAAACTTTCAAAGCAGCTTTATCATTTTCCATTTTCATGAGATGATCGGCCGATCTCATTCTGTTCAGTTTAACAAATTTTAGAATGTCAATATATCTAAAAAGTTTATAAAGTTCAAAATTGTATCTTCGCCCATTTCCATTGTCATTGATACCACCAAAAATAGTTCGTAGCACTTTTCTTTGAAAGATTGCCAACATTTTCTCTTGTCTTGCTGTTAGAGGACTATATATAATTGAGTAAATTTTGTTTAAATCTAATTTTAAAATATAAGCACGTAAAGCAGTTGCTGACAAAATAGTATCGTTTTATACAGCATCATATAATGATTATATTTAATTATTGCAAAAATAAATTACATTAATTATAAAAAAAAATTATTAATTTTTGTAAAATTTTTTGTATATTTGAATTGTACCGTAATATGTACATATTTAGTTAAAATAATTTAATAAATGTAATTTTGGTTCTTTAGATACAAGTACGAAATGTATTTTGCAAAATTTAAAAAAAAAAAATGCATTTTGTCTGGACTTTTGAAGAGCAATAAATTTTTTTGAATGAATCCAATAAGACTGTGACAACCATCAAAAACAACTGAAACAGCAAATTGAAATCATCTCAATTCCCTTCAGTCCGCAGACATGACGAAGATCGAAAACTATAGCCATCTTTGAAAGACATAATGAACTAAAACCCATCCGACTACAACAGCATCGATTAAAAGATAAAACTCAATAATACCGAAAGCTCCTGTGGAACCAGACACAGTACAAACAACCGCTGTCTATCCATTAACGGCCTTTTGTGTTATACCAGTGTCGAAGTAATCAAAGTTCAAAGTTCTTCCCAGCATGATACACAAACGATGCGTCTGGGTCGAAAGGTGGGTATCAGGGATTCGGGGTAACGAGGAACATTCGATTGGATTTCATTGGTAATTACAAGTAATAAAAGGAGGGATGAGAGAAATTAAAATTGCCAGACATACCTGTATACACTTGTTTGGTGGCACAAGCTTAATGATTGCGCTTAAGACAAGCATATCATTAAAGTGCCGTGAAGTTAGGGGTAATTTAAAAAGCGACATCAATGACCTTCTGAGATATTTGCATTAAACCGAGTTCGATGATTTTCTGTTCCTAAACAATTTATGCAATTAGACAAAACAGATAAATGGATTAGGCTGACTTATGGTTTTTTTTTCTTGATCTGATTTACTTAAATTTAGTTACTTTTGTTTTAACTTTTTTGGATACTCACCTCCTGTCTTATTGTCATCTCCTCTTGGAAATGTTGGCTTAAACAACTGATAGTGCTAAATTCCCCACCATGTTTTTCAAATCTTCAAAGGTGTGATTTTTGACTGATTATCCTCCAAGTGAAAAGTTAGATGATAAAACTTCTTATGCAACAGGAATTTATTCCATTTTTCTCTTTATTTCTTCCACGCAGTAATTCTTCACTTATTAGCAAGGCATTGTAGGATGTAAATTCTATCAATAGAAGACTTTTCTCAGATTCTATTTGATTATTATAACTAACGCGTTCACAAAGTTGTAACAAATTTTAAAATATATCGTGAATATCTTTCAAGATACTTAAGTTATTATTTTTGTTTCGTTGAACATCGGTGACTTCATGTAGCATTTCTGTATCTTTCAAATACCACTACGACAAGTGACGAGAATAGAACAGTGCCTTCCGTGAAGACTTTCAGGGGTATCCTAACCTACACAAAAAGAAATTGCATTACATTTTTATAATATTCTATGCTAAAGAAATAATTGAGCGGATTTATTCTAGAAAAATATGCTTCTGTCAATTTAATTTAAGAAACACTAACCCTGTTTGTTGGAATAAATCCATTTTTCAAGATGTATCCTTATAGGAAAAACAAATTGTTCCTGCTCTTTCTTCAAATACATTGATGTATGTACATTGATTAATCAAATGGATATTCACTTACATATTGTCTTAGCGTTCAGTGTATAAGCATTTCTGATCATATATTGCTATGTGATTCAGAGAACTCTAGCTTTATTCTACTTACTCCTCTTAGAAACATAGAAACCTGGTACTGAAACACCTGCACTGCCTTGATTGTAGGTTTTCATCAGTACAGCCTTCAAATCCATGTTATATTATAAGTTTAGAAATTTATTCAAAAAATGTTATTCTCCTCGTTTCATTAGTAACTTTATAGAAGCTTACTCATACTTTGTTTACTTTAAGATAAACGTAAAATACAATTAAATGATTTCGTCTTACTAATGACTCATAACCTAATCGCCAAGTAGCCGATATTAAAAAAGAAGTACTGGGTAAAGAACAAAATATGAACTATTCTGCGAATAATCCATTAAAGAATATAGTATATTTTGCTAGAGCACCAATTCCACCTGATTCGTTTACTAGCACACCAACAACATATCTGTAATAACATCTCTGCAACCATACTTATAACAATTGCTTCGTATAACATCAATAACTGATATTCCAAACGACTACCCCTTTCTTTCATATCTCAAAAATTTGCCCTTCCCCTATATAAATAAATACCTTTCCTCATTTTGGTGTTTACCTAAACAAAACAAAAAATAGCATATTGAAAGGGTTTTTTCTCATTCGTCGGTAGAGACAGCAAAGGGAAAAAGTCAATAGAAGATTTTCCCTCTCTTCCGTATGTCGTCACTCGAAAAGGTAATGACTCAGAATCCGAGGCAGGGACATAAACAGAACCTTTACTCGAGACTCTATTGACAGAGAGCCATTGCGCGGGAGAGATAAAAGGGACCTGGGGAAAATAGAAATGAAATGAAAGTCCTTTTGTGCAAGATGTCGCTTCGTCCAACCTCTCTCTCTCCTGAAGGCCTCCAGATAAAAGGCTACTGTGATATTGTTTATATGAATATTTCAAATCAGATCACAGACGTCAATTTTAATATACGTCTTTTCAGCCCAGGAGAGTTTCTCCTCCTCCTTCTTCTACTTACAGGAATAGATTATTTTTATTTGGCCGCGAGGTGGTGACAAAAAGTGACAGATTCGTTTTAGTAAGATTTGGTAAGTTCAGTTGAATGTATGTGTTTGAAGAAGATACATGAAAAATTGAGTCGTTTTTCTTATGAGGATTTATCTTTGAAAATGATTGATGCTAATACAGGTTTAGAATTTTTAAAATTAATTTTGTATCAACTAATTTTTAAGTATATTTACTCGTACAAGCTTAGTTATTTCTTTAGAGCTTTTGGTTTTTTGCTTTTAGAGTAAGATTATTTTAATTTAGCCTCGAGGTGCAGATAGAAAATATTAATTTTAATAAGATTTCGTAAGTGTAGCTGGATTAATATATTTGAAGAAAGGACATCAACAATTGTTTTTACCTATAAGGATACTGTATGGTCTAGGAATAAAAACAAATAGCACTAGTGGACTGTAAACACAACACGTATATTTTATTCCAAAATCAAATGCACACAGCTGGTGTTACATTTCTCTCTCCAGCCAGCTCACCCCACCCAGACAGGATGCTTACATTATTGGTCCCCTGTGCACGTGGAGATATTTAAAATATCAACAGATACATCTTGAGGCAACAGATACATCTTAAAAAAGGATTTATTCCAACAAATAGGTTTAGTGTTTCTTAAATTAAATTGGCAGAAGCATGTTTTTCTGGAATAAATCCGCTCAATTATTCCTCTAGCACAGAATATTATAAAATTGAAATGCAATTCCTTTTGTGTAGGACAGGTTATCCCTAAAAGTCTTCCCGGAAGGCACTGTTCTACCCTCGTCTCTTGTCGTAGTGGTATTCGAGTGATAGATAAAAGCTACATGAAGTCACCGATGTTCAACGAAAAAAAAAGTGTAAATAAATAAAATATTTCTAAAGATATTCATGAGATATTTTAAAATATGTTAAATCATTGTGAACATGTTAGTTCTGCATTAAAATAATAATAAAATAGAATCTGAGAAAAGGATGTTAAAAAAAGTTTATTTTTGATAGAATTTACATCTTACAATGCCTTGCTAATAAGTGAATAATTATTGCGTGAAAGAAATGGGGAAAATTTTGCAATTGATTATATAAACTTACAAACCTTGAATGCTTTTCGTCATTGTTAATAAATATTTGATGGTTTCTTTTAAAAAATGTTCTAAAAAAGGCATTCTTTTTTATGCTTTCTATATTATTATACTATTCATTTTATGATTTACGTCACTAAAATAATTCCAAATTCAGCTACTTTTAGGAATCGATTAGAAACAAATTTACTTCGATAAAAGGACATAACTTTTCAAAGAAATAATTGTTTAAATTATGTAAAAAAACAAACAAATAATTTGCACAATAAATGCTCTTAGACATGTTTCCTTTTACTGTATATTTCAAGAAATATTTTCGGATATGTTTTTTATTACAAATATTTACCATACTTACAAGTATCTACTAACAAACAGTAATTCTTGTTACAAATTAAAAACAGTGGAATCTGATTTCAGCTTTAATTACCAAAAGTACTTTCCAAACAATTTTTGTTCGTTGATGTGCAAAGATTCAACGCAAAAGCCTCCAGACATTCAAGACAAGATTCGATAGAAATGTATTCCACTAGAAAGAGGGGCTTATTATCAGAAAATCGAGGCATTTGTTCCACTTATTTTGTGTCCTCGACAATTCTTTTCAAATTCGGTGAAAATTCATTCTGAAGGCGGAGACAATTAAAAGTTTCTTGTTTACGAATACCTGGTTCCTCGGAGTTCCGTGAAAGGATGTCTTTCAAACACTTCATTAAAACTGACACTGTTTTCGCAAACCTCCAAACTTAATCCTCCGACCAGAAAAGCAAAATCAAATTGGCCTTCTTGTGCTTTCCAGAGCTTTTGTTTCGTTACACCAACAATGGATTCCCGGAGCAGCCTGTTCAGTTTGAATTTGAAAGAGTGACTGTGTTTTCTTGAATGATAGCGTATGGCTGTGACTATGGAGAAGTTCATATTGTTAGGAAGTTCTCGCTATCTAAAGAACAACAAAAAAACTTCCATCTGGAGAGGAAGTGTCGTATTTAAATGTGTCTTATCAAATCGATTTTCTGCAGTGAGTTATTATAATTAACTTGTAATAATTAACTTCTTATATTAAGCTAAAAAGAAAAAAATGTTTATTAAGTAATTGCATTAATAAAGAAATCACTTTTCTTGTAATATTTGTAATAACTAATATAAGTAATAAATCTTATATTAGTTATTATTACTCTTCTATAATATATAGTAATAACTCATATTTAATCAAAATATGTTATTATATAAAATGTTATTATGTTAATTATATTTACTGTAAATACAGGTAATACTTATAATTACAGGTATACTTATGATAATTCATAAAACAATTATGCAATTATGGAAAACAGTGGGGGTTTTTTTGTGTTAATAGAAACGATTTCTCTTTAAACGGAACACTTAATCAAAGAAATTCCCCATTTCCTGCAAATCCTCATGGTATTACCTTGAAACAACAATAATTGGTTCTCTTGTCAAATGAATTAATAAACAGTATGTTTTTGAGCATGCTATCTAGCTGTCTTGTTTGCATAACTTTTAGAGGTAAAGACTCTTCTTATTGAAGTTAATTATATACTGAACTCAGATACTAATTTTTTGGTACTTTTACAAATTGAGTATTTTCAAGGAAGAAATACCTTATCGTGGGGTTTTTTGTGCGTACTTCGTAAAACATTGTTTGATAACTGTTGTTCCCAAATTTCATTAAATTCCAATGAATGGATATTTCACAATCGCTATGTATTTTTTATTAATTATTTTAATTAATTTTGAACAACAGGGTATTTTTGGAAGTTTTTGTTATGATTCGGACTGAATTTTGTGGTAAACATAAGATATGTACATTGGCAAACATATATGTATTCGGGAAATATTTTTAAAAATATATGAGCATTTGGTTAACGGCAGTTCGTAAATATTCATTTCTACAGTGTATAAATAAATATTCTTTAAAAACTCTGTTTGATCAGAAAAATTTTACAATAGAATGGCATAAAAGTAATGAAAATTTGCTTTTTTTTCCTTTTCGGCATAATTACAATCGATGGTCATAGTCTATTAAAATGGAAAATAAAAAACTATGCAATTAGTTCAATTAGTTTTTCTTAAATTTTATCAAAACACCAATAAAGATCCTAGGTTATAATCATACGCAATCACCTATTCATTATTTTGCATAGATAATTCTAAACATTATTGTGTTTAGAAAATCATATTATGATTTTAATTTTTTTTTTATTATCTTTATTACTAATTTACTTTCAATGAAAATAAATTCATTTGCATTATAGTACATAAAAGTATACATGTAATTATAAAATAATGAGCAAAATATATTTACAGAATATTTTTAATTTAAGAAATGCATTCGTTGAATATGTATATTTGTTGTCTGTATGTTTTATATAAATTTTATATCAATCTAGGTTTTGGATTTTTGTTATTAATTTAAGGATGTAAAATATAATTAATCTATGATGGTATTTTCTAATATGGTGTAAAATTAAATATTTAATATTTAATCTACATTACTATTTTCAAGCGGTTAGTAAATTTAAAATATTCTTTGTAAAAATCAAATTTTGTTTTTATTGATTTTTTTGAATTTCTGAAAAAAATTGATAGCAAAATGATCATTTTAACATCCATTTAAACATAATTTTTCAAAATTATTACTGGTATTTATAATTAACATTTATATTTCAAATATTTTTAGTCGCTTAAAATTAATAATGTTAGTTTAAATTTATTTACGCCATTGGGAGTTCTGAATGTAAGCTTTATTATTTTAATTTTTACCATTACAAATTTAAGGTAGTATTAAGCCTGTGTTTAATATTTAATCTCCAAGAATTCAATTTCTTCCATTGAAATATTATTTTGTACTAGATAAGTACAAATAAAAGATTGAAACACGTATCAAAATTAATGCACCTGATGTCAACAAAAGCTTAGTACTAACTTTTCTCTAATCTTCTGTAAACAGGCATTAGCGAAGTACATTGTAATCTCAAAAGACATTGTAATCTCTTGCATATTGTAAACTTATGCATTTTATTTGAAATTAATTTCGCATGTTGATAAAGTAAACTGTTAGAAAATAAAAAATGATCATTTAAATATATCTATCTAGAAAATGGAAATAAATTTTTTTAAGCATATGTTTTATATCTTATTGAAAACCTATATTAATCTAATTGAAAAAAAAAAAACGATTCGCAGGTGTAAGCTGAACCAAAAGCGCTAACAAGTTGAGCTAAGAGTTTAGTTTTACTCTGCTATCAACAATCAAATGTGCGTATTTGGGGTTGGTCACTGCGTCACTGAGGTCACTTAAAGTGAAACATAGAACCTATTATATTAGATGTTCCAAGATCCTCGCGCATCATGAATTAGAAGAATATAATTTAATTATTCTGCGAACTCATAACTGTACACTCATGAATAAAACAGGCAATATCTGTCAGATATTCGCAAGAATATTATTTTAAAATCAAAGTTAATTTTTCTCATAATTTCTGCAGATAATTTTGAATGTACACGCAATGTATTTTTTAATTCATTGGTTTTCCCTACTTTGGCCATTATAAAATAAATATATTTTGTAAAAGTGTGATAAATATCACAGGCCGGAGAAATATTTAAGGCGGCTCGCAGGGTTGGCCACCTTTGATCTAAACAATCCCAGGATCAAGATTTAAAATTATAAACAAAAGGTTTTTTTCTCTTATTAATAAACGCTTTTCTTTATTTAAAAATCTGAGTTTATTAAAATTCTTTGATAAATGAAAAAATTAAATTAACCAAAAGAAAAATATGCAATTTTTTAATAAAATAACTTTACTTTGGTATATAATAATAATATGATAAATAGTTATTATTCAATTAACTATTTATCATATTTATTTATTATTTCATTTTATTAAAACTTTCAAAATAATTATTGAACTTTAAAACAAATGGTATATTAATATATTTATGTTATTCATTTTACATAAGGATTAATGTATAAATACACCTAATGTATAAATATAACAGGAAATAAAATTTATATATTATAAAATTTTTATTAATATAGGGATTTAGCAATAATTAAATGATATTTTGTATTGATATTTTAATGAAAAAATGAAAATTTTTTTATTTAAATTTTTGTATATTTAATTAACTTTTGTATGGATTCCTCCATTTAAGTAAATTTTCTCATCATTCTCATCATTTTGGCTTATTGAAGAATGAATATAACTTTTGCTTTAAATAATCAATATTTTAAATACTAATTCTCTAGTTTTGTTTCAGAAGTTAAATTTTATGTAATACAAGGCACGTTTTGAAATAACATGCAGTTCATTACATAAAATGTGTTATTTAAAACATAAAATTTATCTTTTATATAAAAATTACATTAAAATTTATTTATTACATTGAAATTTTCTGTGTTTTTAATTATTGCTTATAAAACTTCATGATGACATTTCGACAATCAAATTAGAAATTAAATAAATATTTCTCTTAATTTTCTAATGTTAAAGCTTACTACTGTCTCTCACGTAGTTATTTATTAATATAATGAAATGTTTGACAATGAAATTCGGGAAGATGTTTTAAAACTGTAATTTAAAGAATGACTTACTAATCAAAAATGAAAGAAAATTAAGTGTGCTTTAATTAAAAGAGCATATCGTAGCTCTTAGAAAATACATAAATTCAACTAATTAATTCTGAGTAAAATCTAATCAGGCTAACTATAAATATTTCATCTTGTCTCTGTTTCACAGTCTATTATAATATCTCTACCAAACAATAATAAATTAAGCAGATGAGATGAATTTCTTGCAGGCATTAATCTTTAAGAACTTGAAAATAAATTATTAGTTGATCTGAAATATCCGCAATAGCAATAGAAATATACAATCTATATGTTTATTAAGGATAAAATTTAAGCCTTGATATAACCTATGACATGAACTTATTAATAAATTCACCGTGAATTCATCATGAACACTGTACAAGATAGACGTGCTGTAAAGCGTTGAGTATCTAACATTGTTTGTGATATTTGATTTCATTTCTTTACAGTTATTTTATTTGTGATTGAAAATAAAATATTAATCGTATCATCTATCTTTTGTGATATAATAATTTGTCGCGAATTTTTATGGAACTAAAATGTGGTATAAGAGTTCTTTGTCTGGTTCTAGAAACGTAATTTTTATTATAATTAAATAATGATTCTCTAATGAGACACCATCAAATGTGATTAATGTGACCTTTAATCAGATTCTTTATTATTCAGACTTCTAATAATTTAATATAATTTTTATTGCATTAAATTAATTTAGTTACTAGCCTAATGGTAACGTATGCAGCTAGCATCCTTCACTTCTCATTGCAGTGGACATTTCCTCAGCCCATGGTCTGTCACCAATCACGATGTAGCAGCTCATGACTTAATCCATAATGTAATTGTTTCGACCTGTGAAAGCTTGTTTGTTTCGACTTGTCCTGTTGATTTCCTTTGGCTTTGCTTCCTTTGGTTTGTCGTTCTACGATCATCTTCTGCACACAAGGGCTAAACAGACCGGGACCTATAGTTTAAAGGGGATTCCGAACCACTACAAATATTTGTTCTGTTAAAAGCTTGTTTGTTTCGACCTGTCCTGACACATTATCTGCTATCAGATTTGAGTAACAAGTTGATCATTAGTGCAAAACATTAATTGCATGTAGTATAAATATCCCTGACACCATTTCTACAGTCAGATTTGAGTGATAGATTGTTGTTAAGCTCTTGTTAATAACTTCTTTTCCCATGGGAACGAAATTTTGCCCATGGAATAAGTTAAGAGATTCATGGACCTACAATTCATTTATTCATCTCACATTAGGAGCGAGAAAAGAAGGTTTTGTGGCGAAATATTACAATTAAAGCTATAAATTTTAATGCAAATATTATTCTATGTATTAGAAATAATTTTTTTAATTCAGCATATATTTTATAGTGTTAAAAATATTTAAACTTTTTAAATAGATCAAAAATTTCATAAAAGTTAATGTATCCACTATTATATTCTCCTTTTACAACTCAAAGCTGATTATAAAAGCAGTGCGTTTTATTGATTGTCCATTGCCCACAAGCAATTATATTGCTATTAATACATTTACTTTAAGTATTTCCAAAACAGTACAAATCAGGTATCTCCAAACTACCGCCCGCGGGCAAAATCCGGCCCGCCAGTGTCATTAATCCGGCCCGCGACAGCGAAAAGCTTATTGTTGCTGTAATAAGTTTCACAAAAAAAAAACACTGAATGATAATAACTTGGTTTTATTTACTTGCTAGGTAAGGCTTAAAGACAAACATAATACGCCGACAATTTAACTTAAGCATAACAACTAACAAATAATTGAAATGAATCCCACTAACATAAAATTGTTAGAAAAAGTTTATTCAAAGACCACTAGATGTCGTCAAGCGTCACGGTCGTATCAATGTACACAATAGTAATTGTAGCAATTAAACCAGCGAATTCAGCAAGCGTATGCTCGCTCAGAGCGCGTACTCGGCGACTAGTCTTGAAATTATGGCCCTTGGTACTTATAGGAGTAAATAATATGGCCCTATGGCTAGAAAGTTTTGAAACCCCTGGTATAAATGATAAGTAAAGTAAAATCTAATGCCTTCGAAGTTCGCCCCATCTCTTAAAATGCAAAGCGAAGAATTTGAATACCAAAGAAAAAGAAGAGCTTAGCCGAAAAGTTAGCCGACGGGACAGAGGCTAAAATTCCCTTTTTTCAAAGCTTAAGCAAACAAGCAACAAAACCATCTCCCGAAGGCGAGCATGAAGAAACAAAGTTTAGAAAATTCGCGAATAAACGATTTGTTTCGTAACTACTCGAGCCCCAGCTCGGTGGCACTACCGGCTTCATAAATATGTGAAGCCTTTTACTTTGGGAAGATCTCCCGAAATAGCTGGACTGAATAAAGAATAACCTTATGGGTTCTTTCGCCTAAACCATCCATCGTTCTTTTCTTTTCTCTACTGTTCCTTATTTTAAGCGGGAAACACAAAATAATACAAATATATGTATAAAAAAAAATAGGAGAGAAGGAAAAAAAGTTAGGGAATGATGTGGGGGGCAGTGCGTGTAAGGGGCCTGGTCCCGTGCCCACATACGAAAATTCCCAGGCCCCAACGCGCATGCGTGTTAACACCATTATCGGGATGGCACAGGACCTTAAGTTCATTTTGTTTCGGAGTAAAGTAGCGTCCTTGACAGAGTTGGCCCTGATGAGAACGCATCAATCTTTTGGAGTCGATGTAAATTGCTTTCAACTCAAAGACTTTCCCCTTGCACAAAAAAAAAAAAAAAAAAAAAAAAAAAAAAAAAAAAAAAAAAATGACAAGATTCTAAGTTGGGGTCTGATTCTTTTTTTTTTTTTTCATTTATTTATTTGCTTAAAGAAGATCGGTTCGGACATTTTTTTTTTTTCATTCTATTTTAACGATTTTTTTTTTTTTTTTTACCCCTTGGTGTCTCAATTTTTTTTTTTTTTTTTATAATTTTTTTTTTTTACCGCCGAGCTTCTCTTTTATCGGTTTCCGTGTGGACCCTTTATATAAAAGTTGTCCGGCTCGAAAAACATGTCCGGACGTGGCCAGGAGTAAAAGGGGTAGAGTGGAGGGGTGGGCGGAGAATCGAAGGGACTGGGGTTGGGGTAAAAAAATAAATAAGTAAAGGGTTGAGGAGAGTGGGGATGGGGAGAGGACAGCTCTTAAAAATCCATCACGCGCTTTTCGCTCAAGAAGTAAGAGCTGCCTTCTTTTGACGTGTGGAACGAAATTTGTCACGGAATATGTTTTTCTTACCCATATTTTTGCTTCGATCTGCATGAGTTTACATACCGAATGAGATGCGATACTTTTCGCACTTGATCGGCATCATTTTCAACTCGGCATTTCCCTCGCAGACTAATATGGGGATAAATTCCCTGTCGTTACTCTGTTGAGAATTGGGTGCTATACTTAGATTTGGGAAGAGTATACTTTTACATTAAATAAATAGAGCTTGCTGTGTATATCAAATTTACTTACTGTATGCTTACTTAGTGTATTTTTTATTGCATAAAAAAATAATAAATAAAAGACGTCGTAGGTCATTTATAAATCAAATTTTCTTGCAGATTAAAATTATCAGTCGTTTTATCGCATACTGATGAAATTCTTCGAAAATCTTGATTTAATCTTGACTTTGAAGAATCTGATTTATTTTATGTAATGATTAGTTATTGCAGTTTTATGTTATTTTTGTTGTTTAAATTAAAAATATATAGCTTACAGTTTTTTTAGAATGAAAAGTTAGATTTTATATTTGTTAAATGACTTGTACATAGAGTATTAAAAATAAAATAATGTTATTTAAAGGTAAAAATATCCATTCTTAAACTTATTTTATATTTCAAAGAAATCATATATATAATCCTGACTTTAATCTATCATCATCATGGTGCAACAGCCCCATGGTGGGCCAAGGCCATCTGCCTACTGGCAGATTCCTGAACATGATATGTTTTCTTTTTACAGCTTAGGGTTGTCAGCCCTACGCTCAACACTCTGTAACCATATTAGACAGGCACTTACGGTTTAAAGTGGATCCCGGAATACTACAAATATACATTTCACGGCCGGGACTCGAACTCTGTGGCACCGAGCGCCAGTACAAATCGGATTTCGGATGGCATCATTCTTTTTGCGTATGAATTGCGTAAAGGTGTTTTTGGTTGTTTTTTTCTGCCTCATATAAAATGGTTCAATTTAAAAAAAAAATCTATAAGATTTAAAAAAATTTAGAGACTGAAAATGAAGAGAAAAAAAGAAGAGACAAAATCCCTTGTTGATAGTTATTTTCTCTGCGGACCACATAAATCGCATCGACCCATTAACGGTCAGGCTGTTTTCAGTAAGATTAAAAGGTGTGTGTGATTTCTTATTAGGAAATAATTTCCCAGAACGTTGCCTCTTTAAACCCAGATCAGAGTGACAATTCCAACAATTCCGATATAAAGAAGTGACAAAGAGGAGTGAATGCAGGAAAAAGCTTTCAGGTTGATAATTATTTTCTCCGTAAACCACACAAATCACGTCGACCCATTGGGTGTCAAGCTTTTTCTAGTATAATTAGAAATCTTTAGAATTCTCACAAAGTAATTACACCGAATGCTGCGAAACATAATTACCCGTATAATACGAGCCAAATGCCCCGACCGCGACCCCCTGTGTCTCGTTCTGGAACCTGAATGTGTTAAACCGGTTGATTAGTCTATTATTGGAGCATAATTTCGTTGTTTTTCTTTAGTTTACCTTTCTTCTCACCTCACTATGTATAACCCTACCAATTAGAAAGGTGATGGTCGAACGTCGGGGGGCATTATATATATACTACACATAATTCACCAACTGTTTATGGAGAGGACAGTGCTTTTCGAGAGCAGTTTTAATGAGAACTGCTCCGCATTATACACTTGTGTGGGAGAAAATCCGGAAAACTTCCACCAGACAGCCTGAGTACCGATATTATGCCTGAGTATTGATTACACATTGTCACAAACTCCAACTAGTCTGAACCGTTCTCCATCTAGTCTATTCCGTTCTTAACCTCAGTCATCTTGCACGTTAACTGGATACGTTGCCATTGGGCCACGGGTCGGGGAGTTCCCTACACTAGTAGGGGAACAGAACGATGCATTTAGGGAAAAAAATAGAAAATTTTATCCAAAATTTCTGTCCGGACACTGCTACGTTCGCCATCACTTCTCCACTCATTTTTACAAGCCTTAACTGCACAGCTTGCCATAGGCAGAAATCGAGCCCTCATCTTTCTGCAAGTTAGTTAGTCCGATGTGTAACTATTACTGAAGAAGAATGTTAAAGCACCTTTTTCGGGGGATGGTGATTTTTTTTACTCGATAGAGATTTGTTATAGTTACACGTATTAAAAGAACATTGTAGTTACTATTATCTGTAATCATACGTAATAATCAAAATATGCAGTTTGATTTACCTGAATGATTATGTCTAAGACCTATCGCAATATAATGAGTTTCCTGAGAACTCATATGAGACAGACCAAACTCATGTTGATAAGTACATGAGAGTTTTGCACACATCCCCTATGGCGATTGATATTGCATCTATTAGTTAAATAGATGCAAAATCTGTAATATATATTATATGGCATTGTTTTATATAAGTATGTTAATTAAATTTATTTATTTAACGATACTGTAACAAGTTAAAGAAATCAATTTTAAATATTAATCTGAAATTGTAAAAATATATTTAGTTTCGCTCAAATTGTTTATGTTAGTAAAATAAAATTCAGTGCCTCTGAAATTAAATATTTTTGTTCTTGTCAGAAGAAGCATAATTAAATTACTAAATGACTAATTGCGTCATGATAATTTTTCATTATTTATTTTATGCAAATATTTTATATGTCACATTTATTGTTCTTTCTACAAATATTTATAGATATAACATTTATTATTAATATAAATTTTTATTATTCCTGTTTATTCTTTTTAATTTAAATATAAAAGCATAGAAGGCAAAATGAGTAATAATATTATGAATAATGAAATGAGTAATCACAGTATGAATAGTAAAATGAATAATAATATTATGAATAGTGAAATTAGCAATAACAGGAGTAGAACCCAATGCCTTGATTCCCAAGAAAGCTAATTGAAACAACTGTTCAAATAGTAAAAGCAGATAAGAAAGGAGAGTATTATATGCGAAGCTAAGCCGGGGAATTTAAAAGCAGATACGAAATCAAATTTCTAATCAATTATGGACTTACCAATGGAAGAAGTTACACAATGACGAATGGGGAACTGAATGCAGTTGAGGAAAAAAGGGGGAAAAAAGAATACAAACAATTTAGTGAGAGATGAAAAGGTTTTAGACTTTGTCATTTCCTATTATTTGCTTCGAATCATTTCTGCAAGACTCAATTGGATGAAGGAATTGAAATTAAACACGTACATTTTACTGTGCGCTGCCTCACGAAATTTGGGAGGCAGGATTCGTCGTCGTCTTGCTAAATGGATCAAATTGCTTTGAATTTTATTAGAATATACGAGGAAGTAACTGGGATTTGAAATTCGAGAGCCGAAGTTAAGTAATGTGTTCTGTAGTTTTTAGCGCAGGTGATGTAGTAAATTAAATATATTCTGTTAAAGGAGTTCCAGTTATAGAAGTATCGATTTTAAAGGAGCTTTAAATGGAGAATTTCAAATAATTTTGTGATATCACACTCCTGGAATTTGCTCATTTATTTTACACAGTGAGAAGGATGTGTTATTGGATTAAATTTCACAGTACTTCTTTCGAATGCAAAATAATGAATAAATACGAAATGTATATGCCATAGTTAATAACCTTTTAACTAATTTATTTAGGTTAAGTAATATTGCTATCATTAATGAAAAAGTATCTTTATTAGAGCTGTATATTTCTAATTAAAATTCAGTGTAATTAAAAATGACAATAATTTGTTGAGTTTGAGAAATTGTTTTGTAGAACATTAAAGAACATAAGACACATAAATAATATCACCAAAAGCTACTAAAATGTTTTTGTATATCACAATAAACAATTTAAAAAAGGCTTTCAAAATTAAAACATTCAATTATGTAATTAATACAAGATATCATAAGACGCATAAGTAATATGACCATACAAAATGTGTTTGTATATCACAGTATTTTAAAAAGGCCTTCAAAAATAATGCCTTCAATTATAATTATTCCAAATATGGAGTTGTATATTCATAGCTAGTGATAAAATTTTAATTATATTCCTATTAAATAACATTTCAATTATTGAAATGCTGACATATATTCAGCTACATTATAACATTTTTAATTTACACCTTCCATTTCTACTTTTTTTAAAAAACCGAATAAATGGAAACAATTCCTCATCTTCCAAGTCATTTTTTTCACGGAGAACAAAGACATAAATAAAATAATAGGAGAAGAACCCAATGCCTTGATTTCCAAGAAAGCTAATTGAAACAACTGATGCAGCTCTTCCCATTGTTCAAATAGTAAAAGCAGATAAGAAAGGAGAGTATTATATGCGAAGCTAAGCCGGGGAATTTAAAAGCAGATACGAAATCAAATTTCTAATCAATTATGGAACTTAACAATGGAAGAAGTTACCCAATGACGAATGGGGAAGTGAATGGAGTTGAGGAAAACAGGGAAAAAAAGAATAAAGCAATTTAGTGAGAGATGAAAAGGAGTTTTAGACTTTGTCATTTCCTATTATTTACTTCGAATCATTTCTGCAAGACTCAATTGGATGAAGGAATTGAAATTAAACACGTACATTCTCTATGCATTGCATGCACCAAAATTTGGGAGGCACGATTCGTTCGTCTTGCTAAATGGGATCAAATTGCTTTGCATTTTATTAGAATCTACGAGGAAGTAACTGGGATTTGAAATTCGCGAGCGAGTAAGTTAAGTAATATGTTCTGTAGGTTTTAGCGCAGGTGATGTAGTAAATTAAATAGATTCCGTTATAGGAGTTCCAGGTATGGAAGGTTCGATTTTAAAGCAGCTCTAAATGGATAAATTCAAATCATTTCATGATATAATACTCCTGGAATTTGCTAATTTTTTTTGCACGGTGAGAAGGATGTTTTATTGGATTAAATGTCCTAGTAGTTCTTTCGAATGCAAAATGAATGAATAAATACGAAATGTTTAAACTATAGTTAATAGTTAGTAGCTTAAGTAATATTGCCAACTTTAATGAAATGTAAAATATCTTTATTAGAGCTATAGCTTACTAATTAAAAGAGTATAATTAAAAATGATAATAATTTGTTGAGATTGAGAAATATTTATGTAGTACATTAAAGAACATAAGGCACTTAAATAATATCATCATAAGCTACTAAAATTTTGTTGTATATGACAATAGTTTAAAATGGCATTCGAAGTTAAAGTATTCAGTTATAATTCCAACTATAGAGTTGTATATTCATAGCCAGTGTTACAAACTGTTTCTATTATATTCATATGAAATAACATTACAATTATTGAAACGCTAGCACATATTCAGCTACATTATAACGTTTTTAATTTACACCTTCCATTTCAACCTTTTTAAAAAAAACGAATAAATGGAAACAATTCCTCATCTTCCAAGACGTTTTTATCACGAAGAACAAAGACATGAAAAAAAAAATAATAGGAGAAGAACCCAATGTCTTGATTCCAAGAAAGCTAATTGAAACGACTGATGCAGCTCTTCCCATTGTTCAAATAATAAAAGCAGATAAGAAAGGAGAGTATTATATATGGAAAGCTAAGCTGGGGAATTTAAAAGCAGATACGAATTTAAATTTCTAATAAATTATGGACTTAACAATGAAAGAAGTTACACAATGACGAATGGGGAACTGAATGGAGTTGAGGAAAACAGGGGAAAAAAAGAATAAAAGCAATTTAGTGAGTGATGAAAAGGAGTTTTAGACTTTGTCACTTCCTATTATTTGCTTTGAATCATTTCTCCAAGACTCAATTGGATGAAGGAATTGAAATTAAACACGTACATTTTACTGTGCACCGCTCGCACCAAAATTTGGAGGCAGGATTCGTCGTCGTCTTGCTAAATGGATCAAATTGCTTTGCACTTTATTAGAATCTACGAGGAAGTAACTGGGATTTGAAATTCGAGAGCGAGTAAGTTAAGTAATGTGTTCTGTAGTTTTTAGCGCAGGTGATGTAGTAAATTAAATATATTCTGTTAAAGGAGTTCCAGTTATGGAAGTATCGATTTTAAAGGAGCTCTAAATGGAGAATTTCAAATCATTTTGTGATATCATACTCCTGGAATTTGCTCATTTATTTGGCACAGTCAGAAGGGTGTTTTATCGGATTATATCTCATAGTACTTCTTTCGAATGCAAAATGAATAAATAAACGAGAAATGAATGAATAAATGAATGGTATAGTTAATAACTTTTAAAATAATTTTAGTAGTTTAAGCAATATTTCTATCATAAATGAAATGCAAGTATCTTTATTTCAACAGTATATTTCTAATTAAATGTCAGTATAATTCAAAATGATGTTAATTTGTTGAGATTGAGAAATTTTTATGTAGTACATTAAAGAACATAAGGCGCATAAACTATTTATTATGATGTACTAAAATGTTTTTGTATATCACAATAAATAGTTTGAAAAAGATCTTCAAAATTAAAGCATCCAATTATATAATTAATATCAACTTCATTGCAATAATAAAAATAATTTAATATACATAAATAATAAATATATTTTAAACTGACTTTTATTTGAAATAGTTAGTTTATTTTATGAAGACACTATAAAAATAGTAAATTATTTAATGAATAACAATGCATTTTAATTGTTGTCTAAATAATTTTTTAATGAGGAAGTACTATAATTAATGTCAAACTAATACAAATTTTAATGAGTAACAATTTTGTTTAATAATTAATTTGTTTTTTATTTAAAAGATATTTAGATAAAAACATAGTCGATTTTACTATACATAAATATTTTATAATATTGGTTAATTATTATTAGATTAATAAATATATTAAGAGAATATATTCAACTAAAAAGACATTAGGTTTTTTTTGTATATTTAAGATATTTGTATTTTTTCAGATTAAAAATACAATCTTTTTTTTTTAATTTTCTATCATTACTTTTTTTAAAAGAAGTATTAATCGATGATATGTAACCTAGAATGGTTATAAAACTTTCATTTTCAATTTACTTTTAAAATGATTTAAATTACGTAAAGACTTTCTTATATAAAATATTCTGTGAAGTGTTATTGAACAAATCATTTTACTATAAGTTTTAAAAAATTTATGATAATTAAATTAAATCCTTGAAAACTGTAAATTTTTAACGAAACTTATCAAACTTTCATTTAATTAATTTATCAAATTTACAAAAAAAGTGTCATTTAAATTTTTTTTAAAAATAGATTTTAAAAATATGAAATTTTTTCATTTTATTAATAGTTATGTTACATTAAACAATTTTTTAACATTTTATTTACAAACTAAACTAATGAATCTAATTTCAATATCGATAAATTAAATCATAATTTATTATATTATAATCATAATTTATTATATATATATATATTTTACTTTTATGTTCTCGTGTATTTGCGTTAAGGATGAAATACAATTATTCTAAACTTTTTGTTCTTAAATAAATCCATTGTGTTCTTTAAAACATACTGCACAAAACTTTAAAACAAAACACAGCAGCGTTAATTTCGAGGCATCATTACTCAACCCAACGAACCTTTGTCTACCAAACAAACCATAACGTACACCAAACAGCAATAAATATCCATCCAAACTTAATTCACAAAAACAAAACCGTTACAGAAACAATCGTGACGGTATTTACTCAGTAACAACAACAGAAAAAGAAAAAGAAGAAAAAAAAAAAAGCAGCATTGCACTGTTTTTATTTAACGCCAGCTACCACTGAAATTAGGAAAGAAACTGGCAAAAAATTATTTCACCTTAATAATAAAGTGGACATTTTTATGAACAATTGCAAGACAATGATAATAATTATCCTTCCCCGTAATCGCCAGTTCTTTCATGCGGGTACTTTATTACATGGTCTCTCAACGTTCTCTTCATGTTAATGTGAACGCTATTTTATATTTTAAGAGCGACGAGGGATTTTTTTTTCTTCCCTTTCTAATACCCTAATTGCTAGTGAGGGAGAACTTGCTGTGAAATTGTTGCATGTGATTTTTTAACTTTTTTTTTCCCCTTTCGTTATCGTTTTTGGCTGGTATCCTCGTTAGAAAATCACGTTTCAGAGGGAAAAAGGGATGTTCAGGAATACTGTGCTTAGACGTACTAGGTAATTGCAGAAAAAGTGTTTTGGAGTATAATAACACGTACGTAGTAGAGAGATCTAAATGTTATTTTTTTAATAGCTTTATATGTCTGTATTTAACTATATTGATTCTTGTAAGTTTTCAGTTTTATTATGTTTTTATTATTTTATTAGTGTTTTAAATTTAAAAAAAATAATAAAAATTTGAAAAATGAAGTTTTGTAATTTAAAAATTTTGTTAATATTATCTATGTTTGTAATAGTTAAAATATTCAGTGAATTTTAGTACACAATTAAATTATTTAATTAAAAAAGTATTATTAATTTATCACATTTAAGAAACTGTTTTTTACCAAAGACAATTCAGTAAAACAAAGAATTAAATTAATTAGTAATAAAATTAATTAATTTCTACCTTATAAATAAAAAATATAAAAAATAACAAAAATAAAAATAAAAATCTTTAAATTAAAATATAAATAAAATTTATAAATAAAAATTTATTTTTCTACAATAGCGTCTATCAAAAATTCACAAATTGAAAAGCAGATAATTTTTTTTAAATGTCTTAATACATCATATTCAATACCTGAATATATTAAGACAAATTCACTTATTGAGTATAATGCCATATATGGAATATAATAGGATGTTTACTGTAAAAAATGTTTCATATAATATTGTTTTGATTTTGATTGATTATTAAAAATTTTCTTCTTTTTTTCAGGTATGTATAATTTCTTCTTTTCGCATGTGATTAAATGTTTCTGAATGTAAAAGATTGAATGGAAATTCAAAAAGCAAATATAGGTACTGTGTGTTTAAATATTCAAAATTTATTATTCCTTTTTTTTTTGTACAAAATTAAAAAAATATTATGCTGTAAATACTATAAAATATTTATAAAAACTTTAAAAAAATATTTACTTGTGATACGAATTTTTTTTTGTCCCTTATAAGAATAACTTTTTTGTCCCATAAATGATTTATTCAAAGAAATAATTTATAATTCAATCTTATAACAAGAATATAAAAAAAAAATTTATGTCAATTCCTACTTTTTTTTCACTATATTGCAGAAGGTCCTTTATAAATAATTTTCAGTCATTTTTTTAAGTTTATCTGGCACCATCATTTTCATTCATTCGTTTTTTAAGTTACATATATCTGGTAGATATATGCAACTTAAATCTAAAAAATCTAAAATTAATTAATTAAATTTATTTACTGAATTAATATTTGAAAAAAATGTATTAACATCACGTGTCATCCACTACAAGTTCAAAAAAATTTATTTGACCTTGAGTCGATGAATAAAAAGTATTTTGTTAACGATTGAAAATTTGAACAAGATATATATAGGGAGAGTGTGAGCTAATAGAAGGAATTGAAAAATACACAATAGCAGCATTTAATTTATTTCTGAAGGATTTGTATGGTTAATAATATATTATTTTATTATAACTACTATGAAAATAATTAAATTTATTTCTACATTAAAAAGTTTATTAGAAATTTATTTTGAAATAATATTTAAGTATGAATCATTATAGTAAATACGTGGACTTGCAGAAATTAAATTAATTTAATGAATGTGCATTGAAAAAAAATAATAATTATTATATATTAAATAGCGAATCCAATAAATAAATGCTTATTTTAATATTAATTCAATTTCTGAATAATAATAACTTTTCTTTGATTTACTAATTAAAATATTTAGCAACCTTTTTTATTATTCCCCTAATGAAATATTTTATCATTAAATAGTTTAATTAATATATAAAGATACAAATTATACTAAAAGATACAAATTTATTAAAAATAATTAAATTAATTGTTCTATTTATTTCTAATTAAATAGAACAAATAATTTAATTCGATATTATTTGTAGAAGAAATGAAACAAAAGAAATCTAATAAATAATTGCAGTGAATCATAAATAAATAACATTCATTTTATAAAAAAAAAATGTGTAATTATAAAAATTTTGAAAAACGTAAGCTATAATAATATGTGTTTAGTAATAAAATTTTCATTAATTTAAAAAAAAAAAAACATTCTGGTTTAAAATTTATTAATTTTTCAACTATAATAAAAAATAAAATCTTAATTCAAGAAAGAAAAATGAATTTTATAAAAAAGTAAATTATGTAAAATTATAATTCATGTGAAAACATTTACGCAAGTGTAATAAAAGGTAATAAGGTGTAAACTTCTATTACCTTACGCAGTAAAAATAATACTTTAAAAAAAAAAAATAGTTTGTTGAAATAGTTTTTAATAGTTTTTTGAAAACTTATACAATAACATTGAATTAATTAAACTTAGTGTTATTTAATATCATTACTATCCAAATAACTTTATATGATTCATAACTCTCAAGTTTACAATTTTTATGTTAAAAAACAAAAATAAGCAGAATTTATGATTTATGAATTAAATGAAAATAAAATATAAGTAATTGTGATAATTAAAAAACAATTCTTTTGGTGTTTTACAGATTGATAGTATATAATATTGATGGCTTTTATTTCACTGTGAATCATGTTGCATCACACAAATGCATTCATTAACTTCCAGAATAAAATATTTGGAAATAATTAATTATGTTCATATATTTTAACGATTCTTTAATTAATATCACATAAGAAATAATAATCATTATCTTTGCTGTGTATCTAAGATAATTAAAGTAAAAGAGAAAGTCATACCGAAATATTATTAACTTGCTTGTATGAATAGTTAGTTTTTTTATTAAAATGCCTTTAATAAAGAGCTAATTATAAACTATAGAGTCGTTATTTATTTAAAAATATAACATTAATAATACAAGAGGTAATAATAATAGTAAAGGAAATTATTGCATTTTCTTTTAATATTAATAGACTAACTAAAGGACAATACATTATTTTGCAATAGTTTTTAATCAAACTTATGGCTGTAAAAATTTTCATTTTTCAATCATCTATTTGGTATTTATTATGAATACAAAAGGAATATTTAAGGAATTATTTTTTTGATTGTAAATTATTAATCATGTACCAATTTTTCAATTAAGAACAATTTGTATTCCAAAAATTGCAAATTGTTCTTAATTAAAAAAAAATTTTCAATATAACATTTTGATTAAAACATGTTTACATGAAAAGATTAAAATTAAATATTGTCTTGTAACTATTACAGTCTGTTCAAATAATTACAAAAGGAAAGCGGTTAATTGTAAAAAGATAACATTTACTATATCTTTTTTGTTTTTTTATATTCATACAAAGCAGATTTTGTTCGAAATAATTCTGAGAAAATTAAAACTAAAACTAAAAATAGAGAAACCTAAGTATGATTTTAAAAAATTTTATTCTTTTGAAATCCAACACTTCTATTGTTTATTTAAAAAATGTTACTAATGACTTTTCATTAACTGATGCTGATATATTCTTACAACTGATGTTTTCAATTGTGCAGAAGAATAAAGACAACGAAGTAATGGAAAAGGCCGGATTACAAATAGAAATATGTTGATATAGGTTTACAATTTTCCATTCCAAAAGAATTTTTCTTTAATATCCGGCATAACATAAAGAAACTTTTTCTGTCTCTCTCTCTCTCTAGTTTTAATTACTCCAAAGGCAGCAAGCAGCTCTGCTCGGCATTATGTTCGAATCAAAGGAGAAAATTTGAATTTTCAAAAACATTTCCTAGCTGTTCCAATACAACTTTTGTTCCAATCCCTTTTCGATCCTTTTATACTTTGCTGTTTGTCGAAAAATGAACAAAAAGTAAAAAGGAAAAAGAAGAAAAAAATATATTATGCCCATGGCAGCCAGAAGTTTTCAAAGACATCCACCTGATTTTCTTAAAATAATTTTTCAAAAGAAAAAAAAAAAAAAAAAAAAAAAAAAAAAGAAGAGTTCCAAGCTGCTTAATAAAGAAGAAGAAGAGGGGGTTCCCAACAAAAACAATCACTGGAACAAAAATTAGAGTCTTTAATCTCTCCAGAGATGCCTCCGACAAAGGATTTAATAATCCTTCCACGCTAATTAGCTTCCTATCTAATTACTTTTGGGAAAGTTTTCTTTGTCCGCTGCGATTTTTCCAGAAATTTTCCAGGTTTTCCAGATGAATCCTCTGAAGCATGTCTCTTCATCGTTTGATTGCATCCCTTCTGTTGCCCTTTATTCTATTGAAAAGGCAACGGGCTATTTTGGTGGAAGGATAAGGCTTGTCTTGTGTAAATTTATCCTCTGCCACACAGCTATTCAAAAATGCCAGCCTAGCGGTTTGAATTAATTAATTACAGCCCAATTATGTTTTCTTTCCGGAGTTGATTGTAAACTGAGGCGAAAATCAAAGACAGCAAGCGAGGTGTTTCTTTTGATAGATATTCCTCCCCTTTTTTTTTGCCAAGGTTCCTGTTTCACTAATTCCCTGATTATGAAATAGTTTTACCTTCAACTGGTATGCTCGTGTTTATACTGTGTAATAAAATCCTTTAAAAACAACAACATTTTAAAATTCTCCCAAGAAGTTAATTTTCTTTTTATTACATAATGTTTTAATCTTTCGTTTCGTTTTGTTTTGTTTTGAAAAGATTCGCATTCCATAGGATTAATATTCTCTTTCTGCATCTTAAAAGTTTTTGACACAAAGTGAAAATATTCTTTTTGCTAGGGTCCTCTTTCAATTCCTTAATCTTTAATATAAAGTCTGTAAAAAAATGTTTTCTTGAATTGATGTTCTTGTCTGTGTAATTTATAAAGTTATTTACAAATTGTATTTTTAAATTTTTAAGAAGTTCATTTCCAGTTCGCTGTGTAGAGAAAATTTGTAAGAATTCGTTTTCTGTAGGATTATGTTATCTTTCTAAAGTTACAGCTTTTTGCATTTCGCTTTGAGATAAGCATCAAAGGTACTTAATGAAAAATTTCTTTTCCTAAGAGTTCGCTAATTTCAAGAAAAATTATTTGAATTGATAAATTTTTAATAATAATATATATGAGAGATGCATCCATTTTTTGTAAAGTAGTTAATCTTAAATTAATTTATACCAATGTAATTTTAGATGTTTTTTAAAAGCAATTCTTAGTCTATAGAAATATGATTCTTTTCAAAACTTGATTTCAAATTGATTCAAAAATTAAGCATACAACAATAGAGCCATGTTGTTTGAAAAGCTAGTAGATGGTTTCGTATGGTTCCTTAGATTATTTATTCAAAGATTGTTAAAAAAAATCCAGTTGAAATAATATTTTACTGTGAATAATTTTTAAAATTACTTACAAATTACATTTTTAAATTGTCAAGAAGTTAATTTTGATTTAGCTGTATAGAAAACATATTTATTTTTATTTTAAGTAACTTATTTTCTATAGGATTTAATTCTATAGATGCTTTCTACTTGTCATTTGCAGAAAACTCCAAAGATTATTAGAGAAATATTTCTATTGATAAGAGGAGGAACTCAAGGAAAAATCCTTCAATTGATGTGGTTTTTATTAGATGAGTATGATAATTAAAAAATTCTTAATTGTGTAGTAGCTAATTTTCATTGACGAATAAACGAAATGCTTTATTATATTTGTAATAATTAATAGTTTGTCGGATTATGTCATAGGAATTTATCTTAAACTGAGCCAAATCAGTAATACTTAGCGAGAAATCTCACATGACAATTTAGTAGATGGTTTTGCACAGTCCGGTATATGTATTTCCAAAGATGTATATAAATATTTTTATCTTGGATTAATGTTTTAGTTCGTGTAACATTTAAAACTATTTGCAAATTCTAATTTTAGATTAAGTTAAATTTGATAAGCTTGATTTCGCTGTATAGAAAAAATATTTATTTGAAAGGAAGTATTATTTATATAATTACATTCTTTTCTCACTGTTGATGCTTTCTATATCTCGCTTTGAGGTAAAAAACAAAGTGAGTTATTTCATTTTTTGGTAAGAATTCTCTTAATGTTCTTAATTAGCTAATTTCATGGAAAATTCCTTGAATTGATGCGTTTATGATTATAATATATAAAAGATAATTAAAAAAATAATTTTCTAATAACTAGTTAATGAATGAAACTTAAATGAATAAAATGTTTGATTATATTTTTAATAATTCGTACCCTATAGGATTATGTTTCATTTCAAGATATTATTTTACATAAAGAAACGAAAGCGATAAATTTTCTTTGATAGTTTAGATGATAGTTTCATATGGTTTATTTTCATTATAATTATGAGAATTTATATTTTTGATTATAATTAAAACAATGCTTCAAAGGAAAATTAACCAATTATTAAGAATTTTTAAATTTTTTTATAAAGTTCAAAATATATTTTAAAGAATTTCAATATGCATGATTATATTTTATTTATTAAGTTCATTGTAAATTATGACGAAATTATTAAGACATCTGTTTATCATTTATTTTGTAAAACTAAAATAATATTAATAATTAAAATATTAAAAATAAGTTTATTTTGTTAAACTAAAAGTTTTCATATTCTTCTAATTCACTAATTACAATATTTTAAAACGATTTTACTTTAATTCAGAGATAAATTTTTGATATTTAGTTTTATACGGTTTCTATTCTATTATTATTATGAAAATTTATATTTGTCTAATAAACGAAAATGCTTCAAAGCGAAATTAATTGATTCAGATTTTTTTTTAAATATTTGAATAAATTATTAAAATTTAAATTATATTATAAAGAATTCATAATATGCATTCATAATTAAGTCATAAGTTTTCTTTAATGAGTTTTATAACCCTGAGATGAAAATATTAAGAGAGGCATTTATTTTGTAGAAGTTTTTTTTATTCTATCAATTCACTAATTATAATATTTTGAAAGAAAATAATTTAAATTTTAGAAATGTTTTTTATTTTTTGAATTCTTGAACTAAAAGGGGATTTCAGCAAATTAAAATTATTGATAACTAAAGTCAAAAAAGATATAGAAAATTACAAACGCGATATTTTGAGTAGTTTTATATTGTCCTAGCAAATGGGCTTCATTTCAATTTTACAGCCAGTTTGCTTTAAAAAAAAAGGTAACGACTTGTTTAAAGTTATTATATTTAATTGAATTTCAACCTTCTGATCATACGTAAATCGTAGAACTGAGTATAAAAATTAAAAATATTTAAATAGTTAAAATATTTTAATTAGAAAACAGAAAATTAACTAAACCATGTCCCGAATGGTATCTCGAAATTCATAATCACCTGTTTGACACATTCCAAATAAAAAAAAAATACAATTTTCTGGTAATACATAAACATTTTTTTTTATAAGTACATTAAAATATTTTTAAAATAATTATACATTCTGAAACAAAAATCAAACTATCATGCTGATTTTGGAAAAAAAATACTATTGAATAAACAAGAATAATAATAATGAAGATATTGCAAAATTGTGGTTTATAATGTCATTCAATATACCAGAAATAATTTTGCTGTAGGCATTTATTTAAATTTAATAAGACACATTTTCATCACATGTCAATTCAAGACTTATATTCTGCAAATATAACATAAATAATCTGCTAATACAAATATCTTTGAAAATTAAGAACTTTTTTTAGTTTTCAAAACGAGCAAATAATAAGGCAGAAATTCATAATCCTGGTATTATCATATCATAAATATAACCTTGAACAATACTTTAAATAATTGACAGTTTTGCGGAAATAAATAAATAATCCTTCTGTACTTTAAAAATGTTTGATATTTAACTAAAGGAAGATCTTTATACAAGAATAAAAATCATCACCATAACTCATATTTACTCTAACAACAAACACAAAAGCTTCTTATTTCGCACATCAGTCGCAAAGCACACCATTCTGTTTCGAAAGAATAGCTTGTTATGCTGTAAAGTATAATGAGATATCCTTTTAGGATGTTCATTAATATCTGTTGCTTAGACATCAAAGAAAAGTTTGCTGCAGAAGACTTTATCCCTGAGGAGATGATCATGTTACTGCATTAGAACATTAAAGAATGTTATTTAACTTTTCATCGAGGGAATTTTAGTTTCGTCTTTGTCTCATTTTACATATAAGTAAATTCATTATTCTTTAATCCTAAGTCTATATTTAAAAGTTTTCGTATTGAAGAATTTATTTTATGTTCAATAAGTCGGAATAATTTCACATCGCAGTACATTTTATTCGTGTTTTGAATTTATGAGATTTCTGAGCATTTATTATTTGCTTGTTTCTTTTCTTTTTTTCCCCCTAAAAGTTATTTATTATACTGAATAGTTTTTATAGCAACATACTTTAAATTGAAGTGCATAAAATATTTAATTGCATATTAAATAGAATGTGTGATAAAATTCTCAATAAACATGAACTTATAAGTATTTTTCTCTTTACTTTGTTTTTATATAATAATACATATATAATAATAATATATATAGTATAATATGTCAATAGAATAATAATAATAATAATAATATGTATAATAATAATACTCACTACCACTGGTTGGATGAGTGGTTTTGTTTCCTTAAAGTTAAACATATTGATAAAATTGTTAAAGTAAATTTCAAATTAAATTAATGTCAGTTAAAGCTTTATATTAGATGTTCGTGAGTTAAATAAGAAGGGTGATGGTACCTATCAATACAAACAATATTTACTATGAAAATTAGAGATGGATTTCTACTCTGAACGTTAAAAAAAAACCTATAGTATGAGGGAGAGGTTCTAACTGTACTTTTGACACTAAAAAAAAAAGATGAAGGCAGATAGAAAGAAGAACTTCAGAACTAATTTCATATAATACGATAATAATTTGATGCACTGAAGATATGTCACTTTTACTTTACTTAGATGTGCCTTTTTTACTTTTGATACTGAAGAAAAAGAAGTTATATAGAAAAAAGAACCTCAATATTCAAAGTAAAAGCTCAGGGATGTACTACTTCAATTCATGCCAATGAATTGAATGAATGGAATACTGACACACCTTTTCAAAGGCTTTTGTTATTGCATTTACGCTGATGATACACATGACAAAATTTTCCATGGATTCTACATAAGTCTCGCATGTCATTAATTTCATATAATATGATAACAATTTGGAGGATGTTCCACTTATAAAGGAAAGAAGTTTGGTTTGACGGTCAGTTTTCTCGGATTTTGATAAGACAATCAGCAAGCATCTTTCTACTGAAATTTTGCATACGGTAAATGCTTAATGGTAGTATTCTAAAAGTGTGGTACGAAAATATGACAACTTGTACTTGTTGACCTATTGTTAAAGTTGCTTTTTCTGATTATGAGTAGAATGCGGCCTTAGATTTGAATGCAAGTACAGTTCATTTTGGTTTCTAATTTATAGTCACATCGCTTGAGGGCATGATGGCCGAGTGGCTAGCGCTCTGGCGCTCGGTCCTACAGGTATCAAGTTCTAATCCCGGCTGTGCCTTGGATGTTTGTAGTGGTTCGAAAAGCAGATTAAGCTGTAGATCCCATTCTCATATGACCGTAGAGCGCCACAGAGCCCAATCAGACTTCTTCTCACCCACATCATTTCCAAACTGTAAAGCGTCAATTCAGCTCTAGGCACAGTGGTGTGGTGTAGTAGTAGTATAGTCACATCGATCCTCTTTTATTTTGTTGATTGACTAATTTAATTCAAAATTGATTATTAAAATTTTTTATAATCTGTACGACTGTCATATGAGATTCACAAATAAGAAACATATACTTATCTCACATATATTTATATATGCAATATCTTTAGACACTGGAGCCCATTCATAACTAAAAATTATTTTCATAAATTGATAAAATTATGAATTATTACCATTGAACAATTATTTCAAAATTCAATTGGGACGTATATAACGTAGAAACGGATAACACAGATAATTTGTCCGCTCACAACATCATCTCAACGTTATTTATTCGTGCCATTAGTATTTATCCTATCCAGATTTTATCTTTTCATGGTGGCCTACATGAGATGGAAAACGTGATGGATGGGTAACATTGAAAATCCGTTCTTTGGTCGAAAGAACGCCATTTCGTGAGTTGTTCGAGACAATTTATGACGGATGAGGGGGAAGTTATTCTTCGAGATCTCCCGGCGAGTTCCTCCGCCGAATGAAAGCCAGTCTCTTTGGCCCGATCTTTCACATGAATGTTTGTCTCTCAAACTGCGGATGACATGTTTTCGGCTAAATCTACAAAACTCCGAGGAATAAATCAGATTTGGTGTACACTGATGCATGATAAAGATCATGTTTAGGCTATGATTCGTGTAAATGATAAAAGACATGGGGATTCATCTTAAGATATGCTGCTGAGTGTGAATGTATTGTTGTTAAATTTATAATAAATAATTTGGGTGATTGATGATTTCGATTAAAAAACTAACACAAAGTATTTATTCGCCTTTAAAATAAATAAGTAATACTTTAATTTAAAATTTATTTTCACAGAAAAATTTCAAACTGCTGTTCAATTTTTTTGATGAAATTACAAGGTATACAATATAGTTAAATAACTAATAGACAATTTATTTTTATTAGAAATTGGGAGATTATTTTAGAAATAAGTTTCACTGTGATTCACTAATACTTTGAATAATTAGATTACGAAAAATAAATGTGTTATCAATGACAATATTGTTTACTAAACATCTTGCTTCTGATGTTTATGTTAAATTAGATAAAATCCAGGAACATATTTACTAATATGAAAATTTATTAATAATTAATTAAAATAATTAGTTTATTTTGTAGGCAAATTGTAATTTTATATTTTTATATGCAAATTTTTTTTTTAAATCTACTTTTTTAAATATTTAGAGTTTTATTATTATAGTAAAACAATAACATCTAGATTTCAGTCATGGGTCTTTTATTAGAAATCGTCATGATTAATTTTCAATTAAATTATAACGAATTTCGGTGGTGCTTTTATCAATGAATTTGAAACATTTAAATACAAGGGCTTCAGTACTAATCAAAATTTTAAAATTATAATCTTTCATGTGCTTCTAAAAAAATAAAAGTTATGTGAATTGTAAAGCGTATTTGTGTAGTATATATAAAAATAATGACAGTATAATTAATATTAAATATATAAGTTGATTTCAGTATAAATTTGTATTAAATAAACTATCAATTTATTTAAGTGCAAAAGAAATTTAACTAAGCAAATCTAAATATTTTGACTTGAGATGTTTTTATTATATTTTTAGTTACTAAATATGGAGTGTATACTCTAAAATAATTTCTATAGTACTCTACAGTGTAAGTGAAACGCTTTCGTTCACATTTCACCTAATGGCTTACTTCTGAAAAAAATTGTGTAATTTTGAAATTAAAGAAAACAATGTATTTAACTAAAATATAAACACGTATAAGAAACAAATTTTCATATCTGAATGAGATTAAAATCAAGTGACAAAAATGTATTAACAAGACAGACGAGACGTAATAAAAGAAAGAAGACAGAAATAATTTTTATACATTGTTTGTTATTGATATTTTTCTCAAGGTTTCTCTAATTAAATTAGATTGCTCCAGTTATGTTTAGAACTTGAAATGCTTCAAGGCTCGTCTTTTTTCACCTTTTTACAGCATTTGTTTTTGGTTCGAAATCAAAATATTAAACTAAATTCTCCACGGATTGGTGGACTATTTACACCGACTGAACAGATTTAATTGTTTATTTCCTCCTAATTCCTTCATTATCCCTTCTTAAAAATGTAGTCAATGCAAAACTAAATGGGTGGGAAGACTCGAAAACAAGACGCAAAAGGAAATGTCCTTCATTCTCATTGTAGTCTTAAGTAGCTTAATGCTGCTAACGACCAATTCACAGTATATTGAACACACACACACACAAAAAAAAAAGATAAGTAATATTGTGCATGACAACCAAAATAAGCAGATAAAAAAAATGCTTGTTAAAAAGGACTTCAGAGTTAGGAAATTAGACTGGATTATTACCATCATTCTATCATTTCCAGCTTGCAAAAAAAAAAAAAAAAAAAAATCTCATTTCAGAAGCTTATTAAGTAGTGCGCACCAGAAAACTCAACTATGGGGACGAATTTATGAGATTACTGAAGATAAAAGGGGAAAAAATGGCCACTTCTTTTCAGACCAAATGGAAATTCTTCAAAATTGGATTGCACTCTTTTTAATATCAATGCAATTACTTATCGTTTCCAAGTTTAATTCATATCTAATTCAATTACTGTACTTATTAATGTGTTGACATTATAAGATCAGCGAAAGAAAATTACATCGATTTTTGAGTGGGTAAATACAAAAAAATGATGTTCTAAACTTATTCGCCTTCTAGTGGTAACTTGATTTATATTACATGATCATTGACTCGAGACTTCTCTGAGTTGTGGGCGTGCATCACAATTAATGATGGCATCTAGTTTCTGGAAGAGGTACAAAACGCTGATTGGTTCCCCAGTCAGAAACATTGTTCCTCTTCTGAATGAGGATGGATTCGGTTTAACAAGGGGAAGATAAATGAATAAGTATATCTGAAACAAGGCTATTCAGATGTTTGTCTTGTTGTCCTGTTGAATGTGGTGACTGTTTTTAGAGAGAGTATTTGTTTGGATTTAGAGAAAGCATCCATCAAATTATCAATGGTAAGAATTAGGGCTTGGGAAGATCTTATTGTACAGCCATTGTTTTTTTAATTGTTTCGCATCTCTTAGTGTTTTGTAAGAATTCAAGAAATGTTCGATTTGCTGTGCTATGTTTAATCATTTTCATTCATATAAGTTCTGACATCATATTATTCATGAATAATAAGTTGTTATAAACCTGTCGTAAAAGCATTTTTTAAACAAATGCATCTTAAATTAAAGTCGCAATTTGTTCAGATAATGATGGATGAAGATTATTTGAATATTACTCTGCAATACTATTGTAAGATACAATGATAGATGGAGAATATTTTTCACATTTCAAGACAGGTAGGGATGTCAACAATAACAGTTACTGTTGTTGTTTTAATGCAGCTGGCAATACAGAGACAGTTAATCTATAATAGAATTTCTATTTAAGGGCATCTTATTATAATGCACAGTTAAAAGGTTAATAATAATGGGAATTTTAATTGACGATATAAGCGGATTAGCGAATAATTATATTGTTAAAAATACATCAATACTTATGCAAATCATTAAAAAGATTTAAGTGTTTTCAAACAAAGTTATGTAAAAATCAAGATTCGAAAAATTATGAAAATTATTTTAAAATTTATGAAACATCTGAAACCTTTTTACCAGTTTAGTGAACATAATTTAATAAATTACTGTAAATTTATTTCTGTTCTTTATTATTTATAATTTATTAGAAACAAAATTTTATGAATTGCTTAAAACAATTATGGGATTTTAGGAGTTTCGGTATAAATTGAACATGGGGAGGTGTTTTGGTGACTGATAAATACTGTATAGGTATTGTAAAATATAAGAAAAGAAGAAGCAACGAGCAAGGAATAATAAAATTTATTGACTATATTTGTCAGTAAAAAAAAAAATGCTCAAATAGTGCATATTATACAAAGAAACAAAAAAATATGAATTCTCCTATACAAATAAGTTTTAATAAGGAGTACGGTTTCCCCTGACTTAAAGCAATGTCGCACTCCTACCAGGCATGGATTTAAACTTATCAACTGGGGACTGGGGTATACTCTGCCTATGTAGAAGAGAGTTCTCTAGATGTTGAATTGTTTCTGAGCATAAGCAAGTAGCAACCCTTCTCTCTAGAATATGCCTAACATGTTCTGTTGGGTTCCCCTCTGGGGAATATGCTGTCCAATCCATTCGAAGAATTCCTTCGTTGAAAAGTAAATTGTCCACTAGATGAGCACGAAGGGGCCTGGCTATATTATTCATGAGAATGATTTCATCCCTGATTGCTGCAGAGTAAAGGACCACAATAGATCTGAGAATCTAAATCGTTGACCATTTAGTGTTAGATTTCTGATAATGCGCATATCGTTGGGACCATTGATATAAATACTGACCCAAACCATTACTCCGCTTTGCACAAATGCACTTTCATGCACAAAAGCAGGAATATTCCTTATACCGGGTTCTTTTCAGATGAGAATCCGCCTATTATCAGGTTGTACACTAAAGCTGGTCTCGTCCGTGAAGAACATGTTGCCCCACTCATCTGATTCCTATCTGATTGTGCTTACCTCTTGAAGGCATTGCAGTGGTTCTGTGCCAACAAAAACACAAACCATAGGTCTGCAAGCAAACTCGTATGGTGAAGTCAGTTTCGAACAGTCTGCATCAAAACTCTGGTACCAGTCGTCCTCTGAAAGTGTTGTTGCAAGAAAGTGGTACTCATAGTGCAGTTGTTCTGGCAGTTAGTATTAAATATCGACCATTATTTTGTGTTGTTGCATTGGCACTATCTCGTCCTGATCTTCGGTCAAAATTTTCCAAGTTCCATAGTCTGAAAATGACACGTTGAAAAACTTCTAAAGTTTCGGTTGCAAAGGATTGCGTTTGACGCTCCTCTAAATGACCCTCCAGATTACAGATTCAGCTAAGTTATCTTGCGGAGACATCTTAGTCACTGTTACAAAATATTCAAAGCATGTCCATAGTTTTTAATCTGCACCTACAGAAAGAATGCCGCAGGTCACTTTTCTCTCCTTTTATAAAACGCATAGTTTACGAAAGGAGAGGAAAATTGTATATAACCCAACTTTGTGAATGTGATAATTTTCAATTTAACCTCTTCAATTTCATTTTTTTTATAAAAAAGTTGTCGATTAAATGATTATTTCATACCGAACTCATAATATCCCCTAAATGATTTGAGCAGTGTAATTATATCATCATAAAATTTATTTAGAGTTTCAATAAAAACTTTATTAACACAACGATTGAACAAAATCTTAAAGAACTGCTTGATGAATGTCTGAAAAATTTAATCATTTTATTGATTATTAAATAAATGACATTTCTTATTTAATATTATTTATTATATTTATATATTTCTTACTAATTACTTTAGTGGAACGCATTAAACTAAATTACATATTAGACTTATAAATATTCTGAATTTATATAATCATGCTAGATATGTAAATCATATAAAAAAAGCACCTATCTCAAGTATGACAAATTATCGAGATTACAGAAAATAAAAAGAAAAAAAAACGCTGTATTTTCCTATATTGTGCTTATAAAACTTATTTTTAAACTGTGTGGATATTCTAATATTTTAATGCATACATAAATTCATTTAATTACTTCTTAATATCCTTTATTCAATTTATTTCAAACAAATTTTTCCAGAATTTTTAAAAATTGTGAAAGTATTATTTACGTAAAATTCTTCACACACATTAAGTTATATATTTTTCATTATATTACAAAATGTTTAAAGAAATTCAGTTGTTCCTTTCTTAATTACTTATTCACTATTCCTCCATAACTTAAATGTTCCAAAATACTTAAAAAAAAAAAAAAAAAAAAATTTTTTTTTTAAATTTAAAAAAAAATTATATGATTATTGAAAATGACGGATCGTAAAACAAAGAAACTAATGGCTCCCGTTTCCTAACACTAGCTACAGGCACTCAAAAATTACATTTTTTAAGTCTCTCTGGTAACACCTACTTCCTTTCGTAAAAGCAATACCATCACATTCGACCAATAGGTACAATAATTTTTGACTCATGGAATTGCCTCGCAACCGAACCCATCAGACAAAGAGTCTATTGTAGATCGTATATACCTTTTGATATATGGTTTGCAATGTAACCAAACAAATGATGCCAATATTTAAACAAAGAAAAGGAATTCCTGTAAGTTATGGACCTCTGGTCCGAAACTAACAACACATTCAATAGAGGTTATTTGAAAGTGTCTCTCAAAATATGTACACCACAGTAGAACAAGAAATAGATCGAGGTTTTCTTTATCCCGTGAGGTTTTTGAAGAAAGACATCCCATAACTCATGGCATCATTCCTGTTCAAGTTGTTCACTTTGTTATCAAGCATCCCTACATTTTTATTATTTTTCCCCATTTTTTTCCCTTCGCTTTCAATCTTTCTGCCTTCATCCATCACAGCGCGCATCGTTTTTTATCAATGTACATAATCTACTTAGCCGAGGAACATCGAAAGAATGTACTCTTCAAAAAATATATTTTTTTTCTCGGAGTTTGCTGTTGTCATATATTTCTTTATTATCTGACATTTTCTACGTTTAAGAATTCATCTACCTGTCTTATCTATCATATGTTCTTTTCTCTTTTTATTTGTGTTTTAGCGTTTTTGAGTCCTTAAGCCAATGCGATTTGAGCTGTCTTCTTGCTACGTTTTCGGAAAGTGAACTTTCCCGTCATTAAAGCTCGCCAAGCGTTGGCGAGCAAAATGATGTCCATTGGGATTGCGTAATTAATTATTCTCGGTGGGCGTGGTCGCACGTCAAATACGTTTTATGGAGGTAATCTAGAGTTATGATTTTTTGATTGAGTTTGGAAGTGAACAGAAGAGGTTTTTTTTCTTTGAAATCCCATATTTGTATTACAAAGTTTCGTAATTTATGTGCAATTCTGTATGAATTGACATGCCCGTTATAAAGAGAAAATATTGAAGATAAAATTATTTTAAATCTGTTTTTGCTACTTAACGAAATAATTCTGTTTTTTTATAAAAATATAAAATTATTAAAAAAAGTAACTGACGATACATTGTCCGTGACAACAATCAATGAGTACACACTTAAAGTATTTTATAAATTAAAAATAGTGCAATTAAATAAAATTTTATGAATTGCTTAAAATAATCATTTATTTAATCAGCTCAGTGACAATGGGCTTGGTTCAGTGACAGTGTTCGCCACTGGTGAACATTAGGGTGGAAGTTCAATCGGTTGGCGGCTTTATTGTAGACACTGTTTCAAAAAACGAAGAGACGTTTGGATGTTCAGACTCTCGCCTCGTTAGTCGGACTACCTGGTAGGATGTTTCCGGATTTTCTCCCATACGATACGCAAATATGGGATCCTAAAATCCTCCAGGAAGACCCTGGCCTCCTTCTACAGCGACATGGAGCCAACTCAGACTTCTACTTGCTTGTGCTACATCACAACAAAATAAGTGCAACAATCACAACAATACTCCATCACAACAAATATGGGTGCTCTACCCCAGCTTTCCTTTGTTCCTTGAGACCACACGGGTTCTTGGACTTTGTCTAGATGTTGCTGTCTACCAAGTGGGATAAGAAAAAAAGTATTTAATCAATTAAAAACTACAGCTGATTGTGTTTGAGGGGTCTGATATATTTTTTGCTTGTGGTGTAGTTTGTACGATTTTTGAAATTCTTTCTAGAATTTTCGTTCGAAATCCCCCAAAAAGTAGAACCAGAACCCCCTTTTTTATTACTGATATTTACACCGTAAATTTAGTATTGCTCGGAAAGTCCTTCCATTGGCTTTGGAAGAGAAGAGTAAGGTGTGAACCTGCCAAATATTACTGCAGAGAGTGTTCATTCCAAATCGTAGTGTTCACAATATGGGTAAAATCTTGCGAGCCCTTTGGTAACTTTGGATCTGCTATCCACCGATTCATTTGTATTAGTGTCGACCCATTTGTAGTGGCGAACGAGCTGAGGTTAAAGTGCCAGTATTTGGGGAAAAAATAAGAAGCAATTTTTAAAGCATATAATGAGATAAATGTTAAAAAGTAATAATAAAGTTAAAAGTAATGAAAAAGTTAAAAAATAATAATGAAACTAAAATAATGCACTTTATATTATGTGAAATTAAATGAAATTTTATATGTTCATAAAATATTATGCGTTGCTAAAAGTGCATGTTTTATTTTATTTCCGATATCTTTCCATGTAAACATGATCTTGCAGATCTTAAATATTTTATTCTAATAATAAAAAAAATGGAGGTATTTTGCAGTTATACTCTTTTCTTATATTCTGGCAAATGCATTCATTATTTTATTCAAATATCTTATTTGTTCTTGAAATGGAGATAAAATGTAATCAGTATTGTATATATTTGCATTATATACATTAGAGAAATATAAATAACACTATAGTGGTATTTATAATTCTCTCATATATATAATGCAAATATTATATGTATTATGTGTATTCTGGATTATAGAGCAAAAATAATTTTAAAAAATGTTACATTATGAAAATGATCGTATTAATATCAATAATTGTGATATCATAACGTTAATAATTGCGATATTATACTGTTAATAGTTGTAATATTATCATTAGTCTATTAAAGTATGCCAGTTATTTACAAAAATTGCTTTGTTTCATTGCATTGTAAAAATTGCATTTATTGGATAGTGAGGGTTTTGCCTCATATATCCAATAAGTCAACAATTTTTATATTTTCGATATTTGGGTATTTCAATAGCAATACAGCTATTGAAATATTTTTGTACTGCTATTATTTCTCTACATAATGCATCATAATTTAAATGAAACACAATCTATATTTAAAAAAATTGAAAAATGAATATTTCAGAGTATATTACCCTTATTGAATAAAATTATCGTGCTTCATATAATACACATAACAGACATTTCATGCAAACTAACATAATTTTTAACGGGAACTCCCAATCATGGTACAATAACAGCATTCACTAGACCGCTAGCAAAATTACGAGAATTCGATTACCACAGATAACCTGCTATAATTGTTGAATAGAAAACCCAAGTAAAATTATTGTTAATTGTTACAGAAAATGTCTCATCAACAAACTGCTCGATTTTATCGTTTGTGGAAAACTTTTGCTAACACGACACTGCAAAACAGGGCAGTAATTTTCCACTGTTCTAGAATTTGACCTTGTCGAATGGAAGTGGAATCCACCATCATATTTATGACCGCAGCTTACAAACTCACTGGCTTAGAACATAAATATACGTTGTATGAAAATTAACAAAATTTGTATAGGCTGGAAAGTACTATTTTCATCATATTACAAAGTACTATTTTCAGCCTATTACAAAGTACTGTTAAAAGTACTATTTTTCTTTTACACATGGAATGTTGACATGACTTTTACACATGGAATGTTGAGTGCTAGCAAAGAAGCTAGCCAGAATGATGACTTTTACACATCTTGAGATATCCACTATAATATTTAGCAACTTACAAACTTATGATCTTAGAGCACAAATACACCTGATATAGATAAAACAAAATTTATTTTGACTTCAAAGTATTATTTTTCACCCTTCTAGAATACTTCTTCGACTAGTGGAAGTGGAATGCATCATCTTATTTATGACAGCAACTTAATAGACTTACTTACTGGCTTAGAACATAAATACATGTGATATGGGAAAGGAACAAAATTTGTGTAGGCTGAAAATTACCATTTCCCACTGTTTTAGGGTTTGACTTTTACACATTGAAGTAATATCCACTGTCATACTTGGCAATTTAGAGACTCAAGAACATAAAGCAAAAATGCACCTGATTTGGAAAAAACAAAATTTATTTTGGCTGAAAAGTATACTTTTCCATCGTCCTAGGATATTACTTGGACGAGTAGAAGTATCCAACATATCCCATTTATGACAACAACTTACAGATTCATAGGTGTAAGGCACAAATATGCTTGATATGAAAAACACCCAAGCTTGAATTGCTGTTACTTACCCCAAAAAATAATTGAAGCTTTTTGTTAAATCTTGTTTCAGTTTGAATTTATTTCTTTCAGAAATACATTGAGAATTACAACAAGTAAACAATAAAATGTACTAAATTATTATTATTATTTATTTATTTATTTTTAAAAATCTATCAATTTAAAACATTGGATTTTAATTTTTTGTAGTTATAGAAATTTTTTTAAAAAATATATTTAGAACTACAAATAATTAACAAATTAATTAATTTTGAATTTATTTCTTTCAGAAATACATTGAGAATTACAACAAGTAAACAATAAAATGTACTAAATTATTATTATTATTTATTTATTTATTTTTAAAAATCTATCAATTTAAAACATTGGATTTTAATTTTTTGTAGTTATAGAAATTTTTTTTAAATATATTTAGAACTACGAATAATTAACAAATTTAATTAAAAGGCCATTCTTTAAACTGATATTTCAAATTTTTAAAACACAATTATCTGGAAAAATTGAATTTAAATTTAGTTTCAAAATTCGTTAAATGAATTTTATAAAAACTATAAAGTCAACATAGTTTATAAAATTCATTTCACGAATTTAAATAAATATATTTTACGAATACATATACTATAAATACATTTTATGAAGTTTAAATATATTTTTTAGCCACCATTTGAAATTGCTTAGAAATTTTGTACAATAATTAAAAATTGTTTAAATAATAAAAGTTAGGAATCATATGAAATTTCGCATTGTTATTCTATCATATATTAATTAAATAATAAATTCAAAAATATTTTTTGCTAATGAATTAATAGTTATAAGTAGTTGATGATGAAACTTTTCTCAGTCACACCAATTAATTAAATAAAAATGCGTCGCAAAGGCTCATATTTCTTATACTATATTATCATTTTTATTGATAGGATGTGATATGCATTTAATATTATAATTGATATTGAAATAAAAATATATAATATAAAAATATGTAATATTATAATTGAAATAAAAATAAAATTTCGGATATTCTTCAATAATTTGAAAATTTTCTAAAACATGCACAATGTTTTATGAGGTGTTTTTTTCTTAAAAAATTCCAACAGACATTTGGAGCAGACGGTATTTCGCAATGTTGAAATCAGGAACATGAAATTTTTATGATTTCATTTGAGAAGAAAAAGTAAATTTTTTTTACTTGAATTCCAATATAATTAATTTTGCGTAACACTTTTAAATTACTTTAAAAAACAAATTCATAAATTAAAATATTTTATTAAACGTGTACCAAAAAAAAAAAAAAATTCAAGTGATACTCATTAACACTTAAGCATAAACAATTGAACAAGAAAAAAAAAATCTAATTATGGTTCCGAATTCTCTTTCTTACTGAAAACTTTTCCTTAAAATATTTCTTAATCAAAATAAATGATCATTTCTACCTTCAGGGATTTAGGAGTATCATAAAATGTATTGAAAATTTAGTAGGCGGCAAAAAGAACAATAAAAATGTTTAACGATTTAGTAAAATTTCATTAACAAGAGTTGAAAAAAAAAGTTTCTTACTTGGATGAGCTTGAAAAATAAACCAGTTTTAAGTGCATCCATTCTTCGTATATGATTAATATTAATTCAACACTTAAGATAAATGACATAGGAAAGAATTTCGGTTTAGATATTTGCTTTTTAGAAAAATTTTTTTTACTTACGGAAGTTTTTCCTATCAGCGAAGGCTTTTCCATTATTTTTCCTAGCTTAAAAATTTTTAGGCTTTATTAAAATTAAACCATGCGATGTTAGTGATATTATTTTTTAATTAACGAGAAAGCCTTTTTCTATTTAATGAGAACATAATAAAAGGAAAATGACTCTCTTCAAAAACAATAACTTTTAATAAATATAGCTGCTTTATTATTTTTTTTTTTACTTTTTCGTTTTACAGAAAAGAAAAAAAATAATAATGGCAAAAAATTAAATAAACAATCAGGTGTCATACGAGATTTTCAAAACTTGGGTCTTTTGAAAAGAGAATTTTTCTTTTTCATTTTGCTATTGTAAGTTTTAAAAAAAAAGTATTTCAGGAGAATTTTTCACCAAAGAAAAGCAAATAAAATATTAGAAGAAAAACACGGGCAGAGTATTGTATTTCTTACTTTGCTAGAGATAAATTTTCTTAAGGGAAAAGAAGCCTTATAATTATTTCTTTTGTGTTGTGAGGCGGATTAAGCAAAAATGAAATTCCATTGGACAAAAAAAAAAATGTAAAACCACTTTTTCTTATCTTCGAACAATTCTTTATTTTGATTAATTCTTCTACCTCATCACTAAAAGCTTCTTTTCAGAATTTTCCATTACTAAAACAAATAATAGCTTTGTAAAAAAAAAAGTATTGTAAATAATCACAAAGACGGCTTAGCATGGTTATAGAAAAAAATCCTACAGAAAATGGATAAACTACGCTGTAGTACAACACAATCTTCTTTTTCAATATTCTTAGTATTTAATAGCTGTGGTACGAATAGTTAAAACCATGACTTTAATAGCTCGGAGTTTTCTATAGATAGTTAAAGATCGGTATTGTTTATTCTCCCTACTATGGCATATTTTAAACTCTATTATATTAAACATAAATTATAATTAGTAAATAAATATTAATATTCATAATTTATTAATATGATAATACAATATTGCTGGTTAAATTATAAAATAACGCCTCAAATTTTCTATAAAAAACATAATAAGAAGTACATTAATGCATAATTTATTTATTTTGTGAAATTTTGTTAAAGAAATTGATATTCAACTTTCTAGGCATAGCTCCAATATTTTTTAATCCTTTAGTAATGGAATATTAAGACTACTTAAAATCTGAAATTTATTGTTAAACAGGTTCATTTTTATATTTGATTTTCTCTAAATGATATGAAATCATTTGTGTTCTAATCTGTTACAAAAGAAATCATTCCCTCTTTAATTTTAATCTGAAATACCCTCACATAAAACAGAATAGTAAATTCATTGTATTAACAGAATGATTGATACTTAGTAGCTTTTTGAAAAGTTGCAACAATAAATAGATTTTATTTAATGATCTAAATGAATACAATGAGCACGATTTAAAAACCATCTCTTGTATTTAATTATCACTTTTTTAAATTGTTGTATGCAAATGCTAATTATATATTGCATTCACTGTATAATTTACAGTTAATCGTATGTATTATTTGGCATTACCACATGAGTATGAGTAAGTGCTAAATATCAATTGCATTAAATAATGTCATCCTTTATATCTGTGTTCTGCTTTTAGACCAGTCCAGTTTCAATTTCAATTAGAATAACAAGTCTATCTGTTTAATGATTTTTTTAGATTAATTTTAATTCTTACCATATTACTTAATAATTTACTAAAAAACCTTATTTTTTAAGTTAACAAATTGAAACGAAAGTTTGTTATGATTAATTTGTTAGTCACACATCAGTAAAAAAGATTTATTCTGGAAATACAGGCAGAAATTATGACGCATTTTTCTCTTAATTATGTTTAATACAGATTATATAGTTTATATACATAGATATTATGTAGATATATCTACTAATTAAACAGACTTTGTATACATTTATAAAACAGAGTGATGTAAGCAAAGACGATGTTTTATTGTAAGCAATTAATGCAAGCGGTTCAAGGTTCCAAACCTAGACACCTTGTAAACAGCCAGGATGTTCAGTGTTTCGAGACGACAAGTCTGGACACTCTCCAAACAAAATTTTCTAATCAGTGCCGTGGAAGGTCACACCTTTGCAGCGTTATGAGCAGCCTTTCGTGTCATTTAATTTCAAAGGATCTTCACATTAGTAATCTAAAATGTACCACAACAGACGCAAGTTAGTCAGAATACTTTGTGACACAAATCTGACACTAAATAATTCAGAATATTTTTTCAAGGAATGTGGATAATAACCTGTTGTCGGTGCAGTACTCTAAATTAACCAGAGCAAATCATTGCATGATATAATTTTTGAATGCTGTATCAAAAGAAGCAACAACGGTTTTATTATTTAAGCATTTAAATAAAGTTTTTAATTTAAAAATAATTTCATTTATTTAGAGGGAGTATGAATATATTTATTCTTAAAAACTTGTCTATTAAGCAGATTTAATGAAGAACTGAGTTTATGAAAAAAAGCAAAACTTGATATGAAATTTTTTGAAGCTACAATATGGTATAACCATGTAAAAATGCACTTTATTTTCCCCAAATCATGAAATTTAAAATTTTGATCATATTTATTCTGAAATTCATAAAATTACATTGTCATTTAAGAGCAACAAGATAATTACTTTGTTTAAATACTTTATCAATATTGCATTGATAATTATAATGCCATATAATTCAGCATAATATATATGAATTAATGACTAATTAAATAATAAACTCATTTTTAAATGTAGAAAATATAAAACACTCTTTTTATGTTAAGTAAAACACGTATACATATTCATTAATAATAAGAAAAAAAAATAGACCACAGATCTCTTTATTATTTATGCTATCGAAAACATGGTAAGAAAATAATAAAAAAACAAACCTTCATGCTGAAATTTTCTTTTATGTTTCCAAGACCTATCAAGGGAGACCATCACATATACTTCCATGTATGACAAGAGTTCCATTTTTGCCCACACCTATTAATAGCGACATGGACTACACTGAACAAAAAGTGGGACAGAAAAAATAATAAAAAAAAATTTAAAAAAATGGAATGTTCCCAGTGGACGACGTTCTTCACCATAACCGATTAGGCACCTAATATGGCAGCATTTCGAAGGCACAGTGCATAGGTAATGACTGAATAGGTGGCCATCGCGGGAATGATGTATTTCTTGGTTGGGGTGGCAGTAATTTGTCCTTTGGGGTGGGGGAGGTACCCATTACCGATGTGGGCTATCGCTGTCATTAAGGATGAGGGTAGTGGGTAGGGCGCATCACCTGATAGTAAAGCCATCAATTACGTAAGGAGAGGCTTTTCGAACAAGCGATTAAGTGGTGACGGAAGAATAAAAAAAAAAAAAAGGGGAAAAATCCCCGAGTGCTAACGATTTCCGAATGGGGTGGCCAGGAAGTCAAAAGGAGATCGCTCAGGTGAAATCAATTCCTGTCACCGGGAAATAGTTCCGATTCTTCTTTTGCAGCAATTGGAATTCGGTTCCACGGGATTGTTTCCTGTTGCCACGAAGCCCCTTTCCGATCGATAGCTTTCTCTCTTAACTTTTTTGTGATATTTTTTTGACTGTCCGATGGCTCCTACATCCCAATTTTTGGACCATAGTTAGACGTAAGTGACAGGTTGAGCCGGAGAGCTGTGGCCATAAGTATTGTGGTTCAGTCCAGCTACTTTTTTTTTGATTCTGTGGAGTTATAGTGGATGTGGATTTTTCTGTCATCCCATGGTTAATGTTGATTTTTTTTTCTGTATTCTATTCATATTGCTTGTTTTAAATAACAGTGTCCTTATATTTTATATGCATAAGAAAAACGTCTTAATAAAAAAATAAATTATTAAAAATGTAATTTTAAAGCAAATGTAATTTTTAAAATGTAATTTTTTCCACAAAATTTAGTTACAAATAATTTTGAATGGAAATCAAATTAACAGGTTAAATGACTTCAAAAATATATCTATAAAACTTAAAACTACTATTATAAAATAAAACATTTTTAATAAATTATGTAATTAATATTAAATAATTAATGTAATTAATGTAATGAATTAATGTAATGTAATGAAGAATGGAATTGGATTTTTTACATCAGTTTTTTTAATACCCAGTTTTATAAAATATTTAATCACACAATAATACTGTGTTTAAATTATGATGAATAGTTAGTGTTTTTTTTAACTAATTATCTTTTATTGTAATGAAATTTAGAAATGAAAATACGTTTGGTTTAACCGATCTCACTTATTCTACTTCTTACAGTATTCCCTAATAGTTAAATTTTACTGTGATACTTGAAACTATATATATATATATATATATATATTATATAGCTACAATGTTTTAAATGAAAATTGTCAATCCATTGTCAAAAACCGATAATTTGTTACATATGGAAGTTATTATACTTTATTAAATCAAACGAGCAAAATTATACTTAATAATATTTATTTAAATTTTAAAATGGCTAATTCAATAGTAGTGTAATTTTCTCATTAATATTGGTGTTTCTGTAATATTATTTGATGAATCGTATTGATATGTTTTTATGTATAACAATTTATGTCACTTTAAAATCAATAATAGTAAGCAATCAAAATTTAATTTGTAAAAAAAATGTTATGTTTTGCATAGTATTGATATTGAAACTTTAAAATTATGTTTTTAAATGAGATTTGCGGAAAATATGCTATTAATTTTTCTTGTTATAAGCATTGTTTTTATTGATACGAGAAACTACAACCTGTTACGTTATCACCGTATTTCGCTGCGTAAAGATTAAGAAATGTGATTAGTTACAATTTTCGCTATTTTTCTTCCTTATTTCTGAAATAAAGAAGAGGCTTAAGTAGCAGAAGTGCTCAGAATTTAAAATCTGCTAAAAATAAAATCTGCTCCTTTAAAATATACTTTTTAAAAACTTGTATAATGAATTATATATATATATATATATATATATATATATACATATAAATGAATAATAAGTTTTAAATAGTTTGAAAGTGATTTTTATCAAGTTCTCATGAACTTATAAATATAACTCTTGTTTTGCTCTTTCTGTTTTTCAACCTACAATTAACAAATTAAGTTTGGCATTAATCCCTAATAAATTTTTTTCCCTTTTCCGTTCATGTTCAATAGTTTATACATTTTCTCATAACAACAGCTTCTTTCATTCTTGTAAACAATTGCGGTCTTCTCATTCCTGTTGATGAACTCTCTCTGTTCTTCAATTCCCAATCTCAGCAATATACTAACCAAAACATTTTTAATGATTAATATATGATTTCATCAGCTGCGACTGCCAGATGCCTAATAACTTTCACATCCTACGGACATAACTACTGTTTGTTCTATCATCACCTTCAGTGCGTGGAGTCTAGTTCTAAATTCCTTGAATTTCATGTTAATAAAAGGAATAAGAAAAACATGAAATTTCATTTATCTTCAAAATTAATTTGGTTTTCGACTGAATTTTGCAGTGCTTCCGGGCTTTCCACAGAGAGAAGAAAGTGAGAGAGAGAGAGAGAGAGTGAAAAGAAAGAATGATAGATAGTCACATATAGATATTTGTATTCAACATAAGAAACTACAAATAAAAACTGTAAATTCATTTTATGAATTCCAAACTAAGTATTTTGATCACAACATTTTTAAATAACGATATAAGAATAACAAAGAAACATAGATTGTAATCAATTTACAATCGAACAGCATTTGTTCATTTATTATAAAACAAAAGTTTTAATTCATTTAAAAATATTGGAGATTCATTGATGAAAGTTTTCTTCAAATTAAATAATCCTCAATTAAAAAAAAAGCTAAAGAAATTTCGCCTATCTTACAAAATATTTAATCAAAAATTAATAACACTTACTATCTCATACTACTTACTATACTTTCTTACAATCTCATATCTTAAAAAAAAATTCATTTCTTAAAGTTATATAATTCTGAATGCATATTTAAACCTTTTCCGTGATAATTAGAGTTGATTTCAGAAAAAAAAAGGTAATAAATATTCCTTAATACTTCAATAATTCAATTCTTTACATGAATACTCTTTCAGAATATTTTTTTAAATGTAAAAAAATTACTTTATTTGATAAAGTAAATTTCAGCTATCTGAAATTTGTTTTATTCTCAATTATTGTTGTACAAATAATAATATTGTTCAATAAGATTTACAAATACAGCCAATAAAATACAAATAAATACATTTCGACAAAGCGAGCTAATACAAAAATTCCAAAATTTGTATATTATAATTTTTATAATAAATCCTTCTTCTTCAGTGGCTCTAAAGCTTCATGGTGGGCACAGGCCATCTGCCTACTGGCAAATTTCGCGACATCAGATGTTTTCTTTTTATGGAGTAGGGTTGTCAGCTTTGCACCCAAAGCTCTATGGTCTTATTAAACCGGGACCTACAGTTTAAAGTGTATTCCGAACAACTACAAACATCCATGCTATCGCCGTTACTCAAATCATCTGGCAGAGTGTTTCAGAGCGCTAGTCACTCAGCCGCCAAGCCCCTAATTTGATACTGAACAAATTTTCTTAAGTTATTCATATGTATGTTACATTTAGCTAAATGGATGTAGATTTTTAGCTGTCTACTAATTAATAAAAAATAAATGTTTTACAAGATCTTTAGATCGACAAATAATAATAAATGAAACTAAAAATGCATTTATATCCAAAGAATAATATCCTCATGTACAATAAACTAGAATTGACTGTTTTTAATTAATTTTGTAATATAAATAAATTGCAGAAATAAAATTAGTGTAAACTTTTCTTAAATGATTTAATTCTAGTCTGATAGAACTAAACTCTTATAAATTTTCTTACAGTTTATTTCTATGAAAAATATTCATTAAATGAAAAAAAAAATTCATTTTTTAAATAACATGCATTTTTCCTCATGCTATTAATTTCATTTGTGATTTAACATAATTGAAGACGGAAATTTATTTTAAAATTTATTGACGAAACATAAAACATTTCCAAGCCCATTTCTCATGATATAAATTACGAAAACTACATGCACAATTTTCCTAATCACCTCCACCATTAGAATAACCTCCACAGCAGCAGTCTAGACTTTTCAATATTCACCACGAAATATCTTAATGCCCAACTCCAAAGTAATGCATATTAGGGCTCATTTCAAGTCGATGTGCACGATTCTAAAACCATGAATGATAGTTGGGAGGATATATGAGAGTTCTTTGTTTCTTAATTGTCGCTAAGACGCCAGAAAATGAATGAGAATTTCGCCAGAACGAGAATTACGAAACCGGAGGTCTTAGGTCAGCGAATGAATAACAAACGCTGCGAGTGCTTTGAAAGACCTAATGAGTATCAATGGTATTTAAGCTCTCATGCATGTTTAAAATCGCTCGCCAACTTAATTGCGCCAAAAAAATTAGTGTCACTTACTGCCATAATAAAGAGTCTCTGAAGGTGAGAATTTAGTGCACAAGTTATTATGGGAATACATTACTTTGACGCTCTTGCAACTTGTTTCAAAGTGTCCAAACTGAGTACATATAGCATTTTGCTAGTTTTAGTGATAAGGATTGCCTTAATTCCAACTGTTAAAAATGGGTTGTATTTGGAGATGTTGCTCAAGTAAAATTGGTTTCTAACTGGGATTCAAAAGTTTTATTTTCATACACTTCAATTAATGTAATCATTTATTAATTCACTATTATTCGTTTAACCGCAATAGATAAACTTGCCAGAAACTATTCTTTTTTCGAGTTAATTGCGTTCCAGATCAAGAAAAGCATTTCCCATATTCCCCTTCTTCAAGATTAAGTAAAATGTGTATTTCTACGTGCAGAGGTGCATATTTAATATCAGGTACGTGCACATATATATATCATACAAGTTATGTACATACATGTCGTACCATACAAGTTAGGTACATACACGTCATACCATACAAGTTAGGTACAAACACATGCATATATTAGGTATAAAACAAATGCATTCGAACATTAGGTAGAAGCACATGCAAGACTATTAATTCCTTTTATTCACTATTATTCATTTAATCCCAATCGATAAACTTGCCAGAAAATATGACGTGCATGTATATAAATTGACTTCTTTCGGGTTAATTGCGTTCCAGATCAAGAAAAAGCATTTCCCATATTCCCCTTCTTCAAGATTAAGTAAAATGTGTATTTCTACGTGCAGAGGTGCATATTTAATATCAGGTACGTGCACATATATATATCATACAAGTTATGTACATACATGTCGTACCATACAAGTTAGGTACATACACGTCATACCATACAAGTTAGGTACAAACACATGCATATATTAGGTATAAAACAAATGCATTCGAACATTAGGTAGAAGCACATGCAAGACTATTAATTCCTTTTTATTCACTATTATTCATTTAATCCCAATCGATAAACTTGCCAGAAAATATGACGTGCATGTATATAAATTGACTTCTTTCGGGTTAATTGCGTTCCAGATCAAGAAAAGCATTTCCCATATTCCCCATCTTCAAGATTAAGTAAAATGTGTATTTCTACGTGCAGAGGTGCATATTTAATATCAGGTACGTGCACATATATATATCATACAAGTTATGTACATACATGTCGTACCATACAAGTTAGGTACATACACGTCATACCATACAAGTTAGGTACAAACACATGCATATATTAGGTATAAAACAAATGCATTCGTACATTAGGTAGAAGCACATGCAAGACTATTAATTCCTTTTATTCACTATTATTCATTTAATCCCAATCGATAAACTTGCCAGAAAATATGACGTGCATGTATATAAATTGACTTCTTTCGGGTTAATTGCGTTCCAGATCAAGAAAAGCATTTCCCATATTCCCCTTCTTCAAGATTAAGTAAAATGTGTATTTCTACGTGCAGAGGTGCATATTTAATATCAGGTACGTGCACATATATATATCATACAAGTTATGTACATACATGTCGTACCATACAAGTTAGGTACATACACGTCATACCATACAAGTTAGGTACAAACACATGCATATATTAGGTATAAAACAAATGCATTCGAACATTAGGTAGAAGCACATGCAAGACTATTAATTCCTTTTATTCACTATTATTCATTTAATCCCAATCGATAAACTTGCCAGAAAATATGACGTGCATGTATATAAATTGACTTCTTTCGGGTTAATTGCGTTCCAGATCAAGAAAAGCATTTCCCATATTCCCCTTCTTCAAGATTAAGTAAAATGTGTATTTCTACGTGCAGAGGTGCATATTTAATATCAGGTACGTGCACATATATATATCATACAAGTTATGTACATACATGTCGTACCATACAAGTTAGGTACATACACGTCATACCATACAAGTTAGGTACAAACACATGCATATATTAGGTATAAAACAAATGCATTCGAACATTAGGTAGAAGCACATGCAAGACTATTAATTCCTTTTATTCACTATTATTCATTTAATCCCAATCGATAAACTTGCCAGAAAATATGACGTGCATGTATATAAATTGACTTCTTTCGGGTTAATTGCGTTCCAGATCAAGAAAAGCATTTCCCATATTCCCCTTCTTCAAAATTAAGTAAAATGTGTATTTCTACGTGCAGAGGTGCATATTTAATATCAGGTACGTGCACATATATATATCATACAAGTTATGTACATACATGTCGTACCATACAAGTTAGGTACATACACGTCATACCATACAAGTTAGGTACAAACACATGCATATATTAGGTATAAAACAAATGCATTCGTACATTAGGTAGAAGCACATGCAAGACTATTAATTCCTTTTATTCACTATTATTCATTTAATCCCAATCGATAAACTTGCCAGAAAATATGACGTGCATGTATATAAATTGACTTCTTTTCGGGTTAATTGCGTTCCAGATCAAGAAAAGCATTTCCCATATTCCCTTCTTCAAGATTAAGTAAAATGTGTATTTCTACGTGCAGAGGTGCATATTTAATATCAGGTACGTGCACATATATATATCATACAAGTTAGGTACATACACGTCATACCATACAAGTTAGGTACAAACACATGCATATATTAGGTATAAAACAAATGCATTCGAACATTAGGTAGAAGCACATGCAAGACTATTAATTCCTTTTATTCACTATTATTCATTTAATCCCAATCGATAAACTTGCCAGAAAATATGACGTGCATGTATATAACTTGACTTCTTTCGGGTTAATCGCGTTCCAGATCAAGAAAAGCATTTCCCATATTCCACTACTTCAAGATTAAGTACCATGTATATTTCTACGTGCGATATATTTGGTATTAGGTATAAACATCATATCAGACAAGTTAGGTACAAACACATGCATATATTAGGTACAAAACAAACACATGCATATATTGGGTACAAGCACATGCAAGATTATGAATTCCCACTCCCTTTCTTCTGCTAATGAAACTCCCTTCTGTTGGACAAGAGCAGAGTCCAAACTTACAGAATGTCATCATCGATGGACGTTCATTGTAAATTATTGGGGAATTAATAGATGGTCAATTAATAGTAGGAAAATGTAAATTAAATTTAACACATCCCAGTCTAGGCGACATTGAATGTGCTACATATCAACTTTTGTAGCGGCAAAACAGACTGGTCAAACACGCTAGGTGTTAAAAAATCTGAACGTGCTTATTATTATTATTATTGTTGGTTGTTCTAATGCAGCTGGCAATACAGAGACCGTTAATCTTTATGCCATAAGCAAGGGCTGCCCCGCTGTTACTCATTTAGCACTACCCGAGGGGCATGTGTAGCTTGAAGATATGAATAACTTTGGTTTCTTATTTTTTTGTCTTTAAATGTTACATCATTAGATCTTACATTTATTTTAAGTACAAAAATTAAATTAATAAATAAAAATTTAAAATTTTAATAAAATAATGTTAATAGCAACAATAACAACAACAATAATAATAATCATATATATATTATATTTGATATGCATAATAATGTATGTAGGAGCATTAATTATTTTCAATTTATAAATGTTAGGACTTAGTCGCGTCAACAAAATAAAATTTCGGAAATAAGCAAATGTGTTCTTATTATTAATGCAATATCCGATTTTTTAAAAATTAAAAACAATATATAATTTAGTTGATGCAAAAATGCTTTGTAGAAAATGAAAAGATTACGCCGAAAGCGTTTTCAATTCAGCAGAAGTCCTTAAAAGTAATTGCGGATACGTTGTCCGTTTTAAGATTTGTTTGCGAGGTCTTTTAATGAGAACGAAAACGTGTTAAACGAGGAAACAAAGGGGTCTAATTATGCGTGGAATTTAAGCTTAATTGAGTTCAAACTTCTCCCCCCCGCGAAACATCTCTTAAATATTACAATAAAACCTCTCACTATAACACGCACACTTAAAGCGCGTTATTCAACGTTCAACTAACCGACCATTACATACTAATACTTACAGAGTAAACTCTCAAGTGTTGGAAACTGTTATGAGTTTCTATCTGTTTCAATTTTTCCTCATTTCCTCCGAAGCTGCAAGAGTTTTATTTTTATTTCGAGAAGATGACCACTTTAGGAAGCAAGCCCCAAGTGTTTTACATGGTTATCATGTCTGTGAGGTGGTAATTTAGAAACTAAGAACACGAGAGGACGATTTTTCTTGCTAGAAAATTATTTTTTCTTCTTCTTGTAGTAGTTTCTGCCAAAACCCATCCTTCCAACCGAGCGTAAAACTTAATTCACAATCTTTGGAAAACTTTTGCAGCGGCGATGTGAAATCTTTCTGAATTGGAAAGATGGAAATAGTATGGAGTAGTACGTAGGGATGGAAACAGTGAAGCAATACTATTCGCTATCAAATTTGCTTTTTTTTTCCAAGTACAGCATTTAAAGCCCATCACAAGTCCTTCTGTTTTGGAAAGACTTTTCGGCATTGTTGGGCGAGATAAGATGTTTTCCCCTTGTAGGTGGTCTAAGCACCTTTTCCTGATGGTATTTTTGGTGTGGGTAATTTGCGGGGATGAGAGTAGGCTTTCGAAGTGAAGTGAAGAGTGCCTGGAACTTAATCCTGGGCGAGGGATTAAAGGGTTGCAGTGAATTGTTGATGTTCCTTCGTCATTCGCACATGAAGAAGATAAGAAAGAAGCATGACTCATGTTAGGTTAGTAATAAAAAAGAACATTGCATGCAGAATACAATTTATAAAACACATCTTTTTTGTTAAATATGTAGAAATACAAGAGACGAATTCTGAAATGCAAATAAATAAATAAATAATAAAAATGTTCTCAATTCTACTTTAAGACTTTTTAAATGAGAATGGTTTTGAATAAAGTTATGGTATATGTATTATAAACTATTGGGAGGATGTAGTAGATTGTTGATAATTGGACCTCAATTAATCCCACATTTTAATATAATATTAATAATGTATTTCATATTTGATGTGCGTAATAATGTGTGTAGGAGCATTAATTATTTTCGATTTATAAATGTCAGGGCTTTGCAGTTCAAGTAAGCAAAATAAAATTTTGGAAATAAGCAGAAGTATTCTTACTATTAATACAATATCCATTTTTAAAAAAATTAAAAGCATTATTTAATTTAGTTGATGCAAAAATGCTTTGTAGAAAATGAAAAAAGTTACTCACTGAAAGCGTTTTCAATTCAACAGAAGTCTTTAAAAGTAATTGTGGATAAATTGTCCGTTTTAAGATTTGCAAAATTGTTGCAAATCTCACGGTCCGGTAAAATGTACAAAGTGGGCCGCGTGTTCGCCACCCCAGGTCTAACCGAATACATTTTCAGATATTAAACCTATGATGTATTTAGCTTTTGTGGATAATTTTCTCACCTGCAAATTTCATTTTTCCATACCAATCTCACACTTGAGAATTTAGAATGTCTCCAACTTTTGTATATAAACTTTCCATCTTCACTTCTTATGGTGTTTTAAAAATTCTTAAATGATGTATTTCTCATAATTTTTAAATAATTGTTGCATATTATGTTTCCTTAACTTTTTATTTTTTTCTTCTGTTTAAACATAAATAAACTAAAAGAAAATTATTTTTATACTTCATCACTTATGAATTGATAAGTAGCTATTATTACTTTTATTTTTATTCTAATTACTGTAGTTCTTCATACAAAACATGAATGGGCAGCAATTTTAAAGTTCTTTGAAACAAAATATTATAGAACTATTAACAAACAAGCGAAAATATTTATAACTGCAGCATACACATCGATTGTTTGTGAACTGATATTACTGAAAATGAATGCAACTAACGTATGGCTAAGCTAATTTCCTCAATTGGTCTTATTCCTCAGTTTGATGAAATTGAAATAGATTAGATTAATATTTCAAAATGAAAGTTCAATAACTAGAATATCACAAATGAGATTTTCATAGAACGAATTTATAATAATTAATCAAAATACTTTAAATTGTAACTTGTTTATTATTAAATTCCCATCTCTAAATTATATTAAATCACTAATTGTATAAGATGTTTTACGTAGAGAAGAATGTGAATTATTCAGCTAATTTCTTTGTAGACTACTTGTCATTCACTGTATAAAAATATTTGCAATTTATCACAATGCAGCATTACCAGCATTGCATAGAAAATATAAGGATATATGATCACTCAAATTATAAAGAATTATTAATATAGTTTTTTTAATTAACATTTTATCGATCTAACTTATGAAGAAAATTAGAAATAGTTTATTAGTCAAGGTTCGTATATTACTTGTTTTTTTTTTTTATGATAAAATGCAGCTTTATCTCTTTGATAAAACATTAAAATAAAAATAATAATATTGCAAATAAAATAGTATTAATACATTCCATATTAAATTATATAAAATAATGAAATAAAATCATTAACATACCAAATAAATTAAAACACACTACTAAAATTGACAAGAACTACGTAAATAAACCTTAGCACATTTAAAGTTACAGTCAAATCATATGAAGTAAAATAAAATGTCAGATATAAATATTTTAATTTGCAACTGAAATGACTATATCGATAGGGTTCTGGGATTCAGAATTAAGAACGGGGTTTGAAACCCTTCAAGCTATGGCGAACCGAGAACTTTCGGGTCAACGCCGAGGTTAGGTACAATGAAACTTGAGCCCTCAGAAAGCCCTTCTGTTGGACAAGAACAGAGTCCAAACTCACGGAATGTCATCATCGGTGGACGTTCATTGCAAATTATTGGTGGATTAACAGGTGATCTAATTAATAGTGGGAAAATGTAAATGAAATTTAACACGTTCCATGATGCAGTCTAGGTGACGTTGAATGTGCTACATATCAACTTTTGTAGTGACAAAACACCCTGGTCAAACATACTAGGCATTGAAAAATCTAAACGTGCTTAATATTGTTGTTGTTCTAATGCAGCTGGCAATACAGAGACAGATAATCCTTAAGTCATAAGCAAGGGCTGCATTGCTGTTAGTCATTTAGCACTACCCAGGGGGCAATTGTAGCTTTAAGATATGTATAATTTTGTCTTAATATTGTTGTCTTTAAATGTTAAATCATTAGATCTTGAATTTATTTTAAGTACAAAAATTAAATTAATAAATAACAATTTAAAATTTTAATATAATGATAATAACTAACTTGTTGTTATTGTTATTATTATATTTCTAAGATTTAAAGATTTTTGTTGGTAATTGTCTCACAGACACATGCTATACAGAAGAAAACCCCCAAAACCTCTAACCAGGTAAAATGACTGCCCATGCAACGCGTCTTGTTCATGCTGCTGCAGTCATCATCAAGTCTACTCGCTACTGAAAGCCTGGACTGCGACTGAGTCAATGCATTTGAACCTGCAGTTTCCATCGTGCTTAGAGAGCACGTTGCCACTATGACACGTGTCGAGCGTTGACTAACATTGACACTAATTATTGTTAGTAAATAAAAATACTAATTAAAACTTTTAATTATTTGGAATACATTAAAAAATTTTATTAATTATAAAACTCGTTTTTTCATAAATGCCATTAATTAGAAGTAAAATTATTTTTATAAAAATTCATTTTTGGTATAAATCGAAGCGTTAAAGAAATGCTTTACGCATATGTAATCAAATGCATAGATTAAATTATTTATTTAAATTTATAGAAAAAGTAATATTAAATCATTTTGAAAAATGTTCAGGAAATTTAATTAAAATTAAAAATAATTAATTTGAAGAGAATGAAGAAGATTCTGTGGAAATTAATGAAAGAAAACTCTGAAGAAAAACATAAATGATGGTAATTAATTTTAATCATTTTTCCAATAAGTAAACATATTTCAATAAAATAGACTTATTGAGTTGCATAAAAATTACTATCTTAATCTAAGCATTAATTAAAAACCGAATCACGGAAAGTTCTTAATTAAAATTTTAGAGTTATTATAATTGCTTATCAAAGAATTTATTAATTGCTTAAAATTTCTTTGCTGTAAAATGTCTCAAATTCCAGCAAACTTAGATCGAATTTTAGGAGTAAAAAGAAACTTAATTACGTTTTTAAACTTTAAAAGAATCACAACATTTTAAAAATATTTTCTCAATTCTAAGAAACATAGAGGTACTTCGGAAGAAAAAAAAAACTAAAAATTTCCAGAGAAAATTCTCGGAATATTTTCAATTTAAGCGGGGGCTTGATTTTTTAAAAGGTTTTATTTACCTTCAAAACTTTTCTTCCGTTAAAATTCTCGTTTTCCGCATTTATCTACCTACAAACTAATTAAGACTACCCTAATTTCCAGTCCTACTGATAATTTTTCATTATTACAACACTAATTAAAAGCTCTGTGGCTTCATCTGGTAGCGAGTCGCGAAAAAGACATCTTGATTAAAAATGGCGTCTTCTTTTGCGCGGGAATCCGTTACAAAAGCATGACAAAGAAAGGGCTTTTGCCACACAATTCCGAATTGTCCTTTGACGAGATGCGTTCTTTTCTTTAACGACATAACGGAATTAACAGCGAGCAAGCGGAACATTCTTCAAGCTCCAGATCATTAAAAATGACAAATTAGAACGAAAATAAAACGAAAAGTTTACCTTTTCTTTTAACCCTAACATAAATAAGCTATCCGCCTGGACCAGTTTTTAATGACTTCGTTAAACGTATCGAATAACCGAGAACGTTCTGTGTTCAGAGCCAGATGTAAATAATAAGAAATTTTCTTCTTCCCGCTACTTCTCTGCAGAAACGACGGCGACGCCATTTTAATTAACGCTCTAGTACGTTTTGCGTGCCGGCTATAGGTGGACATTTTAATTAAAGCAGTTTTCTGGTACATATTTGATGACGGTGAATCTAAGGTTTCAGCGTGGCTTAGAGACCTTTAAAACTGGGTAATAGGACACTTTATGTTGCTGATTAATTTGCTTGGCTTGATACTGCTCTGCGTAAATTTGAAGAAGGTTAAAGACAGGGGGGAGTAAAAAATAAAAATGTCTTCCTCAGCCATATAATCTAAAGCTCAAGGCTTATTTTAGGGCATTTTGAGAGGCTCAGAAAGTTGTTTTCGTTCGAATTGAGCGAAGAAGCAATTCTTTTTCGGAAAATAATACATTTATCTGCTTTAAATTAAAACGGTTACGTGAAACGGCTCCAAATAAAGAATCAATTAGTGAAGGAGACAACATAAATAAACAAGCGGAAGTGTATTGTTACAAAGTAAGGAAAAATAAATGATTGGAAGAGATGCTTGAGAGTTTATTGTGCAAATTGGATTTTCAGAATTTGAAAACTGACCTTTTAATTTCAGCGAATTTTACGTATTTGAATTAAATTAGTGGGAATAAAATTTAATTAATTGTGTAGTTATTATTATTTTTTTTTTGTTAAATAATTGAGCATCGAGTTACTTTGAATTGTAAATTTATAAAAATTACTTCAGGGAATTCAATTTTTTGTTACCTTTATTGCGTTCAAAATGTTACGCTTATTAGAACATATTTTTAAATAAGGTAAATTGAAAATGCCTTTAGATAACTATGTCAGCAGTTTATAATTGCTTTTCGTACATTGTACAGAATGATATACACATTTACTGGAGAGAATTTTAAAATGTCTATAAAGAGTAATTCTAAAGAATTTATAAAGAGTAATTCTAAAGTTAAGTGAATATTACTTATGATGAAGTTTTATAACTTAAAAGGATTTAAAAAACATTTAATACAACAAGCATAACCAAAATGCAATAAGAATATACAAAAGTGCCATTTGTCTAAGTGCTAAATTATTTTGAAAATTAAGCATTAAAAAGTATATTATTAATTATTATATATTATTAAAAAAATAACTAGTAATTTTTAAGTAATAAATTTTCATTTATTTAATATATATTTCAGTTAATTATGTGTCAAATTATTTTGAATTTTAAATTGATAAAAATTCGTTTATGAGATGGAATTGATTTGTTTCGTCTGTATTCAAATTAAGCTTACAAATTTCTTCATGTTAAGTAAGTTTTTTTTTTTTTTAAATTTTTCTTTGATTTTGTTTTGTTCTGTCTATATTCAAAACAATGCTTAAAAATTTATTCATACCTAAAAGGTTTTTTTTTGTGCCAAACTTACCCTTGAAATTAATGGTATTCAACCATGGGGGTGATGTTTTGGTTAGTGCGTCTATCCTTCTACACAAAATTTTTTCGTTTGAATGTAAAACAAATCGAGCATGGCAGGTTAAAATGAAAGTGGAAAATGCACCATAGAAGTTGGTCCTCATAAGATTTCGAAGATGGAAAGTTTATCCACAAAAGTTTGAAGACATTCTAAATTCTCAAGTGTAAGATTGGTATGGAAAAATGAAATATGTAGGTGAGAAAATTATACACAAAATCTGAATAAATCCTAGGTTTAAATTCCGTTATTGCATTAGGTTAGATAATGTATAACAAATTACAGAAGGTATATGGATCCAATGAGAAGTTGTTTAGTCATTGCGTTGTGTACTCAATTTCGAATTATGGAGAATTCAGGCAGATGTTTAAATCTAAACCAAACTTTGGTTTAATTATTCGCTCATCTATATTTATTGTACCAAACAGCTTTAAGAAAAATTTAAAATATATGTATCTGTTAAAATAATAGTCAAAAGCATTTAAGTTTAAACAGAGGAATTTTGTAATTATCTTTAAAAATCCTTAACAAATAAAAATGGTATTAATTGCGGTTCAATTTTTAACAATCTCCTTTATCCTTCCAAAACTTTATAATGCCTTCTCCATAACTTTATACAAAACCATTTTCATTCAAAAACCCTTAAAGAAACATTGAAAACATTTTGATTATTTATTTATTTGCATTTCAGAATTCGTCTATTTTATTTCAAGATATTTAACAAAAAAGATGTGCTTTATAAATCGTATTCTTCATGCAATGTTCTTTTTTATTCTTAACCTAACACAGCCATGCTTCTTTCTTATCTTCTTCACTTGCGAATGAGGAAGGAACATCAGCAATTCACTGCAACCCTTTAATCCCTCGCCCAGGATTAAGTTCTAGGCACTCTTGACTTCACTTCGAAAGCCTACTCTCATCCCCGCAAATTATCCACACCAAAAATACCATCAGCAAAAGGTGCTTAGACCACCTACAAGGGGAAAACATCTTATCTCGCTCAACAAAGCCGAAAAGTCTTTCCAAAACAGAAGGACTTCTGATGGGCTTTAAATGCTGTACTTGGAAAAAAGCAAATTTAATAGCGAATAGTATTGCACACTATTTCCATCCCTGCGTACTATTCCATACTATTTCCATCTTTCCAATTCAGAAAGATTTCACATCGCCGCTGCAAAAGTTTTCCAAAGATTGTGAATTAAGTTTTACGCTCGGTTGGAAGGATGGGTTTTGGCAGAAACTACTACAAGAAAAAGAAAAAAAAAAACAATTTTCTGGTAAGAAAAATCACCTCTCTCATGTTCTTCGTTTCTAAATTATCACCTCACAGACATGATAACCATGTAAAGCACTTGGGGCTTGCTTCCTAAAGTGCTCATCTTCTTGAAATAAAAATAAACTCTTGCAGCTTCGGAGGAAATGATGAAAAATTGAAACAAATAGAAACTCATAACTGTTTGGAGCACTTTAGAGTTACTCTGTAAGTATTAATTTGTAATGGTCGGTTAGTTGAACGTTGAATAATACGCTTCAAGTGCGTGTTATAGTGAGAGGTTTTGTTGTAATATTTAAGAGATGTTTCGCGGGGGGAGAAGTTTGAACTCAATTAAGCTTAAATTCCACGCATAATTAGACCCCTTTGTTTCCTTGTTTAACACGTTTTCGTTCATTAAAGGATCTCGCAAACAAATCTTAAAACGGATAACTTATCCACAATTACTTTTAAGGACCTCTGCTAGATTGAAATTTCTTTCAGCGTAATATTTTCATTTTCCACAAAGCATTTTTGCGCGAACTAAATTATATATTGTTTTTTAATTATTAATAAATCAGATATTGTATTGATAATAAGAACACTTCTGCTTATTTCCAAATTTTTTTTCTGTTTACGTGAATTACAAGGTCCCAACATTTATAAATGTAAAGGAATTAATGCTCTATACACATCATTATGTACATTAAATATGAAATATATTATTATTATATTAAAATGGGGGATTAATTGAGGTTCAATCATTAACGATCTGTCTTATCGATTTCCCAAAACATTTATAATACACACACCATGACTTTATTAAAAACCATTCGCATTTAAAAAATCTTAAAGAAACATTGAGAAGATTTTGATTATTCATTTATTTATTCTTTTTTTTTTTTTTTTTTTTTTTTTTTTTTTGCAATTCTGAATTCGTGTCTTTCATTTCTGGACATTTAACAAAAAAAGATGTATTTTATTCTTCATGCAATGGGTTTTTTTTAGTTCTTAACCCAGCGCACCCATGCTTCTTTCTTATCTTCTTCACGTGCGAACGAGGAAGGAACATCAACAATTCACTGCAACCCTTTAATCCCACGCCAAGGATTAAGTTCTAGGCACTCTTCACTTCACTTCGAAAGCCTCCTCCACCTACTGTCATCCCCGCAAATTACCCACACCAAAAATACCATCAGCAAAAGGTGCTTAGACCACCTACTAGGGGAAAACATCTTATCTCGCCCAACAAAGCCGAAAAGGCTTTCCAAAACAGAAGGACTTGTGATGGGCTTTAAATGCTGTACTTGGGAAAAAAAGCAAATTTGATAGCGAATCGTATTGCTTCACTATTTCCATCCCTACGTAACTACTCCATACTATTTCCATCTTTCCAATTCAGAAAGATTTCACATCGCTGCTGCAAAAGTTTTGCAAAGATTGTGAATTAAGTTTTACGCTCGGTTGGAAGGATGGGTTTTGGCAGAAACTAGTACAAGAAAAAGAAGAAAAAATAATTTTCTGGCAAGAAAAATCGCCTCTCTCATGTTCTTCGTTTCTAAATTAACACCTCACAGACATGATAACCATATAAAGCACTTGGGGCTTGCTTCCTAAAGTGGTCATCTTCTTGAAATAAAAATAAACTCTTGCAGCTTCGGAGGAAATGATGAAAAATTGAAACAAATAGAAACTCATAACTGTTTGGAGCACTTTAGAGTTACTCTGTAAGTATTAATTTGTAATGGTCGGTTAGTTGAACGTTGAATAATACGCTTCAAGTGCGTGTTATAGTGAGAGGTTTTGTTGTAATATTTAAGAGATGTTTCGCGGGGGGAGAAGTTTGAACTCAATTAAGCTTAAATTCCACGCATAATTAGTCCCCTTTGTTTCCTCGTTTAATACATTTTCGTTCTCATTAAAGGATTTCGCAAACAAATCTTAAAACGGTCAACTTATCCACAATTACTTTTAAGGACTTCTGCTGAATTGAAAACGCTTTCGGCGTAATCTTTTCATTTTCTACAAAGCATTTTGTGCAAGTGCGTTATATATTGTTTTTAATTTTTAAAAAATCGGATATTTTGTTAATGATCAGATCAAATGTCAGCGAAATTAAATCAGTGTATGGTTTTTATTAACTTATTTGTAACAAGAAAAACTTAGCTTTTGCAAAGGCAAAATAAAAATATATTTTATCAAATTTAATATACAAATTTTATTTGGAAATTTAATATATATATATAAATTCAAGATTTCCTTTTCCTCTTCAAGTTAATTATTTTCCTAAAAACGTTTTTAAGCAACAATGCAATTTATTTAGTTTGATTATGAAAACAAAATTAGATGTTTTTAAATATATGGAAATTTTTTAGCTCTTCCTGGGTTATATAATTTGAATAGGAATCAGATTTTATAACGAATTAAAGGTTAAATATTTAAAAAAACAATTCGCGTTAATAATACGTAAACAGGGAATCCACTTTAAATTGTAGGTCCCGACTAACATGAAAGCTAATATGACAGTAGAACATTGGGCATAAGACTGACACCACTAACGTGTAAAAAGAAACATATAGGAGATGTATTTAGAAATTTAATATATATAGCATTAAAACGTGCTCCTATGAGGTGCCTTTCCTTTATTGCCAGTGGGTGGACTGTTCATGGTGTACACAAACGGAGCATGAGGTTCTACAATGCAGAACAGCTACAAAAAAATTTGTTAAACATGCCCTTTACTTAAAGTCTCGAGACCTGCCAGTAGGCAGATGGTCTTGGCCCACCATGAGGCTGTTACTCCAATGATGATGAGCGGCTTGATTGCCAACTAGCTAGCGCTTTGGCCTTTGGTACCGAAGACTTCAGGTTCGAATCCAGGCGGTGGCATGGATGTTTGTTGGTGGTTCGGAATCCACATTAAACTGTAGGTTCTGGTCTATGTAGTCTAAAGTATGCACAAGATGACATAGAGCGACAAACCAAACCAAGCCAATGATGATGATGAAAAAGAAGATACGTAAATTGAAAAAATATTTTCACTGCAAATCAACCAATTTGACAAAACCTGATTCTCCTTGAATGCAAGCTATATTATTTGATTTTTAATGGTAATTGTAACATTATACATGTATGGATTATTCAGATTGATTATGGATAAAAATTCGAAAAAATCTTTTTTCATATTTTAATACAACACATGCATACTAGTTTTATCACTGTAAATATTCTGGCAGCTATCCAAAATCTGGAGAAATCTTTTGAAGAGTAATTAGCAGAAGGAAGTTTAAAAACACACAAACTGCTTGTCAATGGATTAACTTCATTTGAAAAATTACTTGTAACTCGGTCATAAAAACGAGGCTTTCGTAGATTAGATTTAATTCTTGAACAGCTTGTTTGCAAGTCAGATAAGGGGTATCTTAGCTCCGAGCAAGATAAAAACATGCCTCATTTGCGTAGTTTTGAAGTTATAAAAAAAAAACCTCGAGAAATCCCTCATCTTCGTAAAGTTTGGATATCAATGAAAATTTCTTCTTTACTTTATGATAACGAATCAATGCAAACTAGATGTTAAAAATAAAATGTATTCTTCGACGGATTAAAGATAAAGAATGAGTTTTGTTACAGTTTTTCTTTTTGTAAAAATGAATGTTTCCAGAGAATGAAAGTGTTCAAATAATTTTTCTTTTTTTGAAGTCATGCAGTTTGTTATTGAAATGTTTGTTTGATGTATTAGTTTGAAATTAAATCATAATAAAGGCAAGATTGTTGTTACAAAATAAATATGTTATATAACGGGCGAAAAGTTAATATTGGATTTTGTCACATTTTTTTTTTAATATAATGTTTCTAAAGATTAAAAGTATTCTTAAAGATATTTTGCCTTTACTGCACTTCACTATGCAATCCCTATTATATTTAAAAGAATTTATTAAAATACTAAATATAAAAATTTCAGATAGTAAAACAAATTACTACTCTTAAATATTTCACTTTAAATATTTTAATACAAAGAACAAAAGTCGTACTTTAAAAATAAATGAATAAAAACGTGCCAAATTGATAAAAGTTAAACTTTTTATCTTTATAAAATGTTTCTAAATATTTAAAATAGAGTTTCATATGTTCGTTCAGATTTTTTAAATAAATTCAAGAAAAAACGTATAAATGAAATATCGCTTCCATTACTATATAATGATAAGCGAACGTTAACGTCTTAACGTTGGTTACGAGTTAAACAATTTTTGTACATCAATGTGCCTCGCGTTACAATTATACATATCACTAACAGATGCAGGGAAGGTAGAAGTAAATGTCCTCAATTTATTTGTGGTATGGTAAAAAATCCTGAAAACGTCCATTTGGTAGTCTAACCATCGATGAAAGGTACTTATACATGTAGTCACAATCCCCATTCAATGGACGTTTCACAAAGAAATGAATGCAATTCGCGCCAACAGCGGATTTGGACATGATTCCTTCTGCCCTCTTGGCTGCGCAATTTACCACAGTGCCACGAGTTGGGATGAAAGTAAGATTTTATTCGTCTTTAACTTAGTTTGTTTGAAAAATTCCGGATACTTTCATTAATATCGCTTTCTGTTACATAAGACTGTTTAAAATAGTTAATGGGATGCAAAAAACAGTGGTTTTTCATTTCATTTTATAATGTTGATAAAAATACTTTTTTACGAGTACATATTTAAAAAAATATGTTAATGTCTACGAGTATTGAGTATGAGAGTTAATTATGAAAACTTGCGAATAATACACAAACTATTGAAAACAATTTATATCTCTCCATCAATGATATTTCGAAAAGATTGTAATCAAACCTATGATAGGTACTGCACAAAAACAAGTTTGAATGGAATCTTTCTTTTTATTATTTTTTAATGTGCTTTTGATGACCACAAAAATCAAAATATGGATGTATACAAAGGAAATTTATTTATCATATAAAATGTTCCAGTTCTTAGGTAAAATTAAATATTTAAATATTATTGATAAATAGCTAAATCGAAAATTGGGTTTAAATTGATTTCGCGAATTTTTAAATACTAATAAATTTAGTATCTGTTCTAAAGGTTCAAACAAATATACTGGACAGTTTATTTATTGTGAAGTTTTAAGAAATTATCCTTAAACACGAGTGTTACTCAAAAAACTTAATTAAAGGATAAAAGACATTGTTATTAAAACAATTAAGATTTTTGTAAAGACAAGGAAGTTTTCACATTAATAAAATATAAGAAGTTGTAATGGAAAACTTATACTAAATCTTAGCAAATTTATTGTTGCAAAACAATATGTAAGAACTCCAACTTATATGATCACTCAAAAATAATATAAAATTATTCAAAAAACTTCAAAACTTTGTTTTTTGAAATTTACATAATATTTTCCTTTAATTCGAAGTAATAGCATTTAAAAGAAACTTCATTCTACTTCATAATTTCAACATCTAAATATACATAAGGAGTTTTAGATTTCTATTTTTGAAATTAGGTTAAAAAATGTCAAAGTTTATATCAGAAAAGATATTTTTAACAAAGCATAGAATTTTTTTCAGATCCTTTTATTTTCATATTACTGACGCATTTACCGATGTAAGTTCCCTGTAAAAATACCTAAACGTATTTTATAAAAATAGACATAAATCGTTAAAAACAACCGATATATTACCTATAAGACTATTTGGTGAATTTCATTCTTTTGCATGTATAAAATTAACCGAAATATATTCTTTCATCAATTCAGTCGTTTTAAAATGATAGAAACAAAAGAAAATGTACTTTACCTTTATAGGTAGGAAAATCAATACGCTTTAAATAATCATACAAACTATAAAAATGAATAAAAAAAAAACTCACCTGTCTAAAAAATTTCGTTCTCTTTTAAAAACACAAGCGTACTCAGTAGAGTTATTGATTCTGTAATCTGAAATGAAGAGGAAAATAAAAAAAAAAACACACACACATTTTCTTCTTCGTTCAATCTGAATAGATTCACATGAATAATTCACTGTTGCATTTACTTTGAAGTTTTCCCCTTAATCTGTCCCTTTCCTTATCCTACAATGCACAGGGACATTCAAGAAAAAAAACTGTGCCTAAAAATAAACATTAAAATATATATAAACTCGCGAAGGAAATATACACAGTTTCTAAAACTCCTAGATATTTTAGCTTTCGCTTCCATATGTATATATACATTTTTTCTTCCTCTCCTTTCCTCCACAATTTTTATTATTTATTTTATACTCTAGTACATCTGCAGGCTTTCCAAAGTCAACATACCGTTGGGCTCAATTTACTAGGGTTTAGCGTTTAAAAACGCCTGCCTGGTATCTTTGGCAGATGGCAGAAGGGTGATAAGAAAAATGAAGGAAAATGAAGGAAGCCACATCGTAAAAGCCAGAAGAGAAAAAAAGAAATATATATATATATATATATACACAGATATCGATTTGACTTCGAGTAGGGTCTTTATATTTTTATTAGGAAGTATACGGGAAAAAACGATTTAAATTATGGGCAGAATTGTAGCTCTCCCGAATATGGATGAATGACTCTATCAATAATCTATGAGGGGAGCATTTTGGGCTTTGTTTGCCTTTTACTTCCGAAGTATCATTCGGAACTGGATTTAACTTTTGCTATTTCGAGTATAAAATGGTTTCTGTGACATTTAATAACTCAACTGTTGTGTTCAAAATCTATGCCTTATATTTTATTTACAATTTCATAGATATATATGCATGTATTATTTTAAATGCTGCAGTATATACTTTGTCTGGTAAATGTTTGTCTTCTATAATTTTAAAACATTCATGCATGAAATATTTTATAGTAAGACTGAATATTTATTTTGTGAGTGTTTTTTCAGAAGCATTTTTTTTAACCAATTTATCGGTTTCAATTATGATGTTAATTTATATCACTTTGTACGGATTATATAATGCATATGAAATGTGTGTTTAGTTTTAAAAGAATCTATCTATAAATAAATAGATCCATACAATATGGAATTATTTATTCAAAAAAAAAGTATCAAAAAAAGAATCTACCATGAATTTGCACGAGAACTATATAGTATAGTGGACCAGACGTGGGAAAAAAAATGAGATGTTTAAATAAACTGAATCCGTAATGAATTTGCACGAGAACTATACGGATGACCACGTGCGCAGAGAAAATGAAAAATGTTTAAATAAATTGTACTTGTAACCGTAGAGTATTCGACCGTTTTAAAAATTACATGTTGGTTAGTTGTAGTTTAGGCTTCGCGTTGTAATGATTGCTTTGTTAAATAGTAGTCCACTTGTAGAAAATGAATGATATGTTTATAGAAAATGAATGATATGTTTGTGTCAACATCTCCACTCAGTTCTAACACTTTAATAATCATATTCACCTTATGTTCACCATTTTTTGATAACTAAAAATTCTAGTTTTGTGAAAGTTTCAAAATTGCAGATTAAGCAGAATTTAACTAACGCCATTACGTCTTCAATGGCGGCCAATGGCGGCCATATCCGGCCATAATATGTGCTGCCAAGCTATTCATTCTCAAGTTTAACATATGACTTCTGATTCAATATTTTTATCTACACTCAATACAAAATTTATTCTATCTATACATTCACAAAAATCAATCACAGTATTACACGGAAGTGACAAAAGTCATGGGATACCTCTTAATATCGTGTCGGCCCTCCTTTCGCCCGGCGAAGTGCAGCAACTCGACGTGGCAAGGACTCAACAAGTCGTTGGAAGTCTTCTGCAGGAATATTGAGCCATGCTGTCTCGATAGACGTCCATAATTGTGAAAGCGTTGATGGTGCAGGATTTTGGGCACGAACAGACCTCTCGATGATGTCCCATAAATGCTCGATGGGATTCATGTCGGGCGATCTAGGTGGCCAGATCATTCTTTGGAATTGTCCAGAATGTTCTTCAAACCAATCGCGAACAGTTGTGGCCCGGTGACATGGCGCATTGTCATCCATAAAAATCCCATCGTTGTTTGGGTACATGAAGTCCATGAATGGCTGCAAGTGATCTCCAAGTAGCTGAACATAAGCATTTCCAGTCAATGTTCGGTCCAGTCGCACCAGAGGACCAAGTCCATGCCATGAAAAAACAGCCGACACCATTACGGAGCCACCACCAGCTTGAACAGTGCCTTGCTGACAGTTTGGGTCCATGGCTTCGTGGGGTCTGCGCCACACTCGAACCCTACCATCAGCTCTTACCAATTGAAATCGTGACTCATCGAAACAGGCCACGGTTTTCCATTCATCTAGGGACCAACCGATATGCTCACGTGCCCACGAGAGTCGCTGCAAGCGATGTCGTTCTGTCAGTAAAGGCACTCGAGTCGGTCTTCTGCTGGAATAGCCCAAGAAAGCCAAATTTCTCCGCACAGTTCTAACAGACAAGCCCCTTGTACGTCCCACATTGATTTCTGCGGTTATTTGACGCAGTGTTGCTTGTCTGTTAGAATTTACGACTCTTTGCAGACGTCGCCGGTCTCGGTCGTTAAGTGCAGGCGGTCGACCACTGCGCTGTCCATCGTGGGATGTTATGCCTGAAATTTCATACTTTCGGCACACTCTTGACACAGTGGATCTGGGAATGTTGAATTCCCTAACGATTTCCGAAATGGCATGACCCATGCGTCTAGCTCCAACTAACATTCCGCGTTCAAAGTCTGTTAATTCCCGTCGTGCGGTCATCATCACGTCAAAACCTCTTCACATGAATAACTTGAACAGAAATGAAAGCTCTGCGAAAGCACTGCGCATTTATACCTGTTCTACGCGATGCTACTGTCATCTGAAAATTTGCATATTGCTATCCCATGACTTTTGTCACTTCAGTGTATATGAATTTTACTCATCTAAATCTTTACAGACTTACTATATGCTGTTATACATAAAATTATAACAATTATTTTTAATACCATTGTAAAATTTACTTTTCATAAAAAGAGCCATGAAAATATTAATTTAAAATTTGGATTTTGGTCTGTATGAGAAGACATTTAATTATGAAGCGTATATCTGTAAGGTTTAAGTTTTCTTAATTCGAAAAATGAAATGGATATTTCACTAATATGTGTAGATCTTATTTAAGAACATTAAATATATTTTAGAAACACTAGTTTTTTCTTGTTTATTTAATTTTGGCATTTATTTTCTATTAGGTCCCAGTTTTTTAAAATTAGGTAAGTTTATAGATATATAATTTATTTTCTAACTTAAAATTCACATCAAAAATCTAAAAAAAATTTCATAAAATGTGTTTTACATTTATTTTTTAAATAGAGAAAATAGATGGTCAATAATAATTCAGTCCCATTTATAAAACACACCCTCAAACCAACACTAACCCTAGTTAAATGTTTCAATTTTTCTAAATTACTCCGATTTTTCATTGAAGTTTATTTGCTGGTAATTTTGCCACATTACAAAAGGAAAAAAGAGTATTTTTTCATAGGAATTCTTAATTCTCATTTAATATAAACTCTTAGAATTCATTATCAGTCAAAATTGTATTAAAATAATTTGCTATTCGTTTCTAACTGGATTAGAAATATATATTTCTATTGGTAATATATTCGCAATTCATCAGTATCAGCAGAATTCATGCAATATCAGCGTCTATCTATACCATCTTAGAACCAATCTATTCGCAATATCATCTTAGTCCATTTAGTAAATATGTCCCCAGGAATAATGTAATTCATTTTCTTAAATATATTCAAGTAATCACATATGATCATTAAATTAATATTCAAGTAAGCTAAATTAATTTAATAATCTTTCACTAACTACTACTGTCTTATCAAATAATTGTACTAAATTAAATTAATAATATCAGTATAATTAAACATTCATCATTTTAATGATATTTAAATTAATCTCTGACACTCTTGTGTGACACAGTTGAGAAGCACGAGGCATTACATAGTGGAGTTAAGAGGACCTTATGAGAATGAGTTTTTAATAGACTAGAGTTATTAATTCCCATGGAAAATATGAATGAGTGTAATTCATATTTTCATCTTTATTTTTTGGATGAAATAATGTAATAAATAAGTAATAAATTAGTCAAGAAAGCATTTCTGATTATCATCATAATAAAATTTAATAAATCCTTTATCCAAATTGTAAACAGAATTAACTGTATCTATCGCTGTCTTTATGTATGTCATAGTAGGAAAATAAAGTTCCGAATAAATGATAAATTAGTTAAGAAAACATTTCTGTCAATACTTTTGATATAGTATAATAAATCATTAATTTAATTTGTCTATACATCAAATGTTGTGTTTATGTGTGTCACTGTAGGATGAAAAATTTACAAACTGTCAAACAAATTTCAATTTAAATGTTGTATGTTCTTTACACTTTTTATATTTTCATATTAGTTTAGTTTCTAAATATTTTTTTAAATAAATTTTGTTTTATCATATAATTAATTGTGTTTCAGCTGTTTATATTCAAATATTTTCTACAATCTAAAAGTGTTTCAAATAAGTTTAGTTGACCACTTAACGTTTTATTTCTGTATTTTATTAAAATATGCATTTATTTTTTACAAATTATTTACATTGCTCCAATAAATTTTAATAATGTTGCATACAAATTTGTTTTAGTAAAAAAATCACAGAATAGGGGCCGTGGAACTTGGCATCAAAAAGTCTTTTCGCCAAAGTGCACCAAGTAATGAGTTGCGATTGTAAGTGTAGTGAAGTTCAAATTTTACAAGAAATCCCATTCGGCGACTTATCGCACATTTGGCACCACAAAAAGTTCGCCAAATCCCAACAGCCCCTATTTTGCGATTTGACAATTTTTTTTTTCTTCATCTTATTACATTAACTTAATTTTTACATCCTAATCGTTTGCTCTAATAATTTATTTAGACTTACCTTTGTGAACCTATTGTTATATTTTTGTAGCACGTAAGAAGATTTATTTATTTTTTATTTAACCAGCAATTAATCTTGTTATGTATTTAACTTCGGTTCTGTAGTTAAATATTTCAAATTGTGAATTAAACCACAAGTTAAATGTAAGATACGTTTTATTTTTGAATAAAAATACATGGAAATACGGTTTTACATAACAAAACTTCTGATTAATGAATAGCGGTAATTTCAATTTAACTTTGTTACTATTTAAATAATCAATATTAGTTCATTCAATTAAATTAAAAATATGTTTTATTAACTTAGCCAATAATTTTAGAATGTACTCAATAAATTGAGTTATACTATTTTTAAGCTATTGATAATTTTGCGGAAAAAATCTATTACTATACATTCAATAAAACACAATTTAATAAAATATATTCCTGTAAACGTGATTAATGGAAAATTATTTCGATTAAGAAAAATAAACTTATAATAAATGGGGAGAATTTAAAAATATCTTATGATTTTATTTAGAGCATTTTTGACGTTAACTGCAAATAAATAATTTTTTGACTACAGTTCTTTATTTTACATGTTTTCCGAGGAAATAAGTTAAAAATACATTTCTGCAACTTTCTTATTATTGATAAATTTGAATGACATATATTTATAAATACATAGTTTTAAAAAAAGAAATAAACATGTTTCTAAATTTTACATCCCAATTCAATTGAAATCTGGAGCAAATAAAAGAAGCATTCGAATCTTTAAAATCTTGTAAATCGTTTCAATGTCTAGACAAGCCCATTTAGGAAATTCTAGATTCTTGAAAAGTTAATGCTTTGCAAGGTATGTTTCTGCAACAACGGATAATAAATAAATTTTAAGTTAAAGCACACGATTTCTACAAACTGCTGACCGAATCAAAAATTGCTTGAATGTACTAAGAAAGCATTTCTTTCTGAATGGCTTTACTTTACTAACCATTATTATCCCCCTTCGTTCTAAAAATAATTTTGATTCAGATTCTGTACAGTTTAAAAAAGGAATGGAAGACAAAAAGAAGAAGAAGAAAAGAAAAAGAAAGAATTTGTGCTCATGAATAATTTCTCTTACCTGAAAAAGAAGTCAAACACGAAATCAATGTCGAAATAGGAAAGATTTTCTTTTCTATACGCATTATCCGTTCCTCAAAGAAACAAAACCCGACGAAGATTTCTGAAATGTATCCGTAACAAAGTAAATAATGGCTCAAATTACTACTGCAACAAAAGAGACGGATAGGGGGGGAAAAAAAAGAAAAGACAAAGTGAAGCGATGTTTGAAACTCGATATAAAGTGTAGAAAAATATATTTTTCTTCTGTAACTCGCTTTAATGAAATTATACTTTAGAAGCTGCGAGGGTTTTTCTTTTTTTTATTATTATTATGCTTCTGCCTTCAGTTATCAGATATTGATTTTGGGAAGATATCTTTGTAACAGGAATTTACGTTTTTTCTTTATGATGATTGTAAAGTTCTCTATCAATCCCCCTAATGAAGATAATGTTATTGTTTCCCAGTTAAAAAATAGCTGCTAAGATTTTGATATAGATTTTGACAGTAAATGTTGTAATATTTTCTTCTGTTTAAATTTTTCTTTTTAAAGTTTTCTTGTAAAAAATGTAATTGTATAAATCTCTTTAATGGTATTGCATAAATGTAAGATGACAAAATTTAGCAGTTGCAAATTGTGTTAAAATGCGATTATCTTTTAAAATTCTTAAATATATACTTGCGATATATGATAATATATCTTAAAATGCTTTAAAATTCTGAAGAAATTAGTTTATAATATAAAATAAGTATTTTTAAAACTATTCAATCTGCCGTAAATAATTGTATGCTCAAATGAAAAAGAATAAATTTTTCTAATACATTATTACCAAAAATATATTAAATCTTTATTGAAATTTTTATAATTAAAATTAACTGTCATAGGAAATAAATTTAGTAATAAAATCTAGAATAATTGCCCTAAAATTAGAAAATAAAAGAGATTAAATAAGAAAATTTAAAAATAACCTTATTTTGTTGATTCAAGCGCTGAAATTGGTCGTTAATTATTTGGAGTTAATTTGAATTGTAATGATCTACAAAATAAAATAATAACGACTTAAATTTTAATTTTAAATCATATTTAATAATAAGTTTTGATATAATTTAAAAACTTTCATTTACGATGTGACTGTTCTAAAGACCATATCTTTAAATGTATGTTTGAAATATTTTAAATTTCCATTTATATAAAAAGCTAAATATTTATGTCAAAGCTTCAAATTTATTTCAAAGCTTTGGTATAGCATTTTATATCAAAGACTGTATCTATTTTCTTTATTAAAAAAAAAAAAAAAAAAAGAATTATTTTTATCCCAGTGATATTTTATTGCCAAACAGCAAACGTTGAGGATTTAGGTACAACGAGACACAAAGCAAGAAATTCCATTTACTTTCACTCCTTTTCCCGTCCTTAAAAAACCAAACAAAGAAAAAAAAAACCAACCTCATACCTTTTCCTCACGGTCCATTAAAATGCAAAGTTTTTACCTTTTGCTCCATACTCTTCAATGTGCGTTATTTGTCACTGAGCTTTCGCAGAACGGGGATTCCGGCCTAGATATAGACGCTTGAAAACAAGGGCGCAACGTAGCCGGGGCGCAATGGAACATGAAGCCCTTTTAAAATAGGCCCCTGGGATCAGTAACTATTGAGCAGAATACAATAAAGATTCCCGCATCCCTGGAACAGACTCGGGGGAATGTTTGCCCAGCACTTGTGGCCGATATCCGAAGAAAATTTTTTGCCTCCCTCCTTTTATGGCGTTTTAAAGTTTTGAGTATTTTTCATAGAGCGCGTTTTTTATGGCGTGTCAGGCGATTACGTGCTTTTATTTCAGCCAAGGCGTTCCGGCACGGTTACGAGGGAGGCATCGCCATTTTATGCTTGGTGTAGGACAGCCGATTGTGAAAGTGGTACTTCAAAGACGAATTGCTTTGCAGGGAGGATAAGAAAAAAAGGGTGTATTACGCTCTGGGATTTTGGAAGTCTGGAATATAAACTGGGAGATTTAGCATTGTTTGTTAGATTAATATTGCGTTGCTAACGACAGGTTTCAGAGATTGTGTGGGATTTTTGTGTTGCTAGTTTTTATCGTCGGCTATAAACAAATAGGACAAAAACTGTGTCTGGAATTTTGAGAAGCTTTGCTTGGGATTAAAATTTTTTACTTTTTGCAAGCTAAATATTTCGGAAAGTTTCATGAATTTTAAAACTTTGTATGATTTTCTTTGTAGAATTACAGGCGTGTTATGTTCTGGATTTTTATAAGTTCGATATATAAATTGGAGTTTTTAAATTGGTACATTAACATTGAGTTGTTTACAATAGATTCTAGAAAAAATATGACTGGACATATTTTTGGGGTGCTTGAATTATGGTGGGATGAGACAAAACTTTTGAGGAGTTTATTGAAATAAAGTTTGATTTATTGGGCTTTTAGCAAACTGAATATTTCAGAAAGATGCTTTGATTTTAAAAATAGGATTTTGGGTTTCCTAATTTTCATTTTTTTATAAAAGGCACTGATATGACAGAAGGCTGTTTTCTGCCAAATCTCTAAATTCAAAATGCGAAGCTGAAAGTTCTTTTGTCCACATCGGGGATGGGTACGATGCGTCTGCTGGTTGGAAAGTCTCTTCATTATATTTGAGAATATTATATTATTTTTGTCGTATTGTAAAAATATGAGCGATGTCTTGCAGCAATTGATTCTATTGTAATATAGAAGGTATGGTGTGTTTCTAAATTATAACATTTGACTTGTTGTTGTAAACATATAGCAATAACTTTTTATATGAATATTTTAGAAACTCGATAAAATTATAATGCTTTTTAAAGACTAATTATTTCACTTCATGATGTTCTAATGACCAGGTCACCTTATTTCAAGTGCTTCACATTTGAAACAAAGAACACATTTTGTTCATAGATTGTATGGCAGATACCTAACAAAGTATCCGTTTTTATGGAACTAGTATATACTAGCATTGTGATATTAGTTCAATAACCTGTCGTCTCGGAGATCCTTGAATCTTAAGTCGACGAACTCTGAACATGCAAAGTAAATAGAATAGTGGAGTGTCTCAGGATACATTCCATTCTGTGAGACATTAGATCAATTTACCTACTCGTAGCATCTGCTGACTACAAGACAACCGTTATACTTGTTGGACAAATGGTTAAGTAAGATTGATCATACCATCCTTGAGTCGTTCAACTTATGATTGTGTCATCCCAACGAAATACAAACATAATTTTAAAAACATATTGGTATACTTAAAAACCTGAAAACATCGAATAGTCAAATGTTTAGTTGAGAATAAATGAATTTGAATTTAGAAAACTAAAAATTTCGCCTATTTGTATAGATTTAAGAGTTGTTAATAGTTGTTTTTTAGACATAAAAAGCGAATTGAAAATCTTTCGAAACTTATATTAATTAATAAATGGCTATTATCTAATTTAAAATTGAGGCTTTTCATGCATTTATGGTTGAAAATAGAAATACTTAGATGATTAAATTGGAAGAATCAAATTCAATCAATTTTGAAATTAATATCAATACATTGATAGCATTTGTAAGATGTACTTACATTTTTTTTCTGCACATACAAATATTTATTTTACAGCAAAAGTTTTATGATTATCTTCGTGCTAATTAAAAGAATAATAATTAAGGGGTAGAGAAGAGGATTATATTATTTTCAGAGAAACCTTTCATTGATATTGTGACTATTTCATTGTGAATCAATTAAACTGAGAATCTACCGGTGTGATGATTCAATGATTATATATTAAATTATTAACATGAATAACTAAACTATATTAATATTTTTACAAATTAAGATTCACCTTTAGGTATTCAGAAAAAATTATTGTTTTTATTTAATATTTGGACATCTTTATTTATGGCCATAGATAATATAAGATTAACATTTTAATATATATAAACGTATTACATAAATAATAAAAACATATTAAACAATTCTAACATATTTCTAATACTTTTGTCAGTGAACAAAGTAAACTATTATTCTAAGAAAGAAAAATAGTCTTATAAATAAAATTTATTTCATAAAACATATTAATATAGTTTCTTTCAAACCAGTTTCGTTTAGGAGGAGAAAAAAACACTTTTATTAATTAAAAATATTTTCTAGAACAAAACTTTTAAGTTCAAATTATCTCCCGAAAGAAAATCGACCTAATATTTCTGAGAGAGACAAATCCCTTACTTGAGATCCTTTTCCATTAAATACTATGAAATAAGAGATTAATCCCTCTTTTTTCCCCCCTTGCATCTGTCTTCTCGAGTTGTGTTGAGCTGTTTGCTGTGCACTTAAACACGATACCTTAAAAATGTTACTTTTGCCATTTCTCGTCGGATTTCTTTGCTTTCAGTCATATTTCTTTCTTTTTTTTTTTTTTGCTACACGATGTTCCAATTGAAATTTCTTTCAGCATTTGCACTTAATCCGAAAGCATCTTCTTGCTGGTAGTTCCTAAACCGTAAAGAAAAATGCTTCGGATCTTTAGATTAAAGAATTAAACTATTTCTTCAACTTTTATACGAACATTAATATTATTAGTTAATGATTTTGATTTCTGTAGGTTTCAGGTTGAGTTTTAGGATTTTGGCTTTTTTTAAAAAAATGTTTTACTTTATAAAGTGATTATCTGTCTCGATATAATTTTTTACCAGTAAAAAATCAGTCTTTTTCAATAAATTTTTGAAGAACATCTTTGGATTTTAAAAACAGAGGTTCTTTTTCAATGTTTAACTTAAAAATATTAAGTCTGATACTTTTAAGTTCAACGTCGTACTTAACCATCTTAATATAATACTACACATAAATTTTTTATCAAAATAACCAATTTTATTATCTTTATTAATTAGAATTACTATTATCTTGATAGCTGAAAATTATTTGCAATTGATTTTTTTTATGTAAAAAATTAACTACATGCAAATTAACTGCTGCGATAATAAAGATTTACAGTAATTTACAAATCCACACTTATATTAAATACGGACAAAAGAAAATTGCTTTACCACAAGATGTATTTAGTAAAGGAAATTTACAAAAACTTTTTAAATGATTGGAAACAAGAAAGTATTTTTATAATCATATGCTGACCATTATATCAAAATCTACAAGTAAATTTTTTGACAAAAAATCAATGAACATTTATTATACATTACAATAATAAAGGAAATATATTTATTTGTTATATTATAAATAACATATTCAAAATTTACCTAAAGAAAATTAATTTTGATTTAAGTAATCTTCCACAAAACCCCCACAGAGAGTGTTAAATATTTTGGTAACGGTTTTTATTTACTCCATACATTAAAAAAATGGAAATATGCAATTGTAATTGATGATGTTTTAATATATTTATCTAATTTAAATATCAAAAGTTAGATTTACTATCGAAAAATAGTATAAAAACGTCTTAAGCAGTGATTTAGAGAAAATATGGAAAGTTTTGCTAAAGATTTTATGATTATTACTGGATTCTCTTATGAAGAGCAACATAAAATAAGGAAAGTTGAAGAAATTACCAAATTAACTTGGATTACTGTCATAAATATGTCCTTAGATCTATTTTCAAAGAATACATATCATCACTTTACCAATACATTCTACACAGTGTTAAGTTCCAGCCATGTCTCTAAGTCTATTTGTCTATATTTGGCAAAAAAATGAGAAATGAAACCGAAATTGAGGCTATTGCATTTAAATGCATCCTACTCTAGTCCCCAACGTGTCTCCTATGGATTATTGTGCATTTGGACTTTTAAAACAAGCTCTTTATAAGACAGCATCCCAAAACATTAGATGGACATTGGAAGACTGTGGTGGAGGAGTGGAACAAATTCAAATTTGTTATTTTAAGAAATGGCCTTTTATCTTAGAAACGAAAATATCATACAATAGTTCAACAAAAGGACTATCAGACTGAACATAATACAATATAGAATACTTATCTTTATTTACATGTCTATGTATATATATGAAATTTTTACAAGCATGTGTAAACATCCTTTGTAACGGATGCTTAAGTGTGACGAAAGGCCTTTAATAGAGTAATATTTATCAATTCGTATTATACCCCTTAATTTGCCATAAGTACAGAAATATATATAATTAGAAATGTAAGTTCAGAAATATTAATATTTACCTTGATAATTCCTTTTTTCTTGCGAAATTCTGACGCCTTGAATTCCGCCTGCTGTTTATAATATTATCTTTAATAAGTAAATTGTCTTTATAATCACATCTTTTTAGAACAAATCAAACTAATTTGCTAAACTTTAAATTCCTAGCCGCCTGTGTATTGGATGATTTTATACTAAATCGAAGTACTAAATTTAAAAAGTAATAAAAATCCTGTATCTGTTAAAAATATTTGTTTATTATATACCAACTGAATTAAAATATTGCTTACATTATTAATTCTTATATGTAAAATGTTTCTGATGGAGATGAAATTATTTATTTAATATCAATATAAAAAAAATAGAGAAAAATACATAAAATCATCATTATTTCCCACATATAAGCCCTATTGATAAATTAGGAATTAAAAGATTTCATGTTTCCTAATGATAAAGTGAATGATGTCTGTCCTTTAAATTTTTCTCAAATGCAGCAAATTCCTCATACACAGTCTTCACCATAATCTTTGGAAGACAGTTAAGTTCAATTCTAAGATGCCTGAAGTATACGATACCTTAATAATATAACTTTGAAATATTTATAAATCAACGATCTTTTGCCAGGAACAATGTATCTTGGCAACCAATTAATTCTTTGTTTTCTGTTGAGATATTTTATAATAAATAAGTTTTAAATAGATATTAATGGCTTTATTTGGAAAATTTTAAAGAAAAAATTAAATATATAAGCTAATATGCATGTTAATCAAATATCTATGAGTTTTAAACTTGTGTTTCTGAAACTTTTAGTAGATTTTCTTGCGTGGCTGTCTCTTTTTTTTTGACATTTTGTTTGTATTATCGTCAATGGATTTATTATTTTTGTATAAAAATTTAAATAAAACCAAATATAAAATAGCAAATAAAAAACACTTTTAAATAAATTATTTTTTAACATTATTTTAATTGAATAGTACCTAATATCAGTAAAAGTTAAATTATACAATCAATTAAATTTGAAATAGGTATATTAATTAAGATAATAGAGCATCCAAAGTAAAATTGATATTTAAAAAAGGAAACACTATCAAGAGAAATAAATGGAATATAACAACAATCGCAAGTAGCTCGAATTTTCAAACATGTGATACCTTTGCTGTCCCCTAAACAACCAACTGTGCTTTTAAACTTTCAGTTTAAGAACCACTGGATTACGATATTACTATAATTCCTCTTAATTAAATTTTTAGCATTTTTTTAATTCATTAGATTAATTAAGAATTTGTAGCTGCTATCATAAATTCAAAAACTGATATGATTGCTTAGAAATAACAAGGATTACATGGATAACATGTGATACCTTTACTGTCCTCTAAAGAACCAAATGTGTACTGTATTTCAGTTTAAGAACCTCTGGATTATTAATATAATTTCACTTAATTAAATTTTTAGCATTTTCTTAGTTCATTACATTAATTAAGATTTTGTAGCTGCAATCATAAATTCAAACACTGATATGATTTCTCATAAATAATAATAAGGATTACACGAATAACACATTGCTCCTCCCCTTATTCAACTTGTTAAACTCCAGGTTTTCCCACCTCACTTAGTGGACTTCCCCTTCTACGCGGAGGAATATCGCAACTTTGCGAAGATGCAGCGCAAAACCTTTTGCTTTTTTTTCTTTATTATTATTTTTATAGCAGGCTCAGGGGAACTGTAACCATCAAAGGCAATGCGATAAAGATTCCTGGCTGCGGCATCCATCTTTTCAGAGCCGGGTTGAGCTGTTTGCCGGGCACTTACGTGGAGATATCTGCGAAATGGTTTTACCATCTCCTAATCTTTTATACAGCCCTTCTTCCCGCGCTTTTTATTTTCATGATCGTTTTTCGATCACATCGCAGTCGTGGCTGAATAATGAAGCTATCCTTTCTCGCGGAAAGGTTCTGTTAAATGTCGCGTGAGTTTCGTTAAAAATAAAAAATAAAAACCTACACCGTTACGGTTGCAGTGGGGTGTTGTTGTTGTTTGGTGTTGTTGTATCCGTCGGAATGGAATGTTTGCGATACCTTTTTGTGTTGGTGGTAGTTGACTTCGAAGTTTTATTGTTTCTCCGTTTCCTCCAGAAGGCTGTAACTTAAAAATGTTTTCCGATGAATAAGTTGGGGAGGTTGATTGGATTGTTTGTGGCAATTAAATTTATTGGTTTGTTTCATTCAGCAAAGGTGTGTTTTTATGGCGGTGTCTTAATGATGTCTAGACGCCCTTTGTAGTTTTCTGTAATTATTTTACGTGATTTATTTTAATTTTGAATGAAAAACATACAAAATGTTCCAAAGCTGGATTTTTGTAATATTTCTGGTATTCAAAGTCACATTTCAAATATCTGAGCAGTCTTAATGGTATAGCAGACATTTTATCGTTAACAGATTTTTTATTTTTGTATAAAATCTTTAAATAAAACGAAACATAAAATAGCAAATAAAAAACAGGTTTAAAATAAATTGTGTTCTTACCATCAGTTTAATTGTTAAACTAACAGTAAAAGAAAAAGTATATAATCAATTAAAACCTAATTGAAATAGGTATATTAATTCAGTTAATAGAGCATCCAAAGTAAAATCGACATTATTTAGAAAAGAAAACATTATCAAGGAAAATAAATGGAATATAGCAACAATCGCAATAGCAACAATCATATATGTTCACATTTCAAATATCTGAGCAGTTTTAATGGTATGTCAGACATTTTATCTTTAACAGATTTTTTATTTTTGTATAAAATTTTTATTTTTATTCTTTTAAATTAAAATTTAAAGCAGTTTCAGAAAACTTTAAATATGAATATTAAATTGTCCTAGGTGTTTTTTTGGAGATTTACGATTTTTAACAATTGAGAATTCTTAGAATTTGTGAAACTAGCAAACATTTTGATTACAAATCTGAATGATTACATACAACAATACGAAGAAATTTAATTGAACATTTTTGTCCAAGAGTTATTATTATCAAAGTGAATATTTTATTATCAAAGAAATTACGTATCTTTGAAAACTTTATGTGTTGGTTTACCTTCACTAATCTATACCTTTTTGTGTTGGTGGTAGTTGACCATGGAAGTTTTATTGTTTCTCCTTTTCCTCCAGAAGGTTGTAACTTAAAAATGTTTTCCGATGAACAAGTTGGGGAGCTTGATTGGATTGTTTGCGACAATTAAATTTATTGGTTTCTTCCGGCCAAGGTGTGTTTTTATGGCGGTTTCTTAATGATGTCTAGACGACCGCTGCAATTTTCTGAAATTATTTGATGTGATTGTTTTAATTTTGAATGAAAAGTCACATAGAAAAAGTTCTGAAGCTGAATTTTTGTAATTTTTCCTAACATTCAAATCTACATTTTAAATATTTGATGATTTACATTAAAATTCAAATAAATTATAAAAAACTTTGTAAATGAATAGTGAATTGACCTAGGGGATTTGTTTTGGAGATTTACGATTTTCAACAATTGAGGATTCTTAGAATTTGTGAAACTAGCAAACATTTTGATTAAAAATCTAAATGATTACATTGAAACGCAACTGAATATTTTTGTCCGAGAATAATCATTATCAAAGTGAATATTTTATTATCAAAGAAATTATTGCGTATCTTTGAAAAGTTGAAGATAATATCTCTTAAAAGTTTTTCAAAATTAAATGTAAATCCTAATTTTATGCGTTTTTCAAAAAAACTAAATGTACATTCTATTTAAATGCAAAAGAAGAGTTTAAACCAAAAATAAATAAATAAGAACTACAACACAACTATTTTTACATATTTTATAAAATTACTGCATGTAATGCAAGTATTTAAAAGTATTAAAGTTAACCAGTAACCCAATGAATATAAATTCTATACAAACATAAGTAAATTAAGAAATTCTTTTTTTAAAATTTAAACTTGCTATATTCTGAAGCTTCGAAGTACGCAGCGTTCTTATATTTACCATTATATAGTTGAAAAAATAAATTTACTCAATGCTATAAGTTTTTATGAACACCGAACAATTTTTCTTCTTGGAATTTCGAAATAAGGAAATAAATTATGAACACTCTTAATTGTAGCATATATAAATTAAGCTATTATTCTTATTAATACTTTCTCTTCACGCTTTATGATAGAGTTTCATAAAAATTTACTTAATTCTTAAAAAAAATGTGATCAATATTTGATTTTTATGAACTGTAATAGGCTACTATTGATTATTCTACTATTTTTGAATTGATGAAGTAAACATTCAAAACTATAACTATTTCTCCGTACCGGATAGCCCTTTGAGATTTCGAATTAAAGGAACTTGGTTTGAAAACACATAAGGGATGCCTAAACGTAAATTTCTTTATCTATACCAGTTTAGGATGGTGAAACAGTAGATCGAAATGTCTTGACTTTAGCAGATGAGAAGTAAGGTGTTTGCACACCCTTCAGATTTCCTCCACCAAAATATTTATTTCGAGACTTTTATTTCACTTGAGACTGCAGCCAGAAACATTGCATTAACTACTAATGAAGGAAAAACAAAATTTATGGCCTTAACAAGTAGAGCATTTGTCTACCTCCCACTGCAGGTAAAATATCTTACATTCGAGAGACTAGACCGGTTTACGTATATCTGTACCACCATTTCTAATGATAATAATATCAAACTTGAAATTGACAATATGCTATCTAAGGTTAATAATTGTGACCACTGTTTTAAGAATTTATTAAAGTCCAAACTCTAAAATCCCAAGACAAAAATTAAACTTTGTACCATCATCATCAGAGCTATCACATCGTATGGTAGTGAATGCTCGCCATTAACAAAAGCAGATGAAATACTTCGAAAGATTTTTTATCTAGTTAGAGTGAATGATATGTGAAGAATTTTGTTTAACAATGAAATCTATAGAAAATATAAGCAACCTAATATTACCAGAATCATCAAATCATTTCGCATTAGATGGCTTGAAAGTAATTTTAGATGTGATAATGGTAGACCTCGCACAAAATGGATAGATTTCATAGAGGCAGATCTGAAGACATTAAAAAGCAATTGTTGACGGACAGTGGTGTCTGATTGGATCTGCTGGTGGAATCTTGTTGAGACGACCTTGGCTTGTAGCTGACTGTAGTGCAAGCAAAGAAGACGAAAATGCTTATTTCTAATTGTGGTGGTAAAATGTAAATGGAATGCAGTATTCCTATTTGAACAAAATAGGATGGACAAAATAGGTTCACCTTTGATAATGATGAATTTTCTACACATCTGTTCAAAGCAAATAATCTCAGAACACAATTATTAGGCACTAAAAAAAGTATAAAAGTTGGGAAATATAATATAAAAATCCCTATAACCATAAATGCCATTTTAGACAATAAATGCTTATGAACAATTCATTCATGCATGCCATTACGTACTAACTCCTCATACCATTTTATATCTTAAATATCACCAAAACTTAGTCCAAGAACATTTCTTTTTTTCGCATACAATTCCACCATTTTCTTTGTAAAGATTACGCATTTCGTATAAACTCGCCGGCAAATGCAGACGGAAAACTAGACCCATTAAAAAAAAAAGAGGATGCTTTACTTGGTGTTGTGGCCAGAAAATGGAGAAAAAGAATAAAATGATGATACAGAAAAAGAAAAAAGAAGAAGAAAGAAAAGAAAAAAGTCATTTTACATTAATGCGGTGCGTCTTCTGGCTTCAATTACACCTCAGCCGACTGACAAGAGCCGCTAAAAGCCGTTTCCAACAGACATGATTGATACGTATAGGTGCAGATTTAAAAGCCCCTCGGCATTGCCACTGAAAGCATTAAAGAAGAAGGCACCCTCACCTGCTCTGAGATTTCCCGACCCATTATACATAAACATTTCATCGATGGAAGTGGCAACGAGGGCTAGGGACGCAAGTCCATCTCTGCAAGGAAAAAAACAAAGCTTTTTGGAAAGTAGTATAATATGAATTGTTTGGTACTGATAGGAATCTTCATGGTAAAGTTCTGAAAGTATTTGAAATGCAAGTAGTGGAAGTATAAAACTGTACGATTTAATTAAATATCGCGAATGAGTGCTATAATATTTTAATATTTTTAGAAAAAGTTAATTGATTTTCGTTAACAATTATTAGATGAAGAAAAACATTAAAAAAAAAAAGCCATTGCAAAATATATATGTACAAAATTTAATAGCTTATAAGATGATATATTTTATTACGATGTTTTTTTAATAATTTAACAAAGACAATAAACTATTTTACATAGAGTATTATATAAAAAAAAGCAACAAAAAAGTAGCAAAATGCATATACGGTTATGGGCTTAATAAAATAATCTGTAAACTGTTATATATGTTTTGACATAAATTGAGCATACACAAGGAAATTTTGCTATGTATATTAATAGAACCTGCATTAGTATAACAATAATTGAAATACATAAATCGATGTTATTTCATAAGTTATTGAAAAAATATGATAAATAAATAAACACAAATATCAATTACCTTTGAACAATAACCTTTATACAAATAGATTTTCGTGCCAAAATAGTAGCGTCATCCACTTTGCCACTGAATATCAACTTCAGTTGGAATACTACAGTTGGTTTAATGTGCAACTCATGCCAAATACTTCAAATCTTTCGATTCAAAATATCACTGGAAGCCGAATTCATTTTCTTCATGCCGCTTCCAGAGCCATTTATTAAAACATTTTGGAACTGTTTTTGATGCCGTACTGCTTCCTCCTTCTTTAAGTATCTTCAGTTCGAAATTGAAATTGTGACGACTGTTTCTTTTTTCACAGCATTTTGAAAGTTGGACTTTAATTATAATTATCTTGTAAATTACTCTCAATGCAGACAGTCAATTTATAATAATTCGTTTGATAATAAAAAATAAATAATAAATAAACAAGTAATATAAAAAAAAAATTAAGTCAATTACTACTTTTTAAGTTGTTTTAGTGTGAACTAATAATAGGAATTCAAAAAATACATACATGTACATAATAACACACTAAAAATTTTGGAGGAATGTTTTCGTATTTCTACTATCATGAAAAAATAATTACTCGAATTATTAGAACAATAACCTTTGTACAAATTAATTGTTTTGCCAAATTAGTAGCTTGATCCACTTTGCCCCTGAATATCAACTTCACTTCTAAGCAAGCTTCTTAGAGAACTGGAGGAAACCAGCTTAAAAGGCTCTTAAGGTACCAAACGATAATTCTGCAAAACTTTTGTCAGGCCTCGAGGGGGAATAATAATAACAGCAACAATAAAAAAAAAAATACAACACAACTCGCGTGAAAAAACAATAACAATCATCATAATAATAATGCTGCGTATAAGAGAATAAAAATAAAAATATGAAAAATTCCTTTTGGATTTTTAGTAGCGTAGCAACAGTGAATTTACTTTTGGGATTTTTGTTTCACCTGAGGTTTTGTGCCTTTTCTGTCCTAGTAGAAGAACCTTTTACAGTTGAAGTAAAAAGAAAAGAAAAAGCAAACTTTGTTTTCAAAAGCTTTCTCATCTGAAACACACTGTAAGGCTTTTTCCATTGTATTATCGCGATTTTCGGTTTAGTGTTGGTGGAATTTTTTCTTCTTATGCAGTTGTTTCCACCATCTACAAAAAGGAAAGGAATTATGTAAAAGTTTGGGATAGGGTTTTTACTCTGCAGTAATATTCTTTTAGGGTTTTTAACTTTTTGATTGGTATGAGATTTTTATTTTAACTTAGAAGAATAAACATTTTTTTTAGTGTTTTCTTTAATAAGACCATTAGGTTGCTTGCTCGTAGGTTCCATTTTATGTTTTCATGTTTACACATAATATGTAGGAATAGGTACATATTCAATATAAACCATTATTAAATATTTCTAATTGGCAAAAAGTAGTTTAAATATAAACAAAAAAGTAGTTTATAATATAAACAAAAGTTTGCCACTTTATTGACCACTTAGTTAGCCAACCTTTTTTTACAATACTTCTTCTTATTAGCGCAACAGCTCCATAATGGGCCAAGACCTTCTGCCTGTTGGCAGATTTCAAGACATGAGATGTTTTTTTCTTTTTACGGGGGTGAGGTTTTCTTCCTTACGTCCAACACTCTACAGTCACATTAAACAGGGATCTACGGTTTAAAATAGATTCCAAACCACTACAAACATCCATAGCAGAGCCGGGCTCGAACCCTGTGGAATCAAGTCACTTGACAATCAGGCTCATTTTTACTATACAGTGAAAAAAAAAACTATACTGGATTTATCGTTCTTAAGAAAATTACTGTTGTTGTTTTTTAACATGTTAAGCAAATAAAAAAGGCTGAAATTTATAGTTTGCGATGATATTTCAACTTTAAAAACTAATAACTTTATTAAAATGTATGTTGCCGTTATTTTTTTTGAAAATAGATATGTAGGATTTTAAATATTTTGAATAATTTTTACTTCACTAAATATTTTTTTCATTCTGTATTATTAGGTTGTTTTATACGATCTCAATAAGTTATCAAAAATATTTTTGTACAATTAATAATTCTCAAATCTCAGTTGTTAGAAGAATTCAATGTGTAAATTTGTAAGCGAAATCTGAATAAAAATAACAAAAAGTATGCAAAATATAAAGTTTTTGTTCAATATTACTCTATATATCGGTAAAAACCCTTTTTTTGGTCATTATCAAACAATTATAATCTATTTTTGGTAAACCAATTCAAATTTTCATATTGGTAATTCAAAAAAGTAAAAATCATTTAAATTCTAATAATATAATTCTTTTGATAATCTTAATTTATCACGACGAAGCTTAAAAATGAGAATTAAAATGAATTTTTAAAACTAAGCACATAATTATTTTAGAAAATCTTATTACTATTTAAAAATAATCATACATATATTTTATATTAAAATATATAATATATGTTTTAGGATTAAAGAATTGTTGTAATATCAAGTTAAAGAAATTTAATCATAGCTAGAAGTTATATAAGTTATAGTTAATTAGCACTTTAATCACAGTTAGAAAGCCATTAAAAATTGCCGCTAAACTACCTATCTTTAATATGTATTACACAATATATTGACTTGCTAATGAGTTTCATGTTTCCGTATAACTAATTTATTTTATAGTATTGAAATAAATACTCGTAATATTCATTGCAAATATATTTGAATAGCTTTAATAAAATAATGTCTATTAAGAATTTCTTACTTTTATAAATAATAATAATAATAATAATTAGTATTATGTTTGATTCTTTTAAAAAAAAAATTAAGAATAACCTTTTATTTAGTTTGACTTAAGTAAGGAAATGGTAAACATGTCTACATGGCCTACTTTTGAATAATATTTCAGATTCAAGGATTTACATTACCAGAAGTACTTCATGAAACATTTCGAAGGTTTCACGACTCAATACCTCGGAGATATCACAGTGCTCTCTCAGAGTCCTGGTACACCCCTTCAATCATGTTCCAAACCCCCTTTCCCCCTCCCTCAAGGCTTCTTGAAAGGAAAGGAAAAGAGAAAAAGGAACCCATTCCATTACACGTGGTATTGAAACAGCCAGCGTTTTCCGGAAATCTCATATAAAAATAAGAACCTAACAGACTTCCCAGGACAAACACTACAACGGCCAAAGCAATCGGAATTTCAAAATTTGCTCCGGGCTTTCCGACTTTTCTCCAGACAAATTTTTTTTTCTCCTCCTCGGTTCCAGGTACACGGGAAAAGCTTCACACGCCAGTAGTCTTTCCTTTCCCCACGCTTTTCTCCGGGTTTTCCTTGTAAAAACCGGAGTAGTATTGAAATCCCGGAGAGTTTAAAAGCGATCGTTACACAAACAAGCGAAGAGTAGTAACACTATTTACATAATATTAAAAAAGGAAAAAAGTTTCTTTTCGTCGCCTTTGTGCATCCGGTTTTCCGGGAAAAATTTCCCGGAGAATGTTGATTTATTGCCTGGTGTGACCTGGAGCGTGAGGGAGTCATCTAATGGCGATTTCTTGTAGTCTCCCTGTGTCAAAAATATCGGTTTCCGTCTTTGACAAGGGGTAGGACATAGTATTGGCCAGAAAACAAAGTGGTGTAAAGCCTCACGTTCTTCTTTTTTCGAACACTTTTATTCTACCCCTTATCCTTCTTTTTTTTCCCTTCTATCCTTCTTTTATCGTCTTTTACCCTCTTTCGTTCACATCAAATTAATGCTATAAAAAATGGGCTAATTACCAAAACAGGTCTTGCAATAGTTAATATTGATTCTGAGTCCAATGATTATTTTCCCTCTTTTTTATCCCTGAACGTCTTCTGTGTACGGTTCTTTTTTTCTTTACGGTACTTTTTCCACATATCATTATTTTATTATTATAATTACTATTACCATTATAAAGTTCTGTTGCGTTAACATATATCGTTATGTCGTCTTTGTTGTTTGAGAAACCATTAGCTTTGACTTTTCTTGCATAGATTTATTTGACTTGGCGAGCAATTGAGGTTAGGTTATTAATGTGCTGGTATCGTAATGATCGTGTTAAAGGCATTCAATAGCATTGATTGGGGAGGTTTGAAATGATGCTGTTGGCAAATTTTTTGTGAGATGTGAGGACAAAATTCCATACTTGAACTGATTCGATTTTAAAAATTGGAAATAAAAAATTACGTTGATGAATTTATTAGGCGCTATTGATTGTGTTTTCAGGTTTCTTAAGAATACGTTCATAAATTACACGATTTATTCCGAATATATTTCTTAAAATAATTTTTTTTTTCTTCAAAAATCGAATAACAGTTAGTTTTTGTTTTTTGAAGATAATTTCTAACTAAGCAATCTTATTACATTTTATATAAATATGTCATGCATTTATTTCTTAAAAAATTTTCTGAATAATTATATACATTCAGACTTAAATTTTGGATACAAAATATTTTTTATAATTAATGTTAGTATAAAGTTTTCAATCTATAATATATAGCCTACTTTTAAAGTTTAAATTATCAAAAATATTCGAAATTTATCAAATAACTACATATATATATTGAAATAAAGAACGAAGAAAAAAAGATGTTAGAAAGTTCTGCAAGGAATTGCAGTTTGGCATTGTTTATAATAATAAGACTAATTAGTTTGATGTATTATAGTTAATGCTTATCGTTCCTTAATTAAACTACGTTTAAATGATGCACTAAAATTCACCAATTTATTAATTTTTTTCAGAATTAAAAAAAGCCTGATCATTTTGACGAAAATTCTGCCATAGGTTTATAAACAAAGCATTATATTTGGGTGGTACTTTTAGATATCCTCAACTCAAATTATTTTATCTCTATCTATTTTTAAGGAAATTTTGTTTTGCCGTTTTTAAACTTGTAAAACTCTAAAGATGGCATTTCTTTTGCAATAAGAACTAAAACTGCAATTTTATCATTACTATATTTCTACTTTTTTAATAGTTTTCAAACTATTAATTATAAACTATAAATTATATTAATTATAATTTACACACAAACACATACCTTTATATATATATATATATATAATCATAAAAAACTCTTCATGTTTATATGAATTTACTAAACATATTTTAAAATACTTAAAATGAAAATAATGAAATGAAAATAAATAATAATAATGAAAATAATGAATTACAATACGATATTCAGATAATTTATAAATACAATAATATACCATTATTATTACATTTTGAAATAAATCTTAAAACAGAAAGAATTATTATTCTACTTTCGTAATAAAGAATTTTAGATCCCATAATTTCAAATAAAAATCAAAGTATCAAACACAGTAAATACTGACCACACAAAATATAGAATAGTTTACCATTTTGTGAATCAGAAAATATTGAACGAATATCTATTCTTAAATATAAACAAAATAAAGGGAAAGTAAAGATCCACGTCAGCATTTTGAAATAATAAACCTAAGAAAAAAAATGAATTTCCCCCTTTATGCTCCATCAATAATATCTTTCACAACAATGTAGCCGCATCTACATTCATTAAATTCTTTTAATGATCATTATGAAAGCCCATATTTCAATGACAAACACTCAATTATAAATCTTCCGAGAGGGTATGTTTTCCACGATGCTTTACTTTAATCTTACGTTGGATATCTACCATCATTATAATCCACCCCAAATTCATTAGTACTGTTTGAAATACCCGTTTTTGTAGTTTTAATGACTTGCATTCTTGAAAGTTGTACTTTTTTTTTAACAATCTCCAAATTTAATGTTTCCAAAGAATTGCATATAAGTAAAAAATGTTGTTCCTTTTTTTATTGTATTTTATACGCATAGAATAATTATTTATATCTTTGTGGTATTCTTTGCTGCTTTGAAGTATAGTGGGCAGATAAAAAGTTATGCGATAAATTTAAGATTATGGTCTATTAATAGGGTGGTAAGAAAGTTACGTCATTTTTTAGGACATTTCAATTTCTTATAATTAAGTTCATAAGTGGGATAATTAACGAAATGTTTGATCAGCATTTTCTACAACCTTGTCTCCATCTGTCAACAAAGTCATTTGTACCGAATGTTATGAAGCTAGGAAATCCACCTCTGCATCATGACAAAGTCGGAACTCATAAAGCACATGGTGCTTAAAATGAAGTTCTCTTGATCCATCATATACCATGATTAAAAATCACCTGTAATATCAAAAATAAAACCGTGGAATTACTAGTTTTCAATTAATATCAAAATTGTCTAAATTGCAAGTAGGACAACTATATAAGGAACATTTCAATTGGTGCAACAGAAAAAGGACATAATTTTCTTGCCAACATAATTAATCCTGCTCAAATTAATATTCACGAAATTTTGTATTTAAAAAGAATGATTTTGTTTAGAAACTCGACAGTGGATAATTTGAAATCCTTAGAAGATTGTCAATTTTTTTTTTTTTTGCTGAAATGTATTATTTAAAATAGCAAAATTGGCTTAATCGATGTTTTCTCGTATGCACTAAAGAGACTTCCAAGATGGCATATGTTTCCAAAGATGTTAACCTAAAAGCACCAAAGTTGAGCTTTCTTAGTAAATTTATCAAGATGCGTTTAGTTTCTTAAACTATTCACGGTTAAGTGGAGGTCATGGTATGTAGATAGTAGAAGAAAGAGGTTTCGCTTCCTGCTGTATTGACTATCGAACTACCTGGTAAAACTTTCAGGGTTTTTCAATACCACTTTCCTCATTAGGTACTTTATAGGACTCACTTATCAGGACTTGTAAATTAATTCTTTCCCACATTTTTCATTTATTATTATTATTATTTTGCCGTATCCATATTTCGACTTCAGGGCACATGCTGCATTTTTTATTATTCTCCAGAATCAACGATATGTGCCTGAAACTTTTGACTTAAGCTTCAGGCGCTGAAAAATAACTGTTAAATAATAATGTTGTAACTGTTATTAGCAATTGTGAATTATTGTTACATTTTACTTTTTGTGTATTTTACAAAAACTATGATATGATTGAGTATATTTTAAAATGAAACAAATTTAATCTGACAAAAGAATGAGTGAATGCCTATTAATGAAAACTAAAATGGTATCGAATCCTGCATTAATTTTGTTAATCTATTTGCGAGGAATTGAGTTGCCTACTGGAATTTCAATTTATAATTTAATATATAAACTTATAATTTATTATCTTTCAAGTGCTTCAACAACTAATTTTTCTAAAGCCACTTAATTTTTTTTAATAAATAATGAGTAACTTTTTCTTCTTTTATTATAAATGACGATCCATTACTTTCCCTATTTATGCGGTACAAAAGCAAATTTTTTTTTCTCTAAGGCCTATTAAAGTTCTCATCTTATTAAGCAGGAAACAGAATTGAAAAATTCTTTTTGAAAAATTGTCTGAAAAAAAATAATGATGCATTTTCCATCCTAAAAAAAAAAACTAGTAGTGCACACAACACCTAGATGAATAAAAAGTTAATTCTAACATTGGGGGAAGTATTGCAACTCAGTTTTTATCCTTTTCTGTCGTGGTATTTCTTTTTTCCTATGTATCTCAGCTTTTCTGCCATGTTTCCGGTAATGCACTTCTATAAACTAAGTCGTGGAAGAACGCAAAGACAAAAAAAAACACTTTTTCTCCTTTAATACGATTTTTAAGATGTGCCTGCTTTTTCCAGGCTTAAGGTGGACGTTGTTTTCTTTCTGGCTGCCATGCCAGCTCGCACAGCAGTCTATATGTGTCCTTCCATTAAACTTAATCCTCTAACGTGGTTGCCAGAGAGCGGATAAAATTCGCGCAAAGAGGACTAAAATAAAACTCTTGTGCAAAAAATAAAAGCCATATTTTTTTTTTCTACGCGCATGCTCAGATGAAAAACGTTTTCCAGTCCGTGATGTAGGTATTGTATTTACAAATAGAAAGATATATCAAATATTGTTTCTGCTCCAATGTGGTCTTAACTCTAGTCCATTAAAAGCTTTCATTCTTGTTAAGTTCTAATGGGTTACATTTACTATAATCCGTTAATAGATTTTGTTTGACTCGTTGTACTATATATAAAGCAAAAGTCCTTAAAAAAAAAGGAGCATTCAAAAAAATTCTTAAAAAATGCTGATTCGTGAGAATTTATTTTCTAATGGACCATACTTAAAGTAAAACGGCTTATGGATTTTATTTTATTGTTTTCTTTTCTTGGACGAGAGTTTATTCTATTAAAGTAATGTTAAAAATTAGACTGTTCACGTTGTATAAGAATTATTTTAGGAAACATATTGGAAAGTTCATAGTTCTTTGTTGAAAAACCATTTTAGGTTAGATCCGCGCCCATATTGAAATGACAGATTATTAAAAAAATGAGATTTTGTTGATTTTTTATGATATGTGATCCAAAAATAGAGTTAGTGTTTGGAATCTCAGAGGTATTTCATTAGTCAATGATTCATTGGATTTCTTTTAGTTGATAGTGCTAAACTTCTATTCATCATTATCATCCTATTTAAATGAACAGCCCATGGTGGATCAAAGCCTTCTGCCTACTGGCTGATTTCGAAACATGATAATTTTTTTCTTTTACGATGGGGAAGGGGTTTGTTAGCCTTATGTCCAATCTTCTGGTTTGTCGTTCTATAGTCATATGGTCATATTAGTCAAGTGCTTACAATTTAAAGCGGATTAAAAGTTCTATTATCGAGTTAGAAATAACCTCATCAACGGAATTTTTAGTAATAATGAACAGAATTTTAAATAATAATGAACAAAATTCTCAATAATAATGAACAGAACTTTGAATAATAACAGTTTTTACGTCTCGGTTTCATGCCTCTTTTTCCAAATATGTTGTCACAACCATGAATTTCCTCACATTCGATGTCACCCTGTGTGTTCACAGAAAGAAGACGCACTGATCTTAACACATCTTAAGAGAAAAAGATCGAGAATAATGGTTTCATGCGTAACTACTTTTTTTGTATGTGCTTCATATTGGAGAGTTCTCAGATAACTCCAATCATGTAATTCGGCTGTAATATAAAAATATCACATTAAAATATTCCCCTTCTCTGAAAAGCTGTAAATATAATAATAATCTAATAAATCGTATAATTCCATAAAGAAATGTTGTCCTTATACCATTCGTAGCCATTGTCTTAGCTATTATGAAATTCTCGTCATCATTAATGTTACTTCTGCAGTGTATATTGTAATATAGTTGGGCATATTTCGCTGCATTTTGAATTAATGTATTTCTTTTTTACCTCTGTCAGTCTTGCGTTTTGTTGCTGTGCAGGAATAGATGCGAGACTGTCGGTCCTCTTCTTCATGGTGAAATTCTAATGTGAATAGTACTATACCTTTCTAAAATAGTAAATGTGAAAAATATAGTTTTATTCAATCATGGCAACAATTATTTAAAAGTTTCATTAAAATAATATCAACTGTAATATGATGAATTTCTTCTGGTTATCAACCAATGGTACTTAAAAAAGATGCAAATTATTAGATTTACTAAAAACGTAGACTCCCATTAGATAATGTCATCTAAAGTGCTAATAAAACTTACTATACTGTCAACTAATAATTAAAATTAACTATACTATAGTCTAAAAACTAAACAACTACTTTTATAAACTATAAAAGTAGACTAAACAACTATGCTGTCAACAAATAATTACAATTTTTTTACATAGAAATGCTGTTGTAAATAAAAATATTTACTTTAACGCTGTACGTACATATCGGTGACAATATTATGTAAGACAAAGACATTTATATTGGACTATCCACTTTGACTTCAACATAGAAATGGATATTGACACACAATCAGAAATGGATAATACTTCAAATGAAGGATGACAGGAAAATATTAGACTCAGACATAAATACATACATCAAGACTTTTCCAAGAGATAATGACAGCCGAAGACTATATAAATATTAAGCACCAGGCGGAAATCGAACTTAAGTATAGTCTTAGTATTAACTCTGATCAATAATCTTATGATCATTATTATCATGCAGTAGCTTCCGTGTGATGACTCGAGAGCGTCGTTTGCCCTTGAACGTTTTCCAGTCAATCGCTGATTTCCTTCGGGCGAGAAAGTTTGCATCTAATGGAGCTCCGAGTTGCCACGAAACCGTTAAAGATCACGTTGTGATATAATGGTTCTAGACAGTCATTATATATTAACACTCGAATAACTGGGAAAATATTTCACACAAAGGATGGTGGACAGGAGGGCTGTCGGGAAAGTTTTCAGTTAAAGGTTGATGCACTGCTTTTGAAAATAGAATATCGTGTGCAATGAATTGATGCATTTTCTTGGATTGTGTTCTATTTTTAAAAAAAAAAAATCTATTTGTTTCTATTTCTGATTATTTATTAGAAATATAGTGATTAAACACGCTATTTTTTTTAAAAAAAAAAATTAAGTTAATGTTAATTTATAAGCAGACAACTATTGCAAATATAGTTGTAAGAGCTATTATAGCAATTATAGATGAAGAAATTCAAATTTTTATCTGCAATTCGCAGGCTTGTAGTAAAAAAAAATCATCATTTAAAGTTAAAAGAATGAAGATATGATTTTGATAATCATTGGTAGTACTAAATTGAATTGTAAAATGTTCTAAATGATTATCAAATTTTTAAAAATAAATATTATAAGATTAAATGCTAATTAATTTAGGAATAAATATTTGGAAAGAATGTAAATTTAAATATCAACTACTATGGTAACAGAAATAAATTTTTAAATCTATAAATAAAAAGCAAAAATACAGAAATTTTTAAGGTTGTTTTTTTATTTATGAATCATAAACGTAAATAAAGATATTGAACTATGAAAGAAATGTGTTGGCTAACTCTTTAACTGTCGTAGAGATTTAAAATATTGTCAAATTTATGCTAAATAGGAACATAAAAGTATCATAACAATTATATGTATTAGAACAATTGTAAGTTATTACAACAATATAGATAGGAGTTGTATACTACACCAATAGATAATAAATAAAAACAATAGGGCATTTATAATTCTTAATATAATAAAACCATAGTAATCAATGAATAGATGCAGCAGTTGTAAATAAGCCTTTTAATTTATTATTAGCAATATATTTTTCACATGGTTTTGAACTGAAATAATATTTTCAACAAACAATGTATCCTATAACCTTTAAGGAATTATATCTTGAATGCATTTATATTGCAGTTATGTGAGCTTTCTTTATTTGGAATAATAACAATAAATGTTTTAAATCTCATACATTAAAGAAAACCATACCTTCAATATCATTTATCTAGACAAAAAAACCATACCTTCAATAACATTTATCTAGACATAAAAAACCATATCATAATATCATTTTACTTATACACGAAGAACACTTCAACATACACCTGATATTTTAAATCATGAATAACCTCATACCATTCCTCCGTTTTAAATATTCTTCGCGCAGCCCTATTTGATCTTCGGACACCTGCGAAGGCAGTAGTCAAATCTATTGTAATTATCCTCAGCGAATAGTCCATGAATGATATGAGAAATTATTTTAGCGATTCGTCGTCGCAATACCCTCCGTTTGAATTCATTATCCCACATCGCGCTAAATAGGCAGCTCTTGCCAATCGACAATCATTTAAACCGGGAGAATTAGCGTGATTACTTACAATTCGTTTTCGCGCGCCACCGATAAATCGATAAAGATAACGCGCGTCATACATTAGGGGTGCACTCGTGCGCATAGACCCCGGTACTTAGTCTAACTTTACAATGCCATGTGTGCGAAAGGAACAGAAGTATGGAGTGTTGGTAGGATAGTGCTATCTCCTTTATTCAAATTAACCTTTATTAACTTAATGTGCCATTTTTAACGTTGCTTTGATCCCAATCCATAACTAGAACATATAGCAAGCAGGAAAGCTGAAGCTGGAATCCGTTGGCGTCATCAGTTGCAGTCAAATCTTCCAGAAATGAAGAAACTAGATGGCTAGTGCAACAACGAATGTAACGTCTATCGCATCAGTATTGATATTGTCCGGTAGGAGTTTACAAGATTTTGAACCATATAATAAGTAAATGTGGAGTAGGTACACGTAAAACGTACCCCGGAAGGCAATTCTTTCCTTTTATTAAGCTGTAGTAGGTTGTTCAGGGCATACACATGTACAACATAATACCCACCGATTTAAAAAAAAAAAGAGGAGTCTTAAATGTTGACAGTAGGCTCTGTATTCCTTTATTTCTGGAAATTTGGTGGAGATTGTGAATAACAGTTTTCATCTACAATCAGATTGTCCGTTGGATTCTGAATTTTCTCTCATACAATAGGCGAATATCGTATAGTTAACTAAGAATACAATAATCCCCATTATATGCTCGAAAGGGCTGTTCTTGATATACTGTGGAATAAGCGATTCCTGATGTAAACAAGTAAAATTCTCGAAAAGGTTTGTTGGTTAGCTGGGACTAACCAACAAATACAGCACAGTAGAAAGTCCAAGAAACACCGGGATATGTTCCAGTGAGTCTGACTTGTGACCCAGTGGAAAAGTGTGCAGCTATTGTGCAGATAAGTTCGGTTTGTTGCATCATCGCTTTCAGAAACGCGTCGACTTGATATTTATGACAGCATGTAAATAATACATCGCATCAATAATTGGACTGCTTGATTTTAATTCTCCAGATTTTCTCTCTTATGATAAAGAAATGCAGAGCAGTTATACCTAACCTTTTTTTCCAAAAGTCAATGTTCTCTTTTTATCACATGTTGGTGGGCTGTTAATGACATATATAAATAGAGTGCAAGTCCCACGGATAATTAGAAGGAAAAAAATCTTCACTAAGAAATTATGAACATTCATGCAGTCATTGCTTTCAGAAATATGGTTATGATTGTGAAATTTATATGGGCCTTTTTTTCAGCAAAACTTCCTACCATACAATATGGTGACTAAACGAATATGGTGTAATCTACCCTGAAGATAATAATCTTCATATTATGTTCGAAATTATTATTACCTGATATAAATAAAAAAATATCCAATAAGTTTGTTGGTTGCCTATGCGTTTTTAATAATTGGAGTTTAGAATGAACCTGAAAAGCACTATCAAATGTTTCAAGTAACGGTATCGTATGCTTCGTAAGTCCGATTTGTAGTCCACTATTAAAGTGTGCAGCTACACAAATAGACTCGATAGCAATTATGACAGCGCATGTAAAGCATCTGGCATCAATTGCCAGGCTGCTTAATCATACATTTCTGGATTTTCTAGTATTTAGCAAAAATTGGGGCAGCTATCCCTAAATGTCATTCTGAAAGACAATTCCCTGTGTCTCATTCGTCTGTGGACTGGTAATGGGTCAGAATTAATCTCATTCGACTATAATATGATGAATTTCAAGCACGAACTTTCCTTCCTTATGTAAGAAAGAACGCTTTTCAGAAGTGCAGAGGGAATAGAGCGGAAACACCACATGTTAATCAAGGAAACTGTCATTTAGAATTTTGGTACCGTTGTTCTAATGAAGCTTTTCCTCAGTCTAAAACTTTTTTCAGTCTAAACTTTGAAAAGCTTAGCAAATTTATTATTCAAAAGTAGAGAAACGTACTTATTATCATATGTAACCATCAAATTGCTTTGATATGAGTTCCGTAATGCTCCTAAATAAACAGAAGAACAGAAATAACAGCTATTATTCAAAAATTATTAAGTTATTATTTAAGCATATTAATCTCCTGTCGCACCGAAGTAAATTTTCATTTCAAAAACCTTTATTTAAAACAAACACTCACTTGTAAGGTTATTTTAAAATTTACATGGAATATGTTACTAAGACTAACGATTTTTCACGTGCTCTGTATTTTATTTTGTATTGTCTGGACTTCAAAATGTAAATAGATTGTTTCAATTTACCCTAAACATTGACTATTGATGAATTATGTTTATAAAAAATTATTTACCTATCAGTTAAATTTATAAATTCAAATTCCAATGATTAAATTATTAATAAAATATATTCACACATGATAAATTGAAATTTGTAAATGATTTCCGTTGTGCAGTGCGCTTGTATTAGAAAAAAAGGAAAACATTTTGTGGCCATTGAAGATTAAGTCGCTGTCATTTTAGAGCATTATAAGAAACTTACATAAGATTGAATATTTAAAAAAGTATTCAATACCCGTGTTTTTACTTATTTTAATACGACAAAATTTCTATTATGGTTAAATATTAATTATGCTTGAAATGTTTTATTTAATGGAAATAAAAGCAATTCGTCTGTGAATCGTTATTGTATTGTCCTAAAGCAAATTGCTATTCGGGTTAAAAAAATAATGAAAATAATATAAAATGATACAGTAAAAATAATGAAATAGTAAGCGCAACGTTCCTTTTTTGAGCATATTAACTTTTTTTCGCTTTTATGTTTAGTAATGGTTATAATTCGCATTTTCTTGTCATCGTTCCAAATTTAAAATACAGTGGTCTACAGTTTTTTCGGTTGCTTTCTTTTTGATATTTATTCTTGTTGCTTATTCTCCTTTGATTGCTGCAAATAATGTGTAGCGATTCTTTTCTTTTAATATTGTGCTTGTTGCCAAACATAGGGTAAATCGTATTTGCCAGATAATCATGGATTCACGAATTTTGTGTTTTATAGAAGTTTGATTAGAGATGTTTAGTTTTCACCTTTGCTCGACTTTTTATCTCTCGTATATTAACAGCAGTTGGATAAATTGAAATTTGTGTAGCATCAGCTAGTATAAATGTCAAAGTTGCGAATCAAATGAAATCATTAGCAAAACGCCTATTTTATATATTTCATATTTTATGTTTCTATTCATTTGTGCTTTTTGTACAAATATAAATATCAAGAGCAAATAAACCTTCTTAAATAAGAAGCATTGATTGTAAATGTGCAATTTTTATCCGGATCCATTCCGTTAGTAGTATAAGAAATGCATAATAAAAACAATTTACAAAAACTTATCAGTTATTTTCTAATACATGGAATTACGAACTCATATCATTTGCCGTTGTAACTGAATTGTATATAGCAAATACAGGTATTGTTTGGAAGGCAAATACACTATACCATTATTTTGAAAAAATTCCCATGAGGCAGTATCTAGGGGTGAAAGCTTTTACTGACTTTCGTGCCCACCTCCATAATAAAAGCGGAAACTTTCAGTTCGCATCACTTATCGAGTTTCGAACTAAGTTCTCTCAACTGGGAAGCCCAACGCGCTAACCACTATTGCATTCCTGTTTGCGTTTTGTTCTTGGAATTCAAGATTACTTAATGTGTTGTAAATGACACTTATCGTTCAGAATATAAAGAAAAATATTTCTTTTTAAATGTTGATCCAATATCAATATACAACAATACATTTTTATTTTAAAAATTCAGCACTTCAGTTTATGATGATGACTAATTAATAGCCTAATATTTTTTGCAGAATTAAAACCAACATTATTTTAAACAATAAAAGCTAAATGGGACAACGTCTTTAATTACATAGAAATGATCGCGGTATTTCTAGGATAAACAAGCATCAATAAAAGACACTTCTAAGAAATTCAGTTCATAGTATTTGAAAAACAATGAATATCGAAAAGAGGTAGAAATAATTTGATTCATCATCAGATTTTCAGTAGCAATCCAATGAATTATTTAAATGATTTCATTACAAAAAAAAAAAGAAACCGATATTTTTTTTTTGTAGGATGATTAAATTACCTGCAATGCCTTTATAAAAGGGATTGTTTGCAGGTAATTTAATCATCAAACATTTTTCGAATCAAAAACACTTCCAGGAAAACCAGTTCTGAAAATATCGAACGCTGTTAAATAACCGAGAGAGCGAGAATAAAAAGTAAACAAAGATGAAGAAAAAACCTTGGAAAACTAAACTGAAAAAAAAAAGTAATAAAAAAAAAAGAAAACATAAAACTTCCCAAAATCCACCCTTCAGAATATAACAATCAATCACATGTACAGACAATAAAGGGACCAAGAGGAAGCTATACTGCATTACACTGCAGAAAACATTCGTCATGTTTATTATTCAAGAACAACAATTCGTGCTTTATTGATGGCATAGGACTTAATAGCATTTTCTGGAAAAGCCCGCCTTGTTCGGCCTGGATGAAGAATACCCCTCAAAGAAAAAGAAAGGGGGGCAGCTCAGATATTGCAGGTAATACTTTGGAGGAAGGGGGGGGATTGGAACCCAATTTGGAAAGGGATGAGCTGAAGTTGATTGAGGATACAAAGTTTGTTAGTGGGAACCTTCTATCGATTTTTCTTCCCACCAACACGCTTTAGAAGGTGCATGTTTGTTTTCTTTCTTTCTTTTGATTGTAGATTGGTGGTTTGTATCTCTGTAAGGCTCTGATGCAGTTCTCCATGCACTACGAAACCTTCGAGTATTTTATTTTTGTCACTTTTTTTTATTGTTTTCGTATGTTTGATTGCTAAACGGATCGTTTGGAAAAATTTTGGAAATAAAAGAATGCACGGTTCGAAGCTGTGAAATAGCATATATTTGGCGGTATTTGAGTTAATTTGGAAATAAATGTGTTAGTTTTGGCAGGAAAGCGATTAATATTGTTTTGTATTGATGGTTTTCTAAGAGTTAAAATCAGTTTTCTGGAATTCAGTTGTTTTGTTAAATTAGAATATTTGAAGTATCACAATTCATTTCTTCCTTTATTAAATGAGTAAGAATTTTTTTAAAAATTTCTGTTAGGTTTTGTTATTTTTAGAATTGCTTATTTTATATTTATTTTAATAATTATATTATTACTCATAATTTTATTATAAAACCTACACCTTAATTTAATTGATAAATATGTAATTATATTTTGAGTACAAATTCATTTATTATTTTTAAATTTACCTTCTTATAAATACCGCATGGTCAAAAATAAAATCCCATTTCCCAGTTTAATAAATAATAATCAATCCACACAAATAAATAAGGAGTAGGAAGAATTATATTGGAAAAAATGAGAAATATTTTCATTTTATATTTGTAATGCAATAAGATATTATAGAAAATTATGCAGCTTTTCCAAATCAAAAATAATTTGCATAAAACTACTTTAATTATCATGAAAATATATACCCTTCATAAAAATTCCAACATACCTTTTTAAAATATGCTATTTAATTTTTGAACAGTTACACAAAGATTATACATTTTTGATGATATAATTATACCTATATATCTATCGCTATTTTAAAAATTTTAATCATTATTTTTATTTCATGGTTCAAGTAAAATTTAAAAAAAAATTTCCATTTATACTTATAATTTAAGGATTATTGTTTACATGCAAAAATATACATTTAAAAAAAATAACAACACTATTATGCTTGCATTATTTATGTGGATATCATAAAAATTCTCATATAAGATTTCCATTAAATAAAGGAAACACTAGTAAACCATGACTGCGATAATTTATAAATATTTTAAAATTTATTAGCAGTAACAAAAAGTATTCTTCAATGAATACTAGAGATTAATTTAATATTCAAAAACATTTATAATAGAGTTTCGAAATAATTTATATTTTTGTCTAAACAAAATTATTTTTTTAGTGATTTAATATTACAAAATACATTACATATTTGTATATTTTTAATGTACATTTGTATTTTTTATAAATAAATATTTATAATAATTTTTATAATAATAAAAATATTCAAATTAAAAAGTATATATCTTTATGAATCATTAAAATTGCTATTAAGTAAATTAATACTTTTTCTCTTTCTTTTTAGGTAAGTAAAAGTTTAATAGCTGTTTGATGTCTTCATTTAAATGTCGTATTCAAACCGTGTTGTTTTACGTTGAATGTGAGTATATTTTGACTAAAAAAATTACTTTATTTAAAAATAAAAAATTTGAAAAAAATAATTTCAAGTTTAAAGAATATTATTAAAAACATTTTAAAATTTGGATTCTAGAATAAATACATAAAAATGTATTTGGAATGATATAAATAAAAAAAAATTCTCACTAACATATAATATTCGCCATATAACATATAAAAAATATTCTCCCATTTATTTCATACAATAAATATTTATCCAAATGTAATGAAATATTTATCACACATACAATGCTAGATCTGTTAGTAGATATATAAACCTGCAACTAACTAGATTGCAACTAAATCAAATTGTCTAGCATATTTCGATTTATTTTATACACTAAATATTTATTCAAATATAATAAAAAAAATTCCTTTATTTTTTTCATTATACATATTGTTCAGAAAATTTATAAATTTATTTGCTTGATAAATTGATCTTGCGATTTATATGAGATTATTTATCACCCTTATATTTCACATTTATTTATATTGATTGCAACTATTTGATTCAAGGAAAATTAAATTTCCTTTTTCCGATTCAATTTTTACTATCTACTCTATAATTCATATTTTTTATAACACTTTATTAATGGAAAAATAAGTTTCATTGTTAAAGGTAATTTTCTTTTCCATTTATTTAATACAATTATAATACGTTTTAATTAAAATATGATTACAGAAAAAGTAAACAATTTTTTTTTATCATAGATATTTACTATTTTTTTATAATTTATATTTTAAACTCGTTTCATTTTTATTGCTATTGAATATTGGAAGAATGTCATAATAAATTTTACAAACAGGAAATTCTATTTTATGTATAATCCTTAGCCTAATTATTACAACCTTCTTTAGTTTTTTTAATTGAAGTCTACTTCAAATAAAATATGTAAGGTGATAATACAAAAGTCATGCTATACAAATTTAGCATGTAACCATAAAACTTGGTAATTATTATTTTGATATTTAGGATTCTTGTTTCATCAAATCGATGTGTTTGAATTAATAAGACTTGTTGGCGGAATAGAGAGAAATTAAAGTGTGAAAATATGTGCACAAGAATGAAAAAAAAATCCTTTACAAATTGAGGGGAAAAGAAAGAAAAAAAAGAAAACATCCTTTTGAGACATCCTTGACCGAATTCATTTGGTATTTGACTTAGCCTAAATCTTTTATTTACACTTGTTTGCCAAAGTTAAAAGCATCTACACACATTAAATTCAAGTGTACACTTATAGGTAAAAGTAGCATTAGTATTTGCTTTCGCTGTTAAGAAATGTGCTTGCATTTAGGAGGGAAAAAAAAAGGAAAAATTTTAAATTGTAAAGTGGAAAAAAATTTTTCGAGGCTTCTTTTAGCTTTAAGGTTTCTTTTGCTGTCGAATCGCATAAATTCAACTTATTTTCTCTTAAAGAAAATAGTTGCAGCTATGCGATTGAAGTTTTATTTCTTCCGCTAAAAGTTTGGGAACTGGAATAATTTGACTTGAGTTGCTATTATTTCGAGGGGCTAATTTACTTTAAAATGTTAAAAGTACAGCTTCTATCTGCGAAAGCCCCAGTAGAAAATTTTCGAATAAAAGTTTTATTTTTGTTGTAGCTTCTGCTTTTCGATAAAACTTTTGTATCGTTTCGAAGCCTACTTTTAACTTAATTCTGAATTACCTTTTCGAGTTTTTAAAATTATATAAAGTCAAAACTTTATAATGCAAGTTTACAGTAATCGTGTTAAATAAAAATCCAATAAAATTTCAATTTTTAAAAGATGTTAGAAAATTAAGTTAAGTAGGTAAAATATCTACATTAATTTATTTTTTTATCAATATTCCTATTTATTATTCCTATAATATAAACTGTTTATTTTGTACAGAATACTATTTAATAATATTGCCCACTACATAATTTTTTTATTTAAATTCTCAAAAATAATATGATAAAAATATTGATACCATAAAATACAAAATAAGAACCTATTTTTTTACTTTTAAAATTGCGATAAAAATAATGAATAAATTATTTTAGGAACCACATCTGAAATATAATTAGAATTAATTTTGATTGATTAACCCAAAATTGAAACAATTTAAATTGCATTTAATTAAATTGGAAGAGTAAAATTATTTTTAAATATAAAATATTATTATTGTTATATTTTTTAATATTTAAAAAATTAAATTACTCTTTTTATTTCAAAGTTATAAGCAGGATTTGTGCATTATTTTATAATCCATAATCATCATACAACTTTCAATAGCAAAACTTATAGACGATACGAAAAAAAAATGCATTGAAAAAGTTAAATATAAATTTTCCTTTTAAATATTCAAATGGTCTATGAAATATAATTTTAAAGTTTTTTGCTTAAATACAACTGACTTTATACCGTGAACTTTTTTATTCTAAATATTTTTACTGTTTTTTAAGTTGTATTAGAAAGATAAGTATATTGATTCTTAAAATATATTTTCCTTATTGTTATAAATGACAACATGCAGATAGCAGTGAAATAGCTACAAATGTGTCTTTTATTATATTATTTCAATGAATTAATTAACATCCCTGATTATTTTAATTGATTAATTAGCTATTATATATATTCAATTATTATACCCCTCTTTTCCTCTGTATTATTCTAATTGATTAATTAGCATCCGTCACACTAGTTGAGAACGAGTAGCCCAGAGAGGCTTGACGAATAGCACTGTAGGTTTTCGAATCAATGAAGCCAGGTATGAAACCTGAAAGTGAAACCGAATCTAGACCACCCGTGTCGATGGATATGATAAATCTGTGGACCAGAAAGTCTTTTTTTATGCTCGAGATGGAGGGGCAAAAGAATATATCTAAAACTAGTTAATGTGACAGCAATATAATGTTCGGAATTGTAACTCAATCACTATTTCAATGAAAAATTTGCTTGAAGCCAAGTCGGACAGATTGAAACAGAATGGCTTAGTAAGAGAAAATGTAGGGGTTTTTTTGGGGGGTGGGGGGGAAGCTTTTAACTAAAAAAATTATTTTAATTTTCAATACTTAAAATTTTAACTTGCATAATATCGAATGAAAAAATTAGATAAAGAAATTTTAAAAAAATATATTAAACTTATTTCTTTCAAAACTGCTTTGCGCCGAGTTTGTCTGATTTTTACCCTTAACATAAACGATTCGTTCATTTCCGCCTTTAAACAGTATGCTTGTATTTACACACAATCGGATTATTAATAATCGGAACAACAATTATTGTTCAACTGCCGATTGTGTGAAAATACAAATATTATATTATGTACGTTAAAAAAGTCTTCTAAAGTGCATAATATAATATTCAGCCTATAATCAGTGGATTATACGATAAAAAGTTGAAAATTTTGGGATGCAGAGTATCTGCTGACATTTTCTTTATGGAAACTGATAAAAATTAATTCAATAACATTCTCTTCATTAACAGAACTGTATGCAAGAGAAAAATAAGCAATAAAATCCGAAACTTAAACAATGGAAGAGAGAAAGATTTGCACAAAAGTAAACGCGTGATGCCCATCACACGTCGATGAGTTCTAGTTGATGAAAAGCATTTGGAATTAAGTTGTAGAAAAGAATTATAAAAGGTAAAATCAATACTTAACTGTGATACTAAAGAAAAGTTTCATCTCTCTAGTAACAATGAAGTTTGAATCTTAAGAAGTTGAAATCTTTTGTTTCCATCAAATCATTTGTTTCATCATCTTAAAGGCATAACTCCCTTCCTTGGATTTATAAAACAATGTTTTTTATAATTGTGGCACAAAAGGCTCTTTTTAAAAATGGAAAAGGTAGTTAACTTTGTGCCATCGGTATAAAAACAGGTTATTATTCGTATATGGAATACCATTGAACATAAGCGTATCGCCAACATATTAGAAGCTGCTGCGGTGATGTAACACAGGCATTAAAGACACGTCCAGTGTTTTGCTGCAGTTTCAGATCTAGGTTCATGCCTTAGTTTGCCAACCGTTGATTCGGATTTATCCGAAATCTTTTACATTATGTGAATGAATTTTACGCCTACGGCTTATAAGGAATTGCGAATTATATAAAGAAGGCAGAAAATTACAGTATTTTGAAAAATATGCAAATTCAAATTAATTGTTGAGCAACTGAAATGGATATCTGTTAATTGGCACCATTTGCAGATTTACACCTTGCACCTTGATCTACATTTACAGATAATTTTCAATGAAAAAACACTTCTACAAAAAGTTAATTAAAAATCTTTGCAATTAAAAATTTTTTTAAAGTATATTTAAGTTAGTAATAAGTAGCAGGTTTTTTTAGAATTATATATGATAGTGATTTAGTTACTTTATATTCAATAAAATCGTTTATCTAATATTTTATGTAATTAAAAAAATTAAATATAACACAAGCATTAAAGGCACATCCAGTGTTCTGCTGCAATTTCAGATCCAGGTGCATGCCTTATTTTGCTAACCGTTGATTAAAGACCCCTCTATCAGACAATTTAAATTTTTTTCATTCAATTTTGCCCATAAAAAGAAATTTTTAAAAAAAGTCTTTCACAAGCTTATATATATATATTAAATTTCTTTCACGAACTTATAAATATATATAAATTAAATTTCCCTGACGAGGGTTTTTATGAGCAATATTTATTTATATTTTTCGTATTTAAAATGTAGATACACAACAGTTTTGCACAAAAAGATATTGAAGTTTTAAACAAGTCCTTAATCGGACATTAAATTGAAAATGACAGTTGTTGTAATAACATAATATGATATTAAAATATGCAAAGCATATAATTAAAATAAAATTTAAACAAAATAATTGATTAATAAATAAATAATTTTATGGTAAACCGTATATTGACCCAGTCGATTATTTGTATCTTTTCTTTTTTCCTTTTTTTATTTCACAATTAATTTAGGATACTCTTTGTGAATTTCGTTTTAACACATCATGCATTTAGTTTCTATGAAATAAAGCAACCTTATAGTATTTCAAGGTAATAATTTATACTGGTTAGTAGTTTGTCATATATCATGTTCTTTAAATTTATCATAGGATTATTTATTAATAATAACCTATCCTTTTAAATGAAATAAATTCCTATTTTAAATTTGAATAATATAATACTTGTGTCTTCAAACTACTATCCTAGCTTGATTTTTTTTATTTCATTAATATTTTTAATACATCATAAAACATTATTTATATATTTCTCTTTAATACCTCACATATATTTTTTTCTTTACTATATTTCAATATTTAATATTCTGGTGATTTTGCTTTAATAACAATTTTTAATTATGTATATATGGCTTAAAGTGTGCGTAGACAAAGCGTTTGGATTTTCGAACTAGGAAATCGGATTTGACCCAACAAGCTAGATTTAATCAAAAGTTTCCATATCTATGTCAAATATGTACAAAATAAATATATATAATATAAAAGGGAAGGTCCTTCCATTGTTTACGAGGAGGAGAATTTGAACACAGTCTAGATACTACCTCTGATGATCGTCAAAATAAATAAATAAATAGAAAAAAAAAACATCGTCTAGTTCATCGATGATCGTTAAGTTCGTCAAAATTTTGGTAATAAAATGTGACTTCTAGTATCACAGATGCCGCAGATCCCTGTTTGGTGAACCCTGTGAAATGTTGAATCCGCTACATATCCACTATTTTAGTAACTGACGACCACATGACAAAGTGCCTGCCATTTGACAACATCAACATTCATTCATATTTTATGAAAATTATATATATATATATATATATATTGTAATTGGAAATCTTGTTATTAATTTCCAGCTATGCAACCTTGACATCTGAATTAAGTACTTATGTTGTTCCTTTGAATTGTATTTTAGTTTGAAAGGTTCAGTTGTGATTGTGAAGTAATTATTCGACAGCATCGTTATATAAGCTCCATCTGCACTCGTTTTTTCTTTCTTGTTTAAACAAACTGAAATCTCTTTTTTTAAATCATTTGTTTGTCCTGTTCTACCGGACATATTTAGAGAAAATTAAATACCTTAAAGACTCAATGTATCTGTTTGGAAAGATTAGCGAATCTTCAGTGAATTTCAATGAAATTGTTCAATCTGTTTGGGGTTTCGAACTAGGAGATTTGGATTTGAAACCGAAAAGAAGTTTCTATGTTTATGTCAAATATAAACAAAATAAATATGTATAATATAAACAGGAATATTCTTCCATTGTTTACGGGGGAGAGGATTTGATCCATCTAGATGCTACCTCTGATGATATTCGTGAAAATTTTGGTAATAAAATGGAACTTCTAGTACCACAGATGCAGCAAATTCCTGCTTGGTAAATCCTAGAAAACGTTCAAACCGCTACATATCCACTATTTTAGTGACTCATGATAACAGGTCAAAGTGCCTACCATTTGGCAACACTATCAACATCGATTCATATTTTTTTAAAACGAAAAAGTTTATTTTGTGAGTAAAATCTTGTTATTAATTTCCAACTATGCAATCTTACCTTCTGAATTAAGTACTACTGTGCCCAAAAAGTATGACCAATTTTTTTTTTCAAAAACTTCAAAGCGCACGGCGATTTACGTTGAATCCCTTCAATTGACTCAAAACGGTGTCCCCGGAGAGGTCTTTTGAGTTTAGGGAATAGCCAGAAGTCGCACGGTGTGAATACGGTTATCAAGGATAGTGCCAACAACATAAAAAAGAAAAAAAAATTGAAATTCCATAAATCCCGTGTATTTCAAATTGAAAATTTGTCTTACTTTTTGGACACAATAGCATGTTTTCATTTGCATTGTATTTTAGTTTGAAAAGTTCACTTGTGATTGTGAAGGAATCCTTTAAAATGACAACATCGTTATATAAGCTCTTGGTGTCTCTATCTGCACTCTCTTTTTTTCTTTCTTATCTAAACAAACTGAGATCTTTTTTTTTTTTTTTTTCAATCCTTTGTTTGTCTTGTTTTACCGGACGCATTTAGAGAAAATTAAATACCTTAAAAAAGGATTCATTGTACCTGTTTGGAGGGAAGATTTCTTCTTCAGTGAATTTCAATGAAGTTGTTATAGGGGTAATCCGGATTTAATTAGACTAATGGAACAGTTTGAAAATTGTACGACTGAATTGAGAAATCAAGCGTAGAAAAGACGAAGAAAAAATTTCTTTTTTTTTCAAGAATAAAAATTGTAAACAGTGGAGTGTTTATTTAAATTTATCTACGCGTTAAAATTAGAATTAAAAAAAATGTATAATTCTTTAGTTTATGAAACAGCACGCTTCAGAGTAATTTTAATAGAATATAACTAATATTTTTAATAATTTTGTTTTCTGTTTAAAGATTAGTTTCTTTAATACCATTCAGAAATATTTCAGCTCGAAGTATTAATATTTAATTTTATTATTATTTTTTAAACGATTTTATTTATTTTCATATTCATGAATAAAAATGTATTTACTTAAATAAATTGAATTATTAAATTCAATTTTAACATTCAAATTAAAAATTGTAGACAGTTAGTACATAGTTGATAATATGTGTATCTTAATTTTTTTTTTGTTTTTTACGATTTCTATTACTATGCTATGCTTTATATTTAATTCTAAATTAAATAAACTAAAGTTACTCCATACATGTTACTTCATACTCATTGGTTGTACTGTTTGGTAATATTACATAATTATTTTAAAGCACTGTTATTTTAATTTATTGTTTAATTCAATTATATATTGCATAATTTATTGAAATTCTCACTAATGTAAATTTTTGCTATAATGCGTAGGATTTCAATATATGCTATTATAAATGTATTTAAAAAATATACACACTTCTTTTTTGAATAAATCATATTATACTCTTTTTAAAAAAATATCGAATTTTTTTTGTTGTAATTTCACATTTTATACCAAAAGAAATAATATTCTACAACTATGATTAAATGTTTATAAAGAAAATATTTTAAATTAAGCATTTCATATTATTTCTTCAGTAAAATATAATTTATGTAATCAGAAATGTATCTTACACTAACTATCTTGTTAACTATTAGCTCAAACATCTCGTTTTGACTTTGCCTAAATTAATTTTCATTTTAACATTAAATCTTCGATATAAAGATTCATTATTTTTAAAAATAATATGCACAAATTGTACTAAGTTTAATTTTCTTTTCCAATACCATAAACTCAAAAAGCTAAATCGTTGACTTCCCATATATGTTTATGAAAAGTACTTCCTATAAGTTAAGTTTATGGGAGTTTATACTAAAACAATTTTTCCTTCTGTTTATGTTTTTATGGCAATGGAAATGATGAATCGCAATTGTGATAAAATCTTTATAAAAAAATCTAAATTAACTTCTTTCTTAAATTCTTTCATTTTTCTTTTAATTTGTTTCGTTTATTATATAGTTGATATCATCAAATAAATACCTGACATACCTATTTCGTCAACTCTTTTCAATATGCGCTTGATCCTACCGAAATTCATTTCCTTTTTACCATTACATCTGCAATATGAAGATAAAGAAGCATGATTTTCAAAATTAATTTGCGAAGATGGGTACTAAATTTAATATTCTTCCCCCCAAATGCAATCAACTCAAGAAGCCACCGTATCATTGACTCCCTATAAATTAAATCCAGTACACAAGTCAGCCGAGGTTTCAGTTTTAATTACTAGATCTTATACCACTATCTCCCTCATTCAACAAGAAATAAAAAAAAAATAGGAATATATTGCTGCCAAGGTTTGAAGAAATAATTTTCTGGACTGTCAAAAACATCGGACAGTGTTACTCCGCCAAGACAAAAAAAAAAAAAAAAATCTTCAAATAATATTAGTTTCTTTTTATCCAGAAGAACTAACCGTTCTCTCTCAGATGTTATTTCTGGGGTCTTCAGATATAATTACTTCTGCTGTAATGTTTGTCCACGCTTTTCTTTGCTATACCTTTCTTTCTTGGTCATTTTTTTTTTTTTTGCTACCCTATCTGTTATTTTCAAAGCAATCTCGGTGAATAACTCCTTGATTGACTTTCAAATTGAAAACTGTTCAAAATAAATATTGGATTTAGACTTTTAGTTAAACGTCTACTTGAAATCGAGGATGCTTACTTTGAACGTAATGACAGAATTAATTAAAAATGCCTCAGAAAAGATAATTTTTTTTTTTTTTTTTACTTTTTTTGCCTTTCTCTATTTTCTTTTGGGCAAAAGTAAGAAGAAAAAGAAAAGAAAAAAAACTGTAAAAGTGATCGAAATTTTGAGGAAAATTAAATTCTCGAAGAGAAAGAAATAGTTTTTTTTTACTCATGTCAGTAAGATGAGTTTAAAGTCATTATAAGAATCTGCTTATTTTAGCAAATTTTTTAACCATCGAGTGTAAAGTATTGTTCTTTAATGAATTCACCTTGGCGAACTTCATTACTTTTTAAATTAAATAATTTGGAGTAATCGCAATTAAAACATCGCTTATTAAATTTTTGTAGGTATTCCAAGTATGAATTTCATTTATTTAAATATATCTTCAATATTTCCATTTTTTTCCTTGCATTTTTTCCATTATTTTTTGTTAAATTAAGTTTTAATTGTGTATCAATAATTTATACATAATTAAGCAAAATATTATTACATTTCATTTGTTTATAAAAGATTCTGAATATTTTTACATCATTAAGTTAATTGTTTTTAGATGAATTTATTCCTGTCAAATATTTTTTACATGGCGTTTTTCAAGATGAATTTATTAAATTAAGGTGCTATGCAGGATTTAATGTTTATGACTGAATTTAAATTAAAGATAAAAAAATATATTATTAGAAGAAGAAAAAAGTAAATAAAAAAGTACTATAAACGCTATTCATTGAAGTTATAATTTATTAAGTATTGTGTAACATGAAAATTAAAAAAAAAATCGTATTTTATTTTAAGGAATAATCCTTAAAAATATTGAAAATAATATTGAAAAGAATAAATTCCATTAATTGTCAGAAACAAATTTAAAATAACCCAAGATAAATTATAATTAATTTATAAAATTAAAATTATATAATTTTAATCCAATAAAACATATGATTATACTTTTATAAAAATATATACGTAAAATAAATTTCAAAATGATTTTATGTATTCTATATTCAAATATAAGAATTACATGTTGGGAGAAATATTTCAGGGTACATTCCAAAGCAATTTATTATCATCTTGAATTAAATAAAGTATATATAAATAATAAAAATTAAAAGATCAATTGCATTTCGCATTCTATAAACCTGTATTATTTTTAACTAATTTTCTTCTTGTTCATTGGCGCAACTACCTCATGGTGGGCCAATTCTGGCTGCCTACTGGCAGTTTTTGAGACAAGAGATGTTACCTTTTTAGTTGGTAGGGTTGTCAGCCCTACTTCCAACTCTCTAGAGTCATATTAAAGCAGGAGTAAAATTAACTGTAAATGTTAATTACTATTTAAAGTAGATTATTTTAAACAAATGTCTATGATAACTTTGTTTGTTGTTCCCAAGAAAGGCCATGACTAAGCTACCATAGTTGTTCTAAACCCCAAGCCATGCTTTATCCAAAAAAATCTCCATTTAATTTTTAATATGATTGTGTCCGGAAGATAAAAACATGTTACAGTGATGAAATATTAACTGTTGTCAAAGCTGTAATAAACTACAAGGGTTGGCACGTTTGGGCTGATCACCACGGATCAAGGTAGTACTTCCTAAAACTTAGAACTTCTTGCCTACTGGAGAATATATGTTTTGTTAAAATTTCATAAATAAATATTTAAAATAATCAAAAAACTTAAAGAGAATATTCCTGGATAAATAATCATTTTAGATACTAAGTATATTAATTTTTTTTTTTTATCAAAAACACTCAGTTTCGACAGATCAAAAAATACAGAAGAATGAATAAATGAAATAAATAGAAATTGAAGACGTTGTACAATTCTGAACAATTCTTATACAATGCAATTCTGAGTGAAAAGTTTGAGTAAATATTATGAATTCTTCAGAAAACAGAAACGCTTCATCACACTCTATTTATGTTTTGATTCAATGTCATAAATAAACTGCCGACTGTCACAAAACTACCTGACAATATGCTAGATGACAAAAGGGAAGAAAAAAAACCTCTTGACTTCGAAATAGCAGATAGAAAAACAAACACAAAGTCTTTGAAAAGTTCGTCACTTCGTTAAAATTCCATTTTCCGAAAGCCAACACACTCGCACAAAAGGTTTAGCAATTTTTTTTTCTTCTTCTTTATTCTTCTTCTTCTACCTTCCATTCCATTTTGCACGGCAGTTCATTACGGAAACATGAGTGTGACAAAACGTCAACACAGTCCAAAATGAAACCAGGAAGAACGAATTTAAATCATTTGATGACAGATGGCAAAAGCAGCTCTAGTGCGATACAAATTGAAATGAGTGGATCTCTACAACATAAAGAAGAAGCGGTCCTAGGAAAGAAGAAATATTAAATGGAATGACAAATAAGAATGTTTTCAGAAGAAACATTGCAGGAGAAAAAAAAAAAAAAACTTCCACCAATGTATTCCATTTTGCAACCCTGAAGGCACAGCGTACATATGGAACATGCTTTTACTCTGAAGCAAAGTCGAAACTGCAGCTTTTATATATAAAAGTCACTTATTTATTTTTTCTTTGCAGCTTTTTATCCCTTCACAATCAAAGGGAGTTCGGGTGCTGTGCGCTAAAATAACAAGAAATGCCGCTCATGAATTTTGCAACGGCCTAAAAGACCTTGCAACAGTTTTTCCAGTGCCATGTTTATTTATCCAGGGACTTTTGTGATGGGGAAATGAATTTTCCCACAGTTACAGTGACTGAAAGATTGTCAAAAGGGGTAAAAGAAAGATTTTTTTTTATATTAATATTGGGTGAACTAATGCGCGTTTAAATTTGATGTGTGTGTCATAGCGTAACTTGTAGAATTCCATCTTAAAAATTTTATACTATTTTAAATTATTACTCATTTTATTATATTTGCAACGCATAAAATAAAACAATTAGTTTTGAATCAATGTATTTTACGTAAATAAATTTAGTCCTTTATATTATAAAGGACTACATATTTTATATAGGACTATACAAATTTAGAACTCTCTGTTATAGGATTATGCATCATCCCTCTATATATACATTAAAATTTTATATTATATAGATTTTAGTTGCATTTAATTCATTGCAATTAATTCATACTACTCGACAAAAAGTGGATAAATATTCTTTAATTAATAAATTAAATAACTGATAAATAATAACTGGTAATTATTTAACTGATCGCCAACTTTATTAGAATATATAAACAATTTCTTTTTTCAAATAAGTTGTATCAAAATATTATTTGTATGTTACGTTCTTACTTAGCTAACGTTGTCATTAAAATACAATCAAGTTAAAATATTTATTAATTGATATCGAAAGACCAGATTTTACAGCACAATTAAAATTGAAATACCTTTTTATGTATAAGAATGATTTCCTTATACATTTATTCAATACACATATATCACAATTATAAACTTAAAGTTTTTGAATGTTCCGCTGTACTTGAACTTAACTCTAAATCATTTAATTATCAAATTTGATAATTACTTTCATAGGAATATGAACTAACAACACAAACTTATGTTTGATCCTATAGTTAATATAGTTTAAACTTGTGTGAGAGTTAAGTTTAAATTCCAGTAATATCATTGTGTTTATGATAAAATTACACTAAAATGAATGATATAACAAGCCCAGTGCCTTCAAGCCTTATCTTTAACGATACATCAACCATTACCACAATTACTCAGTTGAAGCTGAACACTATATTCGCTAAATAGTATATAATAGAGACAAATGCATTTGTACCAATTAAATTTCACTTCCTCTTTGGCTACACCATGCTAACAAAGCGAGTCCCATGTTACCGATCTCGTTGGCGAAAGTTCTTAAGTTCATAGAAATTATGAGGGTTCGCCAGAGAAACAAAAGCCCGAATTCCAAATTTTCCTCCAGTAATGGATCATACGCCGCGAAGTATCCTGATTTAATTAATTTTTCCTCGAAATACTCTTGGCACTAGGGTCCACCGCTTTATGCAAATTAGATGACACCATGCTATCTCATCGATCAAAATCAATCACTTGCTCGTATCTGACAGAGTTCGCCACTTCGATTTTGTAGTAGATGAGGGGGGGGGTGAAGGTAGAGGGGGTAGGGGAGGGGTGGAAGGGGCTGGCGGTAGAGAGGGCACTCCTTCCAAAAGTGTTTTGACAGTCCCGCAAATTAATGAAGACGAATTCGGAACTACAATCGCGTGTGTTGCCACCTCGCTATGAGAAAATTCTAATGAAATTAATTTCCAGAACGGAAAAGGCTTCTCTCTCTTCTGGCAAAGAAAATGCTTTGATTTCGTTTTCGGAGTTTTGTTAATGAAGCTCTTTTGGATTTTTCTCCGTTTGTTTCTGTTGCTGTTGCTTTAATTTATTTCGGGTGTGCAATCTCTTCGGTTTTAATTTAGTCAATTAATTATTTTCGGTGTGTATAATAAAAGGGGCTCGAACGAACGAAAAAAGAAAAAAGGCGAAGAGAGAGTAAATTGAACTGTGTGAGAATTGTGTTTCCGTTTTTAAACATTTCCCTTTTCGTATTGAGTTGTGTGCGCACAATGTTAACTTCGAGAGTGAAGCTTGAAATAAAGATTTTAAAACTAAAGAAAAAAATGATGCGTTTTAATTAATTATTCACCTGTCTTCCTGTAAACAGATGGAAAGTTTTCCAGTGACAATTATAATAGTAGAATTTCGAAAGTAAATTTTTCAGTCAATGTAATGGAATGATGTATTTCAATATTTTAAATGAATGTTAATTTCGTTTTATATCCTTTTAAAACTATGAAAACAAATAAGATTCTTCAAAGGTTCAAATAAGGTTCTATATTTAGTTTGCTATGTAGTGAATTATAATAAATAAATATGACAATGAATGCAAATGAATATTATATAAATCAATCAATTCCAATTTGTTTTGTTCATTCAATTATAAATGGCATATTTTTCAATGCACAAATTCCGTTATTTCATCTATAATAAATATTAATGTTTTATCACCAACTATTCAATTTGATGCATATATATATAACCAATTTACAATTAATAACGGATAAAACCAATAGATTAATCGTTGTGTTCAATACATTAATTATTATTTTCATTCACAACATTTGTGGTATTTGTATAAGATACAAATTTTACAATTAAATTAAATTTATCCCTTTTCACTGAGTTACTTGAATGATATATTTGTTCATTTAAAATAAGTGATTTTAAATGAGCAAACTATAGAAATAATTTGATGAAGATCATTTTAAATTATATGTTAATAAATGAAATTGAACATACCTATTTTAATTCCTTCTATGAACATAATGCTGAATGTATTTAAAGTATGTGCTAAGCGTAAGTAGAATACATAGATTGATAGTATGTTTAAGCGTGATTGAGAGCATTGAAACTACTTGTAAATTTCTATATAAGTAAAAGCACAGAAATAATATGCACACAGAAAAAAACATTAGACGTAATAACAGATAATGTAACAGAGAAATAACTTAATTAGAGACACATAGTAAATAACATAACAGACACAGAAGAAAAACATTATAACAAATACACAGAAATAAAATAATAATAGACACATAGTAAAGAGCATGATAATAGATACACAGAAATAACATAACTGTCACACAGAGGTAACATAACAGCAAACTCACAGAAATAACATAACAACAGACGCACAGAAATAACATAACAGATGCACAGAAATAACACAGACATGCAGGAAAAATATTATAACAGGCACACAGAAATAAATAATAATAGACACATAGTAAAGGACATGATAACAGACACACGGAAAAAATCCATTATAATAAACACACAGAAATACCGTGATAACGGACACATAGTAAAGAATATGATAATAAACACACAAAAATAACATATATATTTTCAATTGTTCATGTTAGTGTTTCTGCCGTGCTTCAGTCATTTATTGATATTTTAATATTTCAGTACTTTAATCAGTAACCATTGAAACTTTTGAATCCATTTCCCAAGGATAAATTTTGCTTAAAAACAAAAATACTATTTACAAGAACAAGCACAAATAATAATATAGTAAGCGCAAAAGCACTACTTTTTCAAAAATATTGTTAACTTTAATTCTAAAGATACAATTTTCAATATTATTAATTATTAAAGATTATTAATGTGTTAATTCTATATAGTATGAGCAATATATCTGTCTTCCGTTAAAAAAATATGCAAAAAAAAATAAAAAAGGAAATTCCTTTATGTTTGTTAAGTTTTTTGGAGTAAACACAATTTTAATCAATAGAAGTTAGAGAATGTACTTTCATGATTAATTATACACTACTGGCCATTAAAATTTATACACCAGGAAGAAATGCAGGTAACAAAATGATATTTATTGGACAAATATATTATACAGGAAATAACAAGTGATTAATTTTTCAAGAAATTTGGGTGTATAGATCCTGAGAAATCGGTACCCAGAACAACTCTGGCAGTAATAACAGCACTTATACGTATTGGCATTGAGTCAAGCAGAGATTGGATGGCATGTACAGGTACAGATGCCTATGCAGCTTCAACACGATGCCACAGCTCATCAACCGTAGTGACTGATGTATATTGACGAGCCAGTCGCTCGGCAACCATGGACCAGACGTTTTCTATTGTCGAGAGATCTGGTGAACGTGCAGGCGAGAACAGCAGCCGAACATTTTCCATATCAAGGAAGGTCCGTACAATACCGGCAATATGCGGTCGTGCGTTATCCTGCTGAAATGTAGGGTTTCACAGGACTCGAATAAAGGGTAGAGCCACGGGTCGTAACACACCAGAAATGTAACGTGCGCTGTTCAAAGTTCCGTCAATACGAACAAGAGGTGACCGAGACGTGTATCCAATAGTACTCCATATCATCAAGCCTGGTGATGTTCCAGTATGACGATGATGAATGAATTCTGCCAATGTGCGTTTACCACGATGCCGCCAAACACGGATGCGACCATCTTGATGCTGTAAACAGAACCTGGATTCATCGGAAAAAATGACGTTCTCGCCATTCGTGAGCCCATGTTCATTCTTGATCACACCATTGAAGATGCTCCTGTCTGTGATGCAGCGTCAAGGGTAGCCGCAGCCATGGTCTTCGAGCTGAGAATCCATGCTGTTGCAAACGTCGTCAAACTGTTCGTACAGGCACTTGTTATCTTACAAGCGACCCCAATTCTTGACTCAGAGCTTGTAACGTGGCTGCACGATCCATGAGGGTAACATTCCTGTCTTCTCGGCTGCTAGTGATAGGGGGCCATTGAGTTCCAGCACGACCTTCCGTATTACCGTCCTGAACCCATCGATTCCATATTCTGCTAACAGTCATTGGATCTCGACCGACGCGAGCAGCAATGCTGCGATACGATAAACCGCAATCCCGGTATGCTACAATTCGACCTTTATCGAAGTCAGAAACGTGATGGTACGCATTTCTGCTTCTTACACGAGGCATCACAGCAACTTTTCACCACGCAACATCGTTCAAATGCACTTTGTGTATGAGAAACCGGCTGAAAAATTTCCTCATTTAAACACATTGTAGGTGTCGCTACCGGCGCCTGCTTTGTCTGAATGTGCCGAAAAGCGAATCATTTGTATATCGCAGCACCTTCTTCCTGTCGTTTAAATTTCACATCTCTAGCATGTCGCTTTCTTGGTGTAGCAATTTTAATGGCCAGTAGTGTAGATACACGAATATGACCAATATGCGCAAACAATACTTTAATTACCTTAGTTATTATTGAGTTAATTTTCTCACCAACAACCTTTCTACGTGTTTCACAGACGCTTAAAAAATTCTTTGATGGTTAAAAAAGAAAGCTTAAACCCTTCCTTATGACCTCGTAACGGCGGCCTCAGAGGGCATCAGGCGAGAGCGGGAAAAATCAAGTTCGGGACAAAGGACTACAAAAGGGAGAAACATAAAATAAATAGAACTTGAAATCTAATCAGAATTAAGTGCTGGATTGAACTACTGGCTGAAGAGGCCGTTACGCCAGTACTTCTGGAGAATTCTGAGAAGTCTGCTGGTCTTCAAATCTCAGTGGCAGGAATACTAACGAGGGTTAACACTTTCTCTTGGCCCTTTTTTTCTTCGCACATAGCCTGCCGGAAATTCAATTACTTTTTTTTTTTTTTTTTTTTTTTTTTCAGGGGACCTGTTTACTTTTTTTTTCCCTCTACTCTTTCACCTACCTACTGAACTCAATTTGCCACTAGATTATTTTGTGTTTTCTATTTTTTTTCCTCTCTCTCTCTGTGTTCCTTAACGCTATGCCTGGAAGCGTGTATGGTACTAGTATGATGTTTCATCTAAAGAAATGTGCAACAAAGATTTTGGAGAGGGCTTTAACGGAGCGCGAAAAGCACCGAAATGTTATATAAAACATCATTATTTCGTTACAAAGTTATTATAAGCTATTATTTTTAACTAACGTGTTGTATAACACGCTATTTAAGTTTCAGTACATGTTTAAATGTTTCAAAAACAGAAATTAAGTTAAAGTCCTTAAACGAACTGATACATATCGATTTATAAAAGGCATTCTGAAACAAATCAAATTTAAAATTCTAATAGACTAAAACTTTATATGCACGTAGATTATAACATATTCGCTCAATTAAATAACTTTATTTAGAATTGCGCTGAGGGTCTGATGGCCGAGTGACTAGCGTTATGGAGCTCGATGCTACAGGTTTTTGGGGTTCGAGCCCTAGTGATGTCATGGATGTTTGCAGTGGTTCGGAATCCACTTTAAACCGTACTATTTGGCGTAGGGCTGGCAATTCTATCCTGTAAGTAAGTCTGCATCACAAAGCCGAGTCAGACTTCTACTTACGGGTGTTCCATCATAGCAGAAGCTGCCTCCTCTTTCCATGAGACCACATGGGTTCTTGGACTTGGTCTAGGTGTAGCTGTGTACAAATTAGGATACGAAACTATAAACAACAGAGTTGCGTTTCGCTTTAAAAACTGCTCTATTTCTCTTGTACAACGATTACGTAATTTTCATTGATGTAATATCATTTTCATTGACGTATTTTTCAATGATTATGTAATTTTCTTAAACTTTTATAAGAATTCTGTGTTATATAAGAATAATTTTCAATCTTAAGAATTCTGCGTTATATAAGAATATTTTTCAATCTTGAAATTCTTTTAATCGAGTTGTTTCTGTACAAAATTATCCGTGAATTCATAATTCAACCAGAATTCATTCAAGAATTCATTCAACCAGACAAAAATATCATCAAACCATTCATGTGATCTTAGCTACACAAAAAATATTTAAACATTTTCAGTTATGTTCACCATAATCTATAATGTGGAAAACGTTAAAATATTTGAATTAACGATAAATATCAGGAGCTAAATTTTTGTACAGTTACTTTTATAAAGTAGACAGTGAGGTAATTTAAAAATTTTGCTTTATGTGACTTTTTTTTGTAAATATTCGGAACTAAAATTCTTATTTATATCATCAATAAGTGTAACAGATTTCTGTAAATAATAATAAAAAGAAGAACACAACAATAACGCGTAATATATAAATTTAATTATAAGTATTGAAATTTTTTATTTTTAATTAATCTAATTTTTATTTTTTTTTTTATTTTAGGATAGCATTATTCCATTTTAATTAACATATTTATCTATAGGTATTTTAAATTCATTTATAAGAAATCTTTTGAAAATTTAAAATTAAATGCTTGATAAATAGAAATTTTTAGAATGCTAAATTTTATATCTAAATTAAAATGCAAGTTTTCACTTAAAAAACATATAAAGGTCTTGAACATTTTAGAAACTTGGCCTTCATTTAAAAGCTTTATCTACTTTTAAACATTGTCATTTAAAAGCATTTCAAAGCTAGGTACAGTGGAGTAAACTGTCAAAGATAGTCACGAATTCTATATATTTAACTGCATAATTTACTGACATATGCTTCTTCTTACAAAACGGCGAAAGCCATGGGTTTTGTCATATTTGTAAATATACACTTACCTTTAGTTTAAAGTACTGAAAACTGTTCTAATTGCAGACACGTCACTTGAATCAAAATAACAGAGCTGCATGCAAACTACGAGTAACATCAATTCCTTCTTGGAGTTATTTTAGAAATGCATGTAGTTGAGCGACATGTACTCAAGAGTATAATTAATTGTCAAAATCTTTCTCTTATGCTGTTCTTTCAAAATTCACAATTATTTTACTACATCACATAAGGATAGCTAATGATAGAAAAACTTATTTTAGTTCTACATGAAACGGTTTGACTGGCATTCAAGAGGTCTCCATTGATATCAGAATTTAAAAGCAAGATTTTTAATGTCAAATTATATTCTATATATATATATATATATATATATTATCAACTAAGATATATTTCGTGGAAGATTTACTATTGTGCAATGTATTTTAGTCACAGGATATTCTCTGTAATACTACTTGACAGTTTTACTCTCATAATATTAATCAAAATGAATAAATATAGAAATTGTATTTTTCAAAATATAAATAAATTTATTTCGAATGCTGGCACTTTGGCTGAAGTGTTTTATCTCAATAACGAAAGACATTTAGCAGATTCTGGGTTACAAAGGATGCACCTTGGAGGGGAGGGAGAAGGAATGGTAAATTGTTTCTCATTTTACCACCCAGTTTAAGGAACACCGCCAGTTATGTACTTTACACCTTTTCTGCTACGAGCTTATTGATAGAACATTCCCAACTACAGATTTAATGTACCCATCCCTGGCATACACAGATAAACTTTTGGTATTGTATAGCTTATAAAGTTTAGAAAAAAACTCCGAAATACCACTCAACGACATGTATACCAGGCTGCTCAAGCCCTAAAATTGTTACATGCAGAACTGAAGAAAATATAACTTTGTTGATGAACTTTTCAATTAAAGGGGGAAAATTAATTTCTTTTTTTTCTGAAAGTTAATCTTTAATAAATATTTATCTCTTATTCAATTAAAATGCGCAGTATTTTTGATTAATTCTACTACAAATTATTACTTCTATAAATTAATTTATGACTTTTAGAGATACATTTGAGGAATTAATTGTGTTCTTCAATTTACAATCAACCATATGTGCCACTTCAATAAAGTCTCCTACAACATTCTGTACTTCTGAGAAATTCTTCGATTGTTAGAAATAAAAAATACGCTTGTTGTATTGTAGAGTGTTCCAGCTCTTGCAACAATTTTTAGAACAAGCAAGTTAATTTTCTTGCAGGAAGGAACTCTGGATTGCAACAATCAACATACTCCAAGGTGTGTTATTCAGTTAAACTGTACGTAAAACATATTTTAAGTTAAAAAACTAATAAATTAAAAAAAATCACAGTTGCATGATATAATCAAACCAAAATGATGGATGAGTGTTGACCTTTTAAATATTTCCGACGGAACACGATGTTAGGTTTTGGCCCAATTACCAATAATGTAAATTCATGACTGTCTCAAAGAGAATTTCTGTCGTATTGACATGTATGTATAAGCTATACTGTCCGATTTTCTACATGTAACCATGCTTGCCACGTTCTTACTTATGAACTGAGACGATTCTTTAAGACAATACACAATAAGTGTATTGAGGAAATTAATTGTCTTGATAAAATTAATTAATTACGTACAGATTACGTACAGTATTATAACGACGAAGATCTTGTAGATATTCCCATCGAACCGCTACGTGAGACTATGGCCCAATTCCCAGCGGTAGGTCATGACTATCTGGAAAAATAATTTTATCTTACAGGAAGTTATGATGATATAAAATATATGAATTTAGATCATCTTCAACAGTATGCCGTCATCGTTGAAGAATATTTCATGACTCCAATACAAAATAAGTGTATTGTCTTGATAGAATCATGACAAAACGATGTTAAATCAAATATAATGTATCCAATTTTAAGTGGATCTTTATTTCCTAAATAATTAAATAAAATGTATTGATTTCGGTAAAAACATATTGTATTATTTAGGTGTATCATTTGCTTATAAGTTACTTTTGGCCTGATGCATGCATTGACAGGTTTTCTAATTACTTAGTTTTAAAATTTAAAGTAATTAAAAAAAGTAAAGTTTAAATTAGTTTTAAGTTTATTTAAAGTTTTTATTAGTAAAGTTTAAGGCAATTAAAGCTTTTTTCACTTATTTTAGTTTTTAATTTACTTAGTTTTGTTTTGTAAAATTTTATAAATAATATCGTTAGGAATTTTTAAGAAGTTAGGAATCTAAAAATTCTTAGGAATTTTTAATATGGTTGTTGAACTGAAAAAAATATAAATTTATTCCATTAAGAACAGAAAATCTATAATCTACTAATACTTGGAATATAATATGTTAGTATAACTTGTAACGAGCCTTCTATGAGTAGCTTTAAGTAGATTGAAGGGCATGGATTGTATTCTAATAAGCGAGATATTTCATTAGCTGAATATCCTATTAAATGTGATGGTCTACAATTTAATAACAGAGTACTTTATTTGGTATCTAATTTTAACTGGCTTTATCTAGAGAATATTAACATGTCCAACATATTAAATAGATTATAATACTCATAATGCTCTTATACATTAAAGTTTGGAGCACTCTAACATAGTGCCATGAAAATATTAATTTCCATAGCATTTTAACATGGCTTATTTAAATAAAGTATTTTCAATATCACATTTTTTTATACTAAGCATACAATTATAAAAACAAAGAAAGTTATTTTTGTAAACAAGATTACGGCATTAAAACAGGAAAAGCTATAATTCAATAGATAATTTAAAATATTTTTTTTTAATTTTGCAAAAAATAAACACTTATTTTGTTTGTATTATTCAATAATATCTAAATATTCTTCAATATATTTTTAAATTTCTTAAATTAAAATTAATTAATTTATTAGTTATTAATTGATATTCGATTTTTATTAAAAAGGAAATAGGATAATTTGAATTTACTAATAAATGTAGAACTCTTGCAATGTTTTTATGGATTTTAATAAAACATCTTGGAGATTACTTAAGAAATTAACGCTGTTTAGTTTATTTTAGTATTTAGTTTTAAACAAAAATAATTAAAATAAGATAAACTATTATTCACTATAAGAAATGGATATGCATACATTTTTACATCTTCAAATTTATCTAATTTCTACAAGATTCTACATTGAAAGAATTATATTCACATGTATTTATATTTTTAACTTTTAAAATATTTTAAACATATTATTAGAAACATTTTCTGTCAAATATGAATTAAAAATAAATTTTTTAATGTCGCCACTTTATTAACATTTACTAAACGTCATGGAAATAAATCTGCCACGTTTTGAAACCACTTCAAGACCAAACAAAAATAAACTCTCTCTTGTGTTGATAAATAGTTAATAAATCGTAAAAATTGGGACGTTGACTTACTTTATTCTCAATTTCCATCTCCGTTATTTAATTAATCTTTATCACAATCTAAATGAGATGTCATAAGACGTGTAGATAGAGATCTGATATAGAGATGCTTATTTCAAAGCCCAACGACACAGACAAACAGGAAGTTTTCATGTTTATACCTGGATGCACAGAATAAATCTTTAAGCCAGAAGAAAAATTGATTTGGTTTGATGAAAAAGGAGGAGATTGTTCAGAAATCCTTAGATTCAAATTCTTCTTATTTTGCTCCAAATTTCATTGAATCTAGATTTAAATGAAACAAAAAAGTTGTTGCACCAATTAATTTTGCAGATTTGGTCCATGTTAGATTTGATCCATGTTCTAGTACAGTTTATAAAATACGTCAAAAGAAAAAGAAAATATAGTTGATGTTTATATCATTGATGTATCCGTGATGTATTTTAAATGGCAGCAATAAAAAACTTTAAAAAAAGGATTTTATTTGTGATTTTATCACGATTTTGCAAGACACTCATACTCAACTAAACCTACCAAATCTTTCTAAAACATTTCTGTCACTCCTTTTTTACGCTCTTAAAACCAAAATGAAGATAACTGGCTTTAGAATTTAAAGGAAAATTGTTCCTGGATAGAAAATGTGAATATTAAAATTGACGTCTCGAGTTGGATTTTAAAATATTGATATAAACCATATAAAGGCAGCTAATTTAACTGCAAGCCTCCAATTGTAAAGTAAGATAATAAAGCATCTTATGGAAAAGGATTTTATTTCATTTTTACTTTTATTTCTTTCTTTTTTCTCCGCTTATTAGTAAGGCATTGTAAGATGTAAATTCTATCAAAAATAGACTTTTTTTTTAGATCTTAGACTAGACTATTTAGGTAGGTCTTTTCCTCAGATACTATTTTTATTTTAACACAAAATTAACACATTCCCAATGATTTAATATGTTCTAAAATATCTCATGGATATTTTTAAAGATTTTTTATTTATTATTTTTTTTTTTGTTGAACATTGGTGACCTCACGTAGCATTCATTGGAATACCTCATGTAGCATTCATTCATATCTCTCGAATAGCACTGCGACGGGTGATGAGGATAGGATAGTGTCTTCCGGTAAGATTTAAGGGGTAACCTATCCTACACAAAAGAAACAACATTTCATTTTTATCATATTCTGTGGTAAAGACCCAAGTGAGCGGATTTATTCTAGAAAACAACATGCTTCTGTCAATTTATTTTAAGAAACACTAAACCTATTTATTGGAATGAATCATTTTCCAAGATATATCCTTTGAGGTAAAACCAATTTTTCAAGTCTGTACATCAAAGATATTAATCCAGATACATTTTCGAAATCTTATTAAAATTAATCTTTTCTGTCTCCACCTCCAGGCTAAATTAAAATAATCTTGCTGTAGAAGTAAAAGAAAAAAACCCGATAGCTCTAAAGAAATAACTAAGCTTGCACGAGTAAATATACTTAAAAATAGGCTTAGTATGTGAAATTAATTTTAAAAATTCTAAACCTGTATTAGTATCAATCATTTGCTAAGATCAATCCTCATAAGAAAAACGACTCAATTTTTCATGTATCTTCTTCAAATACATATATTCAACTGAACTCACCAAATCTCACTAAAACGAATCTGTCACTTTTTGTCACCACCTCCCGGCCAAATAAAAATAATCTATTCCTGTAAGTAGAAAAAGGAGGAAAAAGTGCTCCAGGGCTGAAAAGGCGTATATTAAAATTGACGTCTGTGATCTGATTTGAAATATTCATATAAACAATATCACAGTAGCCTTTTATCTGGAAGGCCTTCAGAAGAGAGAGGTTGGACGAAGCGACATCTTGCACAAAAGGACTTTCATTTCATTTCTATTTTCCCCAAGTCCCTTTTATCTCTCCCGCGCAATGGCTCTCTGTCAATAGAGTCTCGAGTAAAGGTTCTGTTTATGTCCCTGCCTCAGATTCTGAGTCATTACCTTTTCGAGTGACGACATACGGAAGAGAGGGAAAATCTTTTATTGACTTTTTCCCTTTGCTCTCTCTATCGACGAATGAGAAAAAAAACTCTGTCTTTCAATATGCTCTTTTGTTTTGTTTAGATAAACACCAAAATGAGGAAAGGTATTTATTTATATAGGGGAAGGACAAATTTTTGAGATATGAAAGAAAGGGGTAGTCGTTTGGAATATCAGTTATTGATGTTATACGAAGCAAATGCTATAAGTATGGTTGCAGAGATGTTATTACAGATATATAGTTGGTGAATGTAATGTGCTAGTAAAAGAATCAGATGGAATTGGTGTTCTAGAAAAATATACTAAATTGATTAATGGATTATTAGTAGAACAGTTCATATTTTGTTCTTTACCCCGTACTTCTTTTTAATGTCGGTTACTTGACAATCAGGTTACGAGTCATTGATACGACGAAATCATTTAACTGTATTTTAACATTATCTTAAAGTAAGCAATGGAGGAGTTAGCTTTTCTAAAATTACTAATGAAGCAGGGAGAATAAAGCTTTTGAATAAATTTCTAACTTAGACAATGCTATGGATTTGTAGGTTGTACTGATGAAAACCTGCAATCAATGCTCTCCAGTAACCTGTTCGAAATAGTAAGAGCCAAGGATGAAGGTGCTTGCTATATTGCGTCACGTAGTAAGGATTATGTTCTGACCAGTGCCCACAAATAACGTAAAATAAAAAATAGCATACACAAATAAAAAAATTAATGTTACCTATCAAAAATAAATGGGCCTCGTTCTTCCACAAAAGAGTAAAGGCTAGTTGTCATCATCGTCATACGGGATGAGGAATTATTTCGCGAAATCTAGCCGTAGTAGTTTATTACAGCTTGCAACATCTGCACAACCTGGAACCGGTGGGACCTATACGCTGAAACCGATATCCAAACAAAACTTTCGAACCCTAGAATTTTGAAGCTCCAACTGCTCGTTTCGAGGGAGATTTAGAAGCTGGAATCAGAACCAAAGACATACTACTACGTCCAAAAAGTAAGACAAATTTTCAATTTAAAATTCCCGGGGCTGATGGAATTTCAATTTTTTTTCTTTTTAAGATTGCTAACATTGTCCTTGACATCTGTGTGAAATTTGACGTCAGAATATTCATTAAAGTTTGAGTTACGCTTGGCTTTATGAGACGCTAAAACTGATTCCGCCGATTTTTGAAATGTCTGAATTAATTGAGCAAAGACCTTGCATTCAATTTTGTTTGCGGAAACGTATAGAACGTTGCAGAAGGCATTCGGTGGGCATTCCTATATCGGAAAGAAATGTTTAGAAGTGGCCATCCCTGCCAATGACTTTTTAGCATGCATTCAGGATTGGAAAAAAAGTTGGCATAAGTGTATTGTGTCCGCAGGGGGATTACTTTGACGGCGATGAAATAAATTTGGAAGAATAAATAAAGAGGTTTGAAAAAAAAATAATTGGTCTTACTTTTTGGGCACAGTAGTAGTGTAAATGCGACGTTATTAGGAGAAAACGTTATGCACTGGTGTGTGCCACAGTTTTTTTCCCTCTTACTTATTCTATCTAGCGCCGGCGATTTTCGTGCTACAAGAATTGCTCCAAAGCTATTTATGGTTCTTCACGATGGAGATCACATTACGATAAAAAAGTAGTTGTTGCTCTTCGGAATTTGTCACTGTAACCATAATTATTAAAGTTTAACCGTTGGTTTTCATATGAATCTTGAGCACATACCTCAGAATGCCTTGAACAAAAATTTTACTCAATTTCTGTGAACTAGCTTGATAGTTAAGGGCTCATATATCGGGTATTTTTTTTATTATTATTTTGTATATAGATCCTAGGGATATGTGTCAGGGTAGTTTTTTACAATCACCCTTTATTTAGTGAATACTTATATGATGTGAATTTATTGATTTAACTACTCACATATAATTTAACATACATCTCTTAATATCTACAAGAGAGTAATAAAAATTAATTCTGTAGTTTTTAAAAATCAAAATAGGTTTTTTTTTTCATTGCAAAAACAAACAAATAGGATTGTAATACAATATATCAAGCAATCTTTATTTAACAATTTTAGCAACTTAGCAATTTTTCAATTACTATAGATCTATTTTACACCACGTTATTGAATTTTTCATTTAAAGAGTAATCTTTTAGAAAACATAAATTTTACTACAAATCTTAAATTAAAGTTATAAAATTACTATTATCCCCACACCAAATTATTTTCCTCCGAGAAAATTTTATAATTATTATTTATGAACTATTACATGAAATGAAATTTATTAATAACGTATTTAACTCTTTATCCTGGCTAACATAATTTCATAATTTTTTTATCTTTGTATGTAATGATAACTCATTGCCCTAAAGTTTCATTGAACATCTTTTATGTAAAAGTATCCAGAAAGAAAATATTTTTTTAAATTATTCTAATAAATCATATAAAAATTTTAAACAGAAATAATAATAATAAATGCAAACTTTAAGCAATTCATCAAATATGCATTTTCTCATTTTTAATATATTTTACTAAAAGATGATTTTAAATTAACTTTGCAATCACGCTCTTAGGTGAACTAAATTTCAAAAACTGTTTTGCAACATTTTTGTTTTTTAAACCTTTTGCGAGTACGACTGAAGAAAGCGTATTCCATTTCTGAAAATAATGAATCATCCCTTTTTTCATTAGTATTTCAATATCAGTTTATTGTGTGTGTTCATTTCAGATAAGGGAACTAGAATAAAATCTATCTTATTAGAATCGTAAATAAGAAAGACTGCTTCGTATTCCTTCAACCGGATATTATTTTTCCACATAAGAAATCTGTCTACAATGTGCGTTGCTGCAATAAAGAACGAAATTTAATACAGAGATGTTTTCGAGTTCCCTTTCTTTTTTTTCTTTCGTAACTGCAATAATTTAAATAAAATCTTATTTAGAAACTGCTTCAGAGACTGCATTATCTGTCGACCAACACAATATGAACATAAAGAATTCCCTTTTAGTATTAGTAAAAGTAGTAGTTTATCGTCTTTGGAAATTTTACGATTTAATTTTTTTTTTTTTTTTGGAGATAAATACTGGAATTGAAGAACAGTATTTCTCAGTGAAAGATACTTCATAAAACATTAATTGTAGTAAAGTATTCTGTAAAATAAATTGTTACATTTATATTTGTTTCGTATAATTATTAAATTATTTTTTGTATTCGTTATATTTTTTAATTATTTATTGTAATGGGACGCATTTTAAATACATTTATTATAAATGTATAAATATGTAAATTAATATCAATGTATATAAGTTAATTTTTTATATAGTTCATATATTCAAGATAGACATTTAGATATATAGGTGTTTTAAATGTATAGGTTAGTTGAAAAGTCTTAACTTGTTTCAAAAATATATTGAAATAAATTCCAAAAATGTTGGCTCAAACCTATTTAATCTCAGATCGAAAAATCTCAGTATAATAACCGAAAGATGTCAGTATGATTGAACATTATTTTGAATTGCTAAAATATCTGTGATTCGTTTTTAGATTTTGTATAGATCTGCTCTGCAAACTGATAATTCTTTTCTTAATAAAAAGAATTTGCAATAGATTGTTTAATTTACAATTAAAAAAAATGCTGTCGTAAACAAAAATTTGTCAATTATATTATTAATTATTATTTTTTTGGGGGGAGGGGATAAACAAATGCAATAATCTAAGTACGTTTTTCTTTTCAATTAAGCATTCAAATATTTTTTTCTTAATTTTACGTTTCTCCATTTATTTTATCATCTATTAATGTGTTTAAAGCAAAAATGTTGCAAAATTACGAAATGCAATACAATAATTGATATACAAATGACAAAATAACTAAAACTAGTAACTTCCTTCTATACTTATTTTCTACTGACAAATTAAATAGAAAAAAAATCTTTATTTCTGCTTGTATGTGATAACTTTTCAGATAAAAATTAATAAACTTTTTTTAATTTTACTACAAATGAAATCTTTTTCCATCCATGTATTGTCATACGATATTATTTCTAATGCACCTATTTTAAATTAATGCAACGATTTATTTTAAATTAATGAATTACTTCTACTTTCTATCACTATCACATTAATTCTTATCATCTATTCATTGCATTAATAAATCTGGCATAACACTGGAATCCCAAAAAGAAAACTTTTAACATACCAATAGAATGGGATGCAAAACAAGAGAAACTGGTAGTCGCTGAGAAATGATTTCTAGCGACACTCTTCTGAAAAGCAAATCTCACACATGCAGACAGTTTGGATTTTTCATTTTCACACGTCTTCCCGATCAAATATTTGTGTTTTAAAAACCATCCGTGGGTTAGACAAATAAGGATCGCAGTGCATGGCCAAATATTTGACCATCCAACTCCCCACCGCCATCCCTTTACTGATCTGGAGCCAAATTAGGATACAATTCATTTTCGGAAAGGGGAAGACTTATTAGATTGTTTCTAATTAGCATCAGAGATCGGTTTTATTTGGATCTTATCTTTTATGTGGTGTTACTTTCATGATGAAATATCGCTGTGCTCCATCATCTTCACTGTTTCCATTTGAGGAGCTGATACGATGCAAGTTACAATCTTCTCTACGTTTGCGATTCTAATATTAGTTTAGATAGATTTTAGATTAGAAAAGTCACATTTTCTCAGTAAGAAATAAAAAATAATTTTGTTATCTGATGTATTCTTCAGCAAAGAAATGTAGTGGGAGTTAAGAATATATCATTAAAATAAGATTGTATTTCAATTTACATTAATTGAGAGGCTTCTACAAAAGACTTTAATAAATGTATTGTGTTTAAATATTAAAACTTAATAATATAAAAAAAAATTTAAACATGTAATTTTTTAAAAACAATTACTCCATTTTTCGGGTAAACATGCTTTAGTAGTAACATCTTCAAAATCACAAATTTTTAAAAGTTTGATTTACTTAATGCATAAAAGAACATAAATGGATATACATGTGTGAAATAAAAATGGTAATATTAATTTTGCAGCTTAATTTATCCTTGTATTTGTATACAAATATGATCAATTTTTTTGGAGCTAATATCGTACAAGTTCTAAAATGAAAGACGATTTTTTTTTGTAATTTTTTAACTGCTTGTCTCATTTTATTGGTAAAGTATTTTGCAAACATTTATTGAATAATTAATCTATTTGTCACAACATTAAAAGTGACATTAAAATTGTGTAGCTGGAGTTTTCGATGACATGACATACGCATACATAGCTCTTGTCCCTTAAATACCTTTTACTGCATTCCAGAATTAAAAATGGGATCATGTGAGAGAGATCCCAATATTAATTTTGGAAAGCAATCTTCAATAAATTAAGCTGTCATTAATTCGGTACACACAAATTAAACGAAATAAACTACGTCATCCTGTGATTACATCCACACTTTTTTTATAATTAATGTGTAACAAATCACGTTGATGATGTTTGGATAACTTTAAATTTTGCTACAATTAACCCTTATTAGCAGATTGTGATTCGTTTGTAAAATGTTTTTTCCCTAGTTCTTATGATGCTTTTGTAATTTTTCAAATTAAATTCAGTGATTTAACTATTTTCAAAAGAGTTAAAATTCAGTAATATTAAGAGTGATTTTTACCATGAGTACTCCATTTACTAATGTATCTTGCGAGTATCTTCAGTAGATTAGAAGTATCTTGTTTATAGTAAGTCTATATATAGATTACAAGTATCTTGTCTATATGTATATAAGATATGCCTTACTTTTCATATAACACATTATACGGCATTTACAATTATATTTTAAATCCTATATTATTTTAATCTTTTATCTTCTTATACATTTTTTATCAGAAACAAATTCTAAAAGGGATATGGTGTTTTATATTAATATTAAGCTTGAAATGAATGATTAGGTAGTTGAAAAACAACTACTGATTCTTAATATAAGTGGCCGCAACACAGAAAATCCAATAAAAACCAGCCAAAGATAAATATCTTCCCTCCCAAACTCAAACAGCGAAAATGGGACTTCCCTCTTGAATCCTTAATCTGCAGTAAATTAACTAAAATTGGATGAGTACTCATTAATTTGGCTCATCCAAATCAGCCATGAGGATGAGATAAACTACGTCATCCCCGTGATCCGACTACGAGCCCTCTCAACTCTGATAAAAGCAGATACATCCATCCCTTTAAACCTGGTGCATATCTCACTGCAGTAACTGCAACCGTGCTCTTTATGCATATAAGCTATTCAATTGAATTCGAAACTTGTAACCACTATCCTGGAGCTTATTATAAAATGATTTACGTGTCTGTAGACCAGTTAAAGAGATTAAGTGCGATTGTTTGAAGAAAAATTGAATTAGTGGCGCGAGTTGTACTCGAGGGTGTGTGTCCGATTGGCAAAGATAAAAAAGATGAGTCTTTGGGATTTCTTTTATGTTCGTCGCCCGCGTGCTTTCTTGCTCGTAAGAGAGACCATGGTTCTCTTTTCCATCTCTTCTAATTACCGTAATTAGGCGTTAAGAACATTCTTCGAGAAACATGCATCTTCCATTATCTAGTTTAGGTAGATTGGGAGAGGGAAGATGTATTCGAATGCTGGGCTGCATGGAAATGGATAGATTGGGATTTAATGCTGCTCATTTTGCCTACAGCCTTTTGATTAACAGGAAGGGATAAATTTGGCATGTTTGCTTTCAGCATTTTTATGACTATGTTTGTATTTTTGGAAAATGAGAAATATTACAGTATATTATTTTGGGATGGATTACAATTTTTGTTGTAAGAAAACTATATTTATACCTATATATTTGAGCTGCTGAAACCAATAAAATTATAGGTGGAAGAGATATTTAAATCGATTTAACAATAAAGAAAAATATTCCTTTGTGACTAATGTGGTAATTTTGCTTTTAAGCGTTTGATCATAAATCATTGAAATTCGCTGACGCTTAATAGTGCTCAACTTATAAGTTGAAATAATGTTAGTTAGCGTACCAAGTAACTTTTGTACTCTTTTCGAGTTGTTATTTTAGTTATAAACCAGAAAACATTCTAAACTCGTCTTCTTCAATTTAATGGTAAATGAAAAATAATGATTAAATGGTAAATTAAAAATAATGATTAAATGGTAAATGAATATTTTTATTACAAATTCAAACAAATGTCTATAATATTTCTAAAGATTCTTTCTTTTAAACTTAATGAGAAATTATTAAAAAAAAATCTCGTTTTACAGTAATGTTATATCTCGTTTACGGCAGCGTTAATGGAATGGTGATCATATAGATTTTAAGAATAGGCACAACATATTTTCATATTTTTGTAGCAAACTAAAGTTGAATCATGTTCATGTTTTAATTTCATATCAAAATCGAATAGAAATGAAGATTTTTATTTTAAAAACAACCAAATAATCAAGTTGTAAAATTATTAATACATTTTCTTTCCGTCTTTATTTATATAATACACTGAAGTGACAAAAGTCATGGGATACCTCTTAATATCGTGTCGGCCCTCCTTTCGCCCGGCGAAGTGCAGCAACTCGACGTGGCATGGACTCAACAAGTCGTTGGAAGTCTTCTGCAGGAATATTGAGCCATGCTGTCTCGATAGACCTTCATAATTGTGAAAGCGTTGATGGTGCAGGATTTTGGGCACGAACAGACCTCTCGATGATGTCCCATAAATGCTCGATTGGATTCATGTCGGGCGATCTAGGTGGCCAGATCATTCGTTGGAATTGTCCAGAATGTTCTTCAAACCAATCGCGAACAGTTGTGGCCCGGTGACATGGCGCATTGTCATCCATAAAAATCCCATCGTTGTTTGGGTACATGAAGTCCATGAATGGCTGCAAGTGATCTCCAAGTAGCTGAACATAAGCATTTCCAGTCAATGTTCGGTCCAGTCGCACCAGAGGACCAAGTCCATGAAAAAACAGCCCACACCATTACGGAGCCACCACCAGCTTGAACAGTGCCTTGCTGAAAGTTTGGGTCCATGGCTTCGTGGGGTCTGCGCCACACTCGAACCCTACCATTAGCTCTTACCAACTGAAATCGTGACTCATCGGACCAGGCCACGGTTTTTCCATTCATCTAGGGACCAACCGATATGCTCACGTGCCCACGGGAGTAGCTGCAAGCGATGTCGTTCTGTCAGTAAAGGCACTCGAGTCGGTCTTCCGCTGGAATAGACCAAGAAAGCCAAATTTATCGGCACAGTTCTAACAGACAAGTCCCTTGTACGTCCCACATTGATTTCTGCGGTTATTTGACGCAGTGTTGCTTGTCTGTTAGAATTTACGACTCTTTGCAGACGTCGCCGGTCGTTAAGTGCAGGCGGTCGACCACTGCGCGCAGATGGTGGGATGTTATGCCTGAAATTTCATACTCTCGGCACACTCTTGACACAGTGGATCTGGGAATGTTGAATTCCCTAACGATTTCCGAAATGGCATGACCCATGCGTCTAGCTCCAACTAACATTCCGAGTTCAAAGTCTGTTAATTCCCGTCGTGCGGTCATCATCACGTCAAAACCTCTTCACATGAATAACTTGAACAGAAATGAAAGCTCTGCGAAATCACTGCGCATTTATACCTGTTCTACGCGATGCTACTGCCATCTGAAAATTTGCATATTGCTATCCCATGACTTTTGTCACTTCAGTGTATAAAGGTGCATAGACTGCTATCACATCATGAGTTCAAATTACTAAAAAGCAGAATGTTCTTTACATTTTGATATGAGAAAAAATCCAAGCGTAACTCAAACACTAATGAATATTTTGACGTCAAATTTCACACAGATGATTCCATAAGCCCCGGGAATTTTAAATTAAAATTGGTCTTACTTTTTTGATACAGTAGTATATTAAATAAGTATATGTTAAATTGTTTTTGGTGACTTTTTTTTCCTGTGCAACCTGTGTCAAAATATACAAAATTCATGCAACCGCGGTCCCCCTGAGTCAACGCCTCATTGATATAATGTATTTAAACCTAAGTCTATTGCTTTTTGAGATAATAGAAACAACCCCCCCCATCCCACCCGAAAAAAAAGGTTTCTCAATGTATAAAGTCCGGATTAATCATTTGACAGGCTGGTTAACTGCGCATGTCAAATAACTTTACCTTAAGCAAAATATACGTCTTCCAGGGGACTTTGCCTTCAATAGGATTTTCTAAGAAGGGTAATAACTTCCCAAGGGAACTCTGATCGGTAAATTAATAAGTCTACTCGCTAAACACGTTTAGGTCGGAAAAGTATTTTTCATTTGCTTTTTGGCCGCTCATTAAAAGTAATCCTCTATTTTATTCTGGTGGATTTTTTTCTTCCCCGTGCGCTATCTCGAGAGCCCAGAACCTTTGTAGATTAAAAGCGCATTTTATTTCGGGCCGCGGGTGAAATCGCCTTGGAGATATGCAAATTAAATTTTTAATTCGAAGTGGCTCGGAAAAATTGGTAAAAGAGTTCAAGGATTCTGAAATTGGATTGGAGCTTGTGTTTAAGCTGGATTTTAGTCAACAGTTTTCATAAATGTCGTCTTTTTTGTTATTTTTTTCAGTTGTTTTTCTAGTGGAAAAATATAAAGTTATGTTTTGTAGTAATATTTTATTTAAATTCAGTATTAATTTTAATAATTATTTCATATATGACGTAGTATTACTGGTCATTTTATACGTCTTTTACATGCTGCATAAATATACACTGCGAAACTGCATAAATTGTGCAAGGTCGAGAAAAGTGTGAACGAAAAAGCCTGAATCCAAATGTCATGTACGGAAAATGAGCTTTATTTGTATCATATGAAAATGCACAACATTTAAAAAGAAATATTTTAAGGAAAATAAATGTATAAGCGTAAAAATTACGGAAACAATTTAAGTAGCGAGATAGATGATAGATGCGTGACTGTTGATCAGTTGTCTCCAGGCTCCCATTGCTGTAAAGTATCAGCAGTCTTTGTATATTGATAGTTATTCCCTCCCTGAATAAATGTTGCGATATGCACTTGCATGCAATATCAGTATAGTGAACAATGGATTACAAACTGTGACGACATATGTCTCGTTGAGTGGCATGGTTTCGTCACAATTTGTATAATCACTACTATTAACAGATCTGACTTCTTTGGACTTTTTCTAATGGGAACATCTGAAAGAATGTGAATCAAAATCCATTTCCTACATAACACAGATTTAGGTACTCAAATTCCATCTACCTCTACATTTGTAGACACAAGGCTGTTGGATCGTATACAATTAGACATTGTAAGGCCCATCTGCTCGTCTGAATATGAACGGTGGTTATTTTGAGCAGCTTCCTATAAAAAAAAACATATAAACAATTACTGCTGTTTCTGTTTCTATTAAAATTCATTTTCCTTCCTTACATGGAATGTGACATCATACTTTTTATTTCGCATTTTTCTTAAAATATGGATCATGGATATGGACATCATGGAGGTATAACTGATTAGACACCTTTCATGCACTTCGAGAGAAGATCCTTACTCTATACTGTATATAGGGTCTCTGCACAAACACTTTGTATATATATATGACTTTTATATTGTTGAAAGTCAAACAACTTGAAACAACATTGTAGAACCATGAGTGCCTGAAGAGGAGGAATTGGGAAGATAATTGGAGAGAGTATGAGCCGAAGCCAAGGTTGGTTGTTTGAAACTCGACAACGCGATGCCTTACCAAACGGTCCTTGCCTCCGCATGGGATGAGCACACTGATGGGACGATAATGTCCTTTCATAAAGGCCTTCCAGAGGAAGATGAGAAGGGAAGAAAAGGGCAAGCATCCCCTAGATACCACCCTTGGGGGTGTTTGCTTAAATTTGAGGTGTCACAGTTTCAACAATATTATTCCCAAAACTATTAATGGACATCTCAGCTTCAGGTACATAGACGTAGTGTGACGCAGATTGTTGTAGTAATAATGGAAGCATGATGATTCATAATTCATTCGAAATTGAATCATTAATACATTTCAATTGGATTCGTTTTCATTTGAAAATATGTATCTGCTATATACACTTCTGAAGGGCAAGCAGATAAAATTTCTGTTCTTGCTAACTGCCTGCTCTAAAGTCACTAATTTAAAAAAGTATAGTCTCCTTAGAGATAGTGTAAGAAAATCTTATATAAACTATGGAATTTCTAAATTGAAGATATCTAGAATTTTATTTATTTATTAGATATTTGTTTTGCTGTTATCAGTGAGAGCCTTTTCTGAAAGTATTACTCTTTACTTCGTTGTTCGTTGAGCATAACGGAAGCATGATGATTCATTATTCATTCATAACTGAATCACTAATACATTCCAATTTGATTCAATTTCATTTGAAAACATATATTCACTATATGGACTTCTAAAGTGCAAGCAGATAAAATTTTAGTTCTTGCTAACTGCTTGCACTAAAGTCACTAATTTAGAAAGTATAGTCTACTTAGAGATAGCGTTATACACAACGATAGATAGATATACATAGGTACATTAACTTACATACAACATAGATACACAACGTTAATCCAGTATCAAGTTAAGTTGAATTTTAATTGAAATTTAAAAATCTGATTTTGGGGTGTTTTCGCTTTCACACAAAAGAACCATTTTTAACTGAATTTCTGGAATATGTATATAATTTATGTTTCTGTTTTTCTTCACCATTAAAATTAATGTTTAAGTTTCATTAATTTCAATGGTGAAGAATTATAAATAATGAATATTAAAAAGTTCACAGCTGTAACGCAGCAGACTGTTTAATACTGTAGCATTAGTTGTTTATTTGGGCAATGAGAGCATGTTAGTCTGTTTGTGGCAGTGATGGGACGGTACTAATAGCACCGTACTGATGCCAAAATGCATTAAGAACATGAACTTTTAATTATGTTTTTTAAGCATAAAATGCGTGATGAAATTGATTGCTCTCAAAAAATAAAAAATTTATAACATTGTATACATTTGTGACATTACTATTTTAAATTTTAATCACGTGAAAAATTTGAAAAAAAGATTTGTAAGAGACAAATTAAGATTTGAGCGCAAATTACAAAAACTTTTACAGCCATGATTTCAAATCATTTTTTTTTATGCTAGCCTTTTATTTCTTATATAATTTTAATTTTAGATATTTTGCAATTGGCAACAAAAAGTCACGTTTTATCACTTATTGAAGTAACGTAACTCAAAATTGTATTGTCAAACAATGTTTTAAATGTAAAATTTTCTGATCAATTATAATTTTAAGTTTTGCGAGATTTTATAAATAATACAGCGTGAAAATGCCTCGCAGAAATGGGAGAAGTTACGTTGCACCGATGTTTCCCGTTCAAGAAATCCACAAACAGTTGAAGAAGATAGACAAAAACATACCAGCTTCTGTCGCAGTATTTCTAGCAGCTACGCAAGAATACTTAGCAGCTGAAATAATAGAGAAGGCAGCTGCAGTGAGCCGGCAAAAAGGACTCGCTACTATTGGAGTCAATGAAATAAATGAAGGAATCAAAGCGGACGAAGACCTCAATGCAGTCGTGGGTAAATCATTGTAATAAATTCAAAAGTGTCACAAAGTGCATTGTATTTCGTTGCCCTACTGTTAATTGAAATCTGACATTAAATGGATATTAAAAATTTTGAGCATTACAATAGTTTACAGTTTTCTAAAAATTTGACTTTATAAATTAAAAAAAAAATGTTTGCAGCTATAATAATAATTAAGTATGTTGTAAATGTAGAAAAATTATCATTAAAAGCTTATTGACGTCACTATTAAAATCTTATTTGATAATATTTTGTTAAACTTATTTTTTTATTTTCATGTTGTTTAAGTGAGATCGAAGAAATATCGAATCAAAGTGAAATTTCACATTACTTTGGCTAATTTTAAAATTCTGGTAAATTTGAGTATAATTTGTTTTACACGTTTTCTAAGTGTGAGTTAATCAATGTAATGCATAATACATTGCTTCCAAGAACGATTCTATAAGTTTAACATTCACTGAGAGTATTAAATTCACTCCAACTTTAAAGTACAATGAATAAATTTGTTTTACACATGTAAAATTTTCACAAGGATTCTTTTCAACGCTTGTTGATCTGCAATTATTTTGTGACAAAAATAGCAGGTTTTGTGATTGTTTAAATCAAAGTTTGTTTTTACTAAGATGACCCTTAGCAAAAAGTGTCCAAATGATTATACGGAAAACAAAGCATTAAATTGATGATGAAACGATTTCACAAACATTACTTAAGTCAAATAACGGATTTCAGTTCATGATTTGGTACTATTTTGCAAAATTTATTTTGGAGTTTACAACGCGCAATTACATATTAATTCTCATCGTTTCGCAGCATTTTTTTCCTTGTTAGCCCAAGCAGCATTAAATCAATCTACTAAAAAGCAATCGAGAAATATAACTTGCTATAGTATTCTTTTTGAATGAAACAAAATATCATAATCAGAAACATTTTTAAAAGCAAAAAAAAAAAAAAAAAAAAAAAAAAAAAAAAAAACTTTTTAATATTTACTAAAATATTTGGTACTTACGTATTAACGCCACCGCAGTCACTGCGCCAATAAAGAGCTGCCAATGCGCCAAACTAGAGACTGTTTTGAATCTATGTTAAACTCTATATGGGCCCATTTTCCACTGAAATTCGCTTGACTACTTTGTTTTTAAATAAAGTGTTTTGAAGTTTGAAAGTGTTTTGATTTTAAATAAAGTGTTTTATATATTTTATGATTTGTCACAAAAATTTTAAGTGTAGATTGGCGCCACTTAAAAACCGCCAAATCTGTAGCTGCGGTGGCGTTAATACGTAAGTACCAAATATTTTTATTGAGTGGGGAATAATCGTGAAAATTCTCGAATTCTTAATAAATCATTGGTGAAATCGCAAAATAGGGTGTATAGGGATTTGGCGATTTTCCTTGGCCTCCAAGTGGGCGAAAGTCGTAAAATGTAGTAAATGTTTCCATTCATTGGATTGTAATGAAATTTGAAAACAACATGTATCAAATAATGATTTACGAAGTACGCGCAAAAAAACTGCAATAAGGTTATTTCTGCCTTGAAATTACTAAATTTCTATATATACCAAAAAATTAGTATGTGAGTTCAGTATGTAACTAACTTCAATTAGAAGAGTCATTGCCTTAAAGAGTTATTAAAGCAAGATAAATATATAGCATGCTAAAAAAATAGTGCTTATTAATTCATTTGGAATTAGTGCTTGCTGTGTCGAGGTAGTTCAAATAACATGATGGGTTACAGAGAATGGGGAAGTTTTTGTTTAAAGAGAAAACTTTTCTATTAAAACAAAAAAAGACCACTGATTTTCGTAATTATATTTTCTACATAATTTTTTTTTTTTTATGAATTAGTATCAGAAATTAATTATTACAAGTTTTTGTAGTAAATATAATTAATATATAAACATATCTTGAAATATGAGAAATTAGTTTTTACAAATATTACAAGAAAAGTATTTTCCCTATTAATGGAATATCTTTATAAAAATCTTTTCTTTTTGGCTTAATATAAGAAGTTAATTATTACAGGTTAATTATTAGAACTGGCTGCTGAAAATCGGCATGAGTAATAAGACACATTTAAATACGACACTCTCCAGATGGAAGTTTTCTTTGTTGTTCTTTAGATAGCGAGAACTTCCTAACAATATGAACTTGTCCATAGTCACAGCCATGCGCTATCATTCAGGAAAATACAGTCACTCTTTCAGAGACAAACCTGAACAGGCTGCTCCGGGAATCCATTGTTGGTGGAACGAAACAAAAGCTCTGGAAAGCAGCAAGAAGCCAATTTGGTTTTGCTTTTCTAGTCGGAGGATTAAGTTTGGAGGTTCACGAAAACAGTATCAGTTTCAATGAAGTGTTTGAAAGACCTCCTTTCACGGAACTCTGAGGAGCCAGGTATTCCAAAACAAGAAACTTTTAATTGTCCCCGCCTTCAGAATAAATTTCACCGAATTTGAAAAGAATTGTCAAGCACACAAAATAAGTGGAACAAATGCCTCGATTTTCTGATAATAAGCCCTCTTTCTGGTGGAATACATTTCTATCGAATCTTGTCTTGAATGTCTGGAGGCTTTTGCGTTGAATCTTTGCGCATCGACGAATAAAAATTGTTTGGAAAATACTTTGGTAATTAAAGATGAAATCAGATTCCACTGTCTTCAGGTTTGGTGAGAATTTGTAATAAGAATCATTGTTTGTTAGTAGCTACTTTACAAAACACATCTGAAAATATTTATTGGAAACAGGTAACATTATTTTCTAACAGCATTTACTATGCAAGTTATTATTTTTTGTTTATATAATTTGAACAATTATTCCTTTGAGAAGTTATGACATTTTATCGAAGTAAATTTGTTTCTAATCTATTCCTAAAAGTAGCTGAACTCTGAATTATTTTAGCAAAGTGAAATATAAAATGAATAGTATAACAATACAGAAAATATAATATGCCTTCTTTAGAAAACTCTTTCAAAGTAAACATCAAATATTTATGTACAATGGCAAATAACATTCATGATTTGTTAGTTTATGTAATCAACTGCAAATGGGATTCCTTTTGAAATTGTAAACTTTACGCATTCACTGATCTTAAACTCATAATTATCTTGCAGATTTTTAATAAAATTATATTTTATAACGTGAAAATGTAGTTATTAAAAATAATTTTCATTGAGAAATATTTCGATGTTGTTTATTTCAATTTGGTAACAATTACAATAGATTTACTTTTTTTTTAACTTTGTTTAGTACTTAATTCCAACTATATTAAAAAAAAAATACCAAATATGGTTAGGAATTTCAAAGGGCTAAATAACTTCAGTAATTAAATTATAATCTTGTGTTTTATTGTAGCTCATTTCATTTTCCTCTCAGTTAACATAATTATCTAATGGCCCTTCTGAAAGAGCATTTTTAAAATTATTCCAATTGTATTTCATTCATTTTTATGACTTATTTTTACAACACTTATAACTTATTCTAATAAATCAGTATGTCACTGTAATGTTATGTAGAAGATGTCAACAGCATAGGTAAAAATATCAAGAAGGCAGAGATTAAACTAGTTATAAAATTACTAATTATTCTGCTTTATTTTTATAATGAAAATTTAAATAATACGATATAGATAATTTTGAATGAACCGTTTTCTTGATTTTAATTCCAGATCTCTATGAGGATTATATTCATATTTATTGAATAATTATTATGTATATTTTGAAAAAAAAACACATGTTCAAACAAAATTGATGCTAAACAAAAAAATTTTTTAAATGTGATTTCGAAACAATATATTCATAATAAAAATTAAAAGTCAAAACGCTTTTTTTTTCTTACGATTTTATTATTTATTTTTACGTAGTTCTTTTATAAAAATGTTCAATTACTGAACTAAAAAATGACATGGATTTTTGAAATTGAGGAATTTTTGTAAATGCTATCAAAACACCAATAAAGATCTTTGTTTATAAATAAAAACAATCATCTAATCATTATTTTGTATAGATAATTCAAAATATTATTGTCATTAGAAAATCATATTATGATTTTAATTTAAGTTTTGTTTATTATATTTATTACTAATTTAACTTCAATGAAAATAAATTCATTTGTATTATACATAAAAGTAAAAATTCAATTGTAAAAAAATAAGTAAAATGCAATTGAATCTTTTTAATTTAATAAATGCATTTAATAAATGTCATATAAATTTTTATATTAAAAATAACTTTGACATTAGTATTATTATATTTGTATTATAATATTATACATTAGTAATTTTATTATATATGTATATATTTTATTAATCTGTTTTTGAAATTTTGTTATTAATTTAAGAATGTAAAATATAATTAATCTATGATAATATAATGATGATAAGTAATAATAGATAAATATAATTCATAATGATAAATATACTTCATCTATATATATATAATAAAATATTTAATATACATTACTAAAGTTTAATTTGAAATGGTGCAATTGTACGCTTAATAAATTTCAAATATTCTTTATAAAAATCAAATTTTGTTTTTATTGACATTTGTTTTGTTGAATTTCTGAAAAAATTATTGATAGCAAAATGTTTATTTGAACATCAAATTAAAAATAATTTTGCAAAATTATAACCAAAATTTAATCAGTAAAATATTTTAGTTCTCTTATAATTAATAATTTTAAGTTAAATTTATTTACACCATTGGGAGTTCTGAATGTAAGCTCTATTATTTAATTTTTATCATTACAAAATTAAGGTATTAAGCTTGTGTTTAATGTTTAGTTTCCAAGTATTCAATTTCATCCATTGAAACATTATTTTGTACTAGATAAGTTCAAATAAAAGATTAAAACACGTATCAAAATTAATGCACCTGATGTCAACAAAAGCTTAGTACTAACTCTTCTCTAATCTCCTGCAAACAGGCATTAGCGAAGTACATTGTAATCTCAAAAGACATTGTAATCTCTTGCATATTGTAAACTCCTACATTTTATTTGAAATTAATTTCGTATATTGATAAAGTAAACTGTTAGAAAATTAAAAAAAAGTATAATTTAACTACATCTATCTAAAAAATGTAAAGAATAAATTTTTTTCAGCATACGTTTTATATCTTATTGAAAACCTGTTGTAGAAAAAGGAAAACATTTTTTTTTATTTCATAGTAAATTTATAAATAATTAAGAGATAATATATCAAAAAAAAAAATTCAAAAATAATGAAAAAAGGTTATGTTAATATAAAAAATTGTAATTTTTAAAATCGCGCGCTAATCTCTTTACAAACTGATCGAGATTGAAAAAATGAAACAAATAAAATAAAAACTAAGCTTAGAATCGTCTTTCAATTTCCGTATTTCACGTTTAATTTTTTTTTTTTTTAATTAGAAAAAAAAAATATTAAAAAAAATTCTTTTCACCAATCACGTTTAAAATTCTTACATTGTTATTTATACCCACCATCTTTTTACTTTATCAATGGCCTCATGTTTTATATTTTTAATTCCGTATTTTAATTATTATTCCTTTATTTAATTCCATGTTGCAATTCTTATTTATTTATTTAATTCTATATTTTAATTCCTATTTATTTATTTAATTCCATATTGCAATTCTTATTTATTTATTTAATTCCATATTTTAATTCTTATTCCTTTATTTAATTCTATATTTCAATTCTTATTCATTTATTTAATTCCATATTTTATTTCTGATTGCAACTATAACTAAGACAGTATTTACAGTTCTTCGAATCAGAATTTCTGGACGACGAATTCAGGATTTCTGGACTGCAAGTCAGAATTTTTGGAATGCAAATCCAATGATGTTTCTACAATTTTTTAAATTTATTGACAATATGAATCAGTGATGTTTCTTGAAAGAATTGGGAATTGCTAGTGCATATTGAAGAAATAACCAGAAAAACGTAAATATCTGTTATTTCTAGTGGAATAAGTCAACTACCATAAATTAGGTACATTTGTTTCTTATTTCAATTACTGATATAAAATTTATCTATGAAATCATAGAAATTTTTTAAAGTTGATTTTGTCAAAATTCGTCTTCTGGATAAAGCCTTCAATTAAAAAACAAGTTTTTTAAAAAGATACGACATGGTTCTCCCATCCCAAGAGTTCTGAAAATGCTTCGTTTGAAGTTTAATTTTTCCTTTTATTTAAGGATGAGATATTATTCTAAATCTTTTATGACAGCCAAATTCATTTGATTAAAATTTTGTTTCGTTCAAATTCTTTCATTATTTTTAAGTTAAAATGCTTCAGTAATATATCTAAACACTTTAAAGCAAAAAATAAATTTTGTTGGGTAAATGCCTTAACTACCTATAGTATTACAACGGACAATCATATACTTCTTGAGTAGAATATATAACGTAAAGCTTTACATTACCCTTCAAAATATTGTTTGCTTAGTCTGTAATATTTTTTCCTTTATGTTATTGTTTTACCTATGCCCTTTGATTTTCCTTATTACTTTTATATATTGCTTACTTCTTTGATTTGAAATAGTCCATTGCGTATATATCTATATATTTCTGTTATAGAAATATTTACTTTTTTATAATTTCTTCTATTTCTTAGAATGGTGGAAATGTTGTTATTGTTGTTGTCGTATCCCTCATTGAAAGCTGTATACGGCAACAACTACAACAATAATCTTTTTTAGAATTGTATATATTTTATTCAGTCCTTTTAGTTTCTACACAGTTGTATTCTATAAAGTATATATTTTGATAGCTATATACTTTATCACACAAATAAATAAAAGAATCTGGTTTCCAAGAAACACTCTGTATTGCACTAAATTAAAAAAATTCTCTAGTTATATTCTTTTACTTAATATCAATGATATAGCAGTCAATTGTATCAGCAACAAAGTAGATTATTCAATGAAAATTATAAATTGTTGATTTCATTGTTAATTGTTAATTTCATTGTCATTGTTAATTAATTGTTAATTGTTAATGTCAATGATATATCAATCAATTGTATCAGCAACAAAGTAGATTATTCAATGAAAAGTATAAATTGTTAATTTATCGAAATTATATATAATATACTCTGAAAATATTTTTCTTTCTTTATAATTTAATAACGTTAACTTTTGTGTTTATACGCATATATAACAATTTGGTTGATATTTATATTCCAAGCTTACGAAATATACCAGTCATTTTAAGTTTTTACATATACTACGATAAGTATTTTAAAGCCGTCGTTTTTAATTTTGGAAAGTACACCATTAAATGTTTCTTAGTTATATATTTCCAAAGTAATTGTGTTCACCAGTTCTGCCTTGTAAAGGTAATTATTATGACAAATTAAATCTACTACTTCTATCCGTCTGACGGATACAAAAACTCAATTATATACACTTAAAATATTCTTCGGAAGAAAATTTTCAAAAAAAAAAAGTGTTCCTTCACATTTAAAATATTCCACCGAAAACACAAAATAACACTTATGAAATGCATTTTTCAAGTAGTTACGTCTCCAGTAAAGCGAAGTGGTATCCGAATTACACGCAGAATTTCTTATTGCCCGCATATGTCATGGGTAAATAATTTATTCCATGCATATCACCATTCTTCGGTAGTTCACATTAAATATGCATATTACACTCCGCAAGTTGTGGCAGTTTCTGCTCGTTTTTTTTCTTTCTTTTTCTTTCTTCTTTGCTTTTCTTCCCTTTAATTAGACTGTGGTAGTCAATGATTCATTCCTCTATCGACGAGAGAAAATGATGACATGGCATGGTTAAAGTTTTCCCGGGAAACCATGGAGCGATCCATTCCATGGACGCGTACGGTATTTTCTATGGCGTCTTTATTTTAATGCCACATTTAGGTCTTTTGCTAATGCTTTTTACGAGGCCTTCCTATTTATTTAAATGATGGTCTAAGCATTACCCGTAAGCTTCTTAACAAGAGCGCTACGAACACAGCCACACAATTGCTTCGGCTATTCTTTCTTTCTTACTTTCCCCGATCTGGCAACACCCTTGAATAATGCCGCGAGCTCAAACCTGTCACCGTTGCTTCTGAAACAGTTCTATTTTATTTTTCGTTTTTGTTGGACTGCTGAGAAATATATTTCTTTGTGCCTTGTTTCATTTTATACTTAATGGGATCTTTTTATTTTATTTTGTTTTATTTTTTTTTAAAAAGTCATTCCGCTCTTTCGTAATAAGCTTTCCGTTTCCGTTTTTTTTATTTTTTTTATTGTTATTATTATTATTATTTTTTTTTTTTTTTTGTATCTCCTTTCTTTTCAACGTATTCAATAACAACTTAATTATATTTTTGCAGAAGTCCTCATAATGCGCAGTTTTCCATCTCTTTTCCCATTGCATATTCCTGGCTGCTGCTTGTTTTTTAAAAAGTATATAAACTGGAGTAGTAAATTAGCTTTGGTGGAACCCGATACTCTTGGAGTGTTGTTAAAAATAGATGTCTTTTTGCGCAAACGTAAAAGGGTGTACGAAGAAAAAATAAAAAAAATAAAAAGAAAAAAGAAAATAAATTAATGATTGTGGTGTTCATATGTATCATTTTGGAAGAAACTGAAAGAAATTCGGTAAAAAAGGGGAATGAATTTGGAAATGAAATTCGAAACGTATAAATGCAGTCTTTTCCAGAAAATACCCACCTGTCACTTTAGAGCATTTTCTACACTTAAATGAGCTCCCAGCTATTTGTAGCATTTTAAGTAGCTTCCGAATCAATTTTCTTTGGCGATTTATTGTGTTGCAATTTTGAGAAAGACGATACACAATTTTATTTTTGTCTATTCGGAAGAAGAAATGGAATGCGTTTTTATTCAAGACATATTAGGTTTCCGGGGAAGACAAATTGAATAAGATATTCGAGAGGCATTACGCTAAGCAATTCCTTTTAGATATTTTATTTTGCAGTTAAGCTTTAAGAAGGTTTTCTCATAAATATTGTTTATCAATAATCTCAAAATATGATCGGTTAAAAGACTTGGGCTTTTAAAATATGTCTTCAAGGAAGCATTCTCAGATAATGACGAAAATGTATTTTGAAATATTTTAATGGTGTTTATAAAACAATTCTAACTCCATAAAGTAAATGGAGACATTTCCTAACAAATAATGCAACACTACCCACGTTTAAAAAAAATTAGTAATGCATATTTTGAAATATTTCTCTTAAACTTTCAAGACTGATATGATTTCATATGAAGTAACTCCTACATATTTATAACAATAGATAGCAATTTTATTTCAACAGATATTTGAAATAAATAAGATTTAGTTTTGCTCCGGGAAGAAATGTAAAATATTTAAGCTCTATAAAAGATGGGAACTCGCATTTTAAGGCATGTCTTCAAGCTATTTGAATCTATTATGATTCTGTACGAATGTGATTTATATCGCATTTGGGCAAACAAAATATTTTATTTTCAATTGATATCCAATTTACTGGTATTTAAAACTAAAATGAATTTTTAAATTCCTTTCGAAATCTAAATAGCAATACTATATTAGCAATGTAAGAAGACTTGTTCATTTTTCTAACATTTTTACAAGCATTATTAGCATTTTTTTTTTTTAAATTGTGTAATATTTTAACATGCTTTTTATATTCTTACAATATTGAAAATTTGATTATTAAAATTATTTATTTGATATAGCTGAATTTATCAATAATTATAAGGTCTAGCAGGTCGCGGTCTAATAGGATCGTAGAGAATTGGGGGGGGGAGGGGTAGTGTTACTGGCGTCCGTAGCATATCTTCAAGCTACATGTGCCCTCTGGGTAGGGCTAAATGCGTAAATAACGGTGCAATCCTTGCTTATGGCATAAAAATTAACTGTCTCTGTATTACCTACAACTACAACTGCATTAGAACAACAACAACTTAAGGTCTAGCATAAGAATATACTATTGAATATTTTAAAATCATTCTTCAGATTATAACATAATTGCTTATGATCCTATTTCTAACTAATGAATTTTTCTCTTACTATGTCTAATTTTATTATATTAGAATCTGGAATGATATTTAAAATCAATTTGATTTTTTTTCTCATTTCGCTTTTGAATTTATATCAATTTTCAATCGATTAAATATTATATATTATGTGACTTTTTATTTTATCTAAATTTCAAACATTACTTAAAATCAATGTTGTTACATTATTTTAATTTTAGTATGAACTTACATCCAGCATTTGAATCATTCTTTTTCTTGGCACCAATATTTCTTCACGCCAAATACTATGATGCACACTATTCAGCAAACCTTCCACACTGCATCTCTCAAGAATATAAGAATGAAAGAAGGAGAAAAAAAACCTGTAAGTCAATAAAGCAGAGATGAAATGCTGGCTTCAGGTCTCCCACTACTGGTGGCAAACCAAATTTGGGAAGCGTGTAGAGATTTTTCCGGTGTACTAGGGTAGGAGGATGAAATTTCCGGACCAAGTCACAGGTGGACAGGCATTCTATCAGGCCCCAGGGCTATTGTGGTCATCTCTCTTTCTTATATTTTTATACCGCGAGAAGAGAAAAGAAGAAGAAAAAAAAAACAATGAGGGTACATCGCGATATCAGTCTTAAGTAATCTTTGTTATGTCCTACGGAAAATAATGGTAAGGTGGTTTTGTTGAGAAACCAGAGACGTATTTGCAAATGATTGTTATGGTATTGGTAAGAACGTTAGAAAGGCAAAATATGTAACTTTAATATTTGTTTCAATGGTTTTGCCGATATTTTCGTTATTGTATAAGTAGATTTCGTGAATCATTTTGTCAATCATATATATTATGATGCAGTTAAAATTTTGTTGTTTGAAGTACATCTAAATTGATAGAGTTTTTCCAAGTGTTGGAATTCCATTTTTGAAATCGCTATTATTCCTAAAATAAATTTAGTTTAAATTAAGCCTTTCTTTATTTGATGACACTTGATGAATAATCAGGTAAAAAAAAATAAGAAACAAACTTCAAAGGTATAATAATTGGGTTTTTTTTCTATTTAAATTTTAATAAACTTTCTCATGCACCATAAAATTACAAGCTGTACTTAAGTTATAAACAAAACATATTTGCTTCTCTGTATTGAACAAATTAAAATAAATCGTCAGAATGCTACAAGAACGTCATTTTTGCATTTGTTTGTTTGGTGATTTTTCCCTTGCTGTTTTCGCCAACAAATGGCCGTTGCTGTTACAAAATAGTACAGTTTGGCGATTCTATTTGTTGCGGAAATGCAACTTAGCAAAATCTGAACGCTATAGTACAGACTCCCCACAAGAACTATCATATTCAATAACCACAGGAATATAACAAAATTTAATAACTCTACAACATTATGAAGAAGTAGTCGTTCAAATACTACAAAAAACACTACTAAATCAGATAAAGAAGTGCTGATTAAATTAACTTTTATAAGCATAAACTAAACCTTAGACACTATTTTGAGGACACTGAAACAATAATCTGTTTATATTTTGAAAGATATATTTGAATTCATTAAATGAACTATAAAGCAGGTGACTTGATATGAGTCAATCGTTAGATTTCATGCGTTTATTGGCATGGAATATGCAACGAAAAACTGACAAGGAGTATGCAACGCATATTCCATGCCAGTTTTAAAACACACATAAATAAAATCGCGTGAAAACCAATGTTTATTTTAAAAGTTTTTGAAATGAAAGTTTCTCGTCTTGCGCGTAGAGATTAATCTGCTTTAAATAATAACTTATACTCTGGTTTTTTTTATCGTTAACTTCAGTTTCTGATTACATCACAGACATCTAGCCGGGAACAATGATGTTCACACATGATAAAAAAATTGTACCAGACATCATATATTCATTTTCGGCACATATCTAATATATGTGCGATATCTAAATGACTTTCGTGAACCCTCTGATTTCGTAGAACTCTATACAAGGCAGTTGAAGCATAATTCCTATTTGCAAGTCTTTTTATAATTGCCTACAGAATACCACTGTAAATAAGACTATAACTGTTGTCGAAAATGATGCCGAACTAGAACTTTTTGATTTGTATGTCACGCGAACACTTTTCCTTTCTTAACTGTAACCAACCGTACTTGGGTAAAAGAACTTTTTTTGGCGCGCTGAATTTGTGGAACTTGCTTGTTAGTAGTTAGCCGCGCTAAGATACGGTTTCTCTGTCTGCATGTCTGTCTGTAAATTTTTGTATCATCTCGTCATTAATATGCTTAATAAAAGTAATTTTACAAGAACATTGGAATTATTTGCCTACATCCCGCCCCTTTGGATATCTCACTCTTAACTGGTCCTGGGAACTGGAATGGTAAGTGAAATTTTTTATGAACCTTTCTAGTTTTATTTTTGGAGGATTGTTTTGGTGAGGTAAAAACTGTTGATCTGAAAACCGTTGTAACAATCAACAGTGAATTGACTTGCTTTTTCAAACAGTGATGATAGCACACACTACTTGCTCGGATTAGCGTTTATGTCCCCTTTATGCACAATGTTTGGGAAATATAAATAGTTTTAAAACTTAACTTCATAAATAAGTTGTTTTATAAAACGTTCAATTTTATGATGAACTATTATACATATATTTTTAAAACTATTGCTGCGGTTGGAACCTGATGGTCGGACTAGCGCTCTGGCGCTCAGTACCACAGGTTTTCGGTTCGAGTTCCGGCAGTATCATGGATGTTTGTTGTGGTTCGAAATCCACTTTAAACCCTAGATCCCGGTTTAATATGTAAAACGTTGGACGTAGAGTCTGTCCTGTCGTAGAGTAGGACGTATTCCTGTCTCGAAATCTGCCAGTAGGTAGACGGCCTTGGCCCACCATGGGATTGCTGTGATACTGATGATGATGATAATGATGATAATTATAGTTAGCTTATAAGTTATTAAAACTTGCTAATTTATTTCGTTGTAGTATATATTTTTTTTTTAGAATTTTATGTCAGATAAATCTCTTCCTGTAATCAGATAATCTTAAATTAGCAAATAGTAAACTATTTCCTAATTTAAAAATAAATTTTCATTTAAAAATATTTGAGTTAATTAATAAATTTACATTACTGCATTTCACATAAATGATTCAAGTAAATAAATTTCCCATGTGTATAGTATATTTCCCAAGTGGTACCACAGGCTGGAGAGCTAGCCAATTGGCCATCAGGCCGCTATAATTTGATTCATGTAAATGGCGTGGGCTACTTCATTGTTTTGAAAAAAAAATACATGAGGGGGCACTCTTGTCTACTCTTTTTTCTAATCTAGCATCGACACTCTAGTCAGTCAGATTGATGCTTTTGCTGGATTTGACCGATACGACACATAAGTGTTGTTTTGTTTCAGATATCATAAAATTTTCTGCATTGCTTACAGAAAAATAACACGCGCAATAAAAAATTTGCAAGCTATTAAATAAGCAATAATATTAAGTAAAAAAAGTCATCATCCAAACATATATTTGAAGTCTTTCGTCTTCAAGTTGATTGACTTCAGAAAACGTTTGCTGAAACTCATAATTTAATATCAAAGTAATATTGACGCAGTTCATTTCGAGTAATATTTTCTTCGCTCTGTAAATTCGACCTTTATAGGAGATAAGATACTAAAATATTCCAATATCCTTCCTAATATTTGCCAGACGAGGGATTTCTTGTTTTCTTCCATTTATTTCTGGTAAGAGATTCAATACACCTGAGAACGATGTAGATGAAACTCTCTTCCTTATTCGTCCTGAACTTCTTCACACGGAAGATAATATGTAATGTCTAATCTTAAATAAGAATACAAATTAAGAAGAAAATTTTTTTTGAGTTAATCGTTTAACTGGAAATGCTTATACTTTAGTTTTAATTCTTATAACTGCATCCTTGAAAACCTTTTTCTCATATTAATGAATTTTTAAATTGTTTTGTTAAGACTTTGCTTCACTATATTAAGCAGGAATAGTTAATAAAAAGTATTCTTAAGATATTTAATACTTCTTAACTAACTAATATTCATTTTTTTAAATATAAAATTTTAATACCTCCTTAAGTTTTAAAAAGCTTTGTCAATTATTCTTTATAAATAATTTATGTAAAAGCGTCTAGAGTTATTTTTGTTATCCTTTTTATTTTTAAAATGAACAGCAAATCTGCCTCTAAATCATGCAAATTTAAAAGCGTTTATGGCTGCCCCTAAATCATGTAATTTCAACGTGTGGTAGTCTTTAATGTATTAAACAGGAAAAAATTGCCAATAGGCTGTTTCTTAAATTAAAGTTTAATATATCAATAAATAAAACAAATAGATTAAATAAATAATAGATCAATAAATAAAGCTAAAGGCATGAAATGATTGTTTCCTTCGAACAAAAGCAATGCGAATCAATCAACAATATTTTAGCAACAAATTCATAATTCATATAATTGATTAGCCTAATGTGAGTGTACATTGAGAAAACAAAAATTATTTATGTTTGACTACAATTTGAGATTGAAATCTGAACGGTTTGGTTTGATTTGTCGCTCTACGGTCATCTTATGCACACTTTAGGCTAAACAGACTGGGATCTACAGTTTAAAGTTGATTGCGAACCACTACAAACACCCATGGCACCGCCGAGACTCAAATCCAAATATTGTGGTACGGAGCGCCAGAGCGTTAGCCACTCGGCCATCAGGACCCTTAAAATCTGAACGGAGAAATATTATTAAACTTTACTTATAAGAATGTAATCTATAAATTTGATTTTGGTTACATTTTTTAAAGTTTATATTCCATATGTTAGTAAAAATGACATACATTTGTAATTCTGACATATATGAATCTTTTTGAAATCAGAAAAATATGTGGTTTTGTGCTTGAATGTTTATACATATTTAGAAAAGCATATATTAATTTAAGTAAAAAAGTATTTAATTTGTTATTTTAAAAAATATTAAAAACATCCGTCTTTAATCAATTTACAAATTAATTGAACTACAAATTTGATAGCATTGTCCTTTCAGACTTGATGGTAATAAATCCTTAAAATGGGATCTGATAGTCGAATGACTAGCGCTAAGTGCCACAGGTTTCGGATCGGGGTCCCGGCGGTGCTATGAATGTTTGTAGTGGTTCAGAATCCACCTTAAATCATAGGCCTCGCCCTGTTATGACTGTTGGGTGTAAGGCTGACAACTCTTCCTTTTAAAAAGGAAAACATCTTATGTCTCGGAATCTGCTATTAGGCAAACGGCCTTGGTCCATCATGGGCTGTTGCGTCAATAAAGATGAGATGAGATTATCAACAGTTATACACATATTATATTTTCAGAAATATAAAATATATCAAACATTTTAAAAGTTTCTGAAAACTCATTTTTTTAAAAATATGATTCCTTTTTATACCATACACACTTTTAAACAATATTCACTGTAAAAGTATATATAATTATATTTAGCCATAATATTTTCTGGAGCCTAATAGCCGAGCGATAGTGTGGTTCGTCACTATAATGTGGCTATGTACTACTGGAGTTAATATATATATATATATATATATATATATATATTATTATGGCTTTTGACAGGTGACTGGACTGTGTGACTGTGTCACTTAATGTGACTGGACTGTGTAAATTCATTGAGATTAAATAATTCATCGTCATATATTGTGCATGCTAGTTTTTTCAAGTGTGGATAATATTATAAGATTTATTATGAAAAATGTGAGCATATCACATAAATGCCATCTGCATATAAAAATAGAATATTTAACATCAAACACTTAGAATTTTTAACATCAACAGCTACATTTAATAATCAAAAATAGAATATTTAACATCAACAGCTACATAATTAATACAACTATAACATTAGTTATTTATTAGTTATGCGAAACTCATGCTCATAATGGCATTTTTATTCGCCTACGTTTAACGCCTATTTTACATCTAAATATGTCGCAAAAATTCCAATTTCTTTACTATAGTAGTGATTAAAGCGCGAGCCCTTCCACAAGTTTGGCAAAGCTCTCTCCCTTAAGCGATTAAGCCTTTCTTTGTAGTGGTTCGGAATCAACCTTAAATCGTATGTCCCGGTCTTATGCCGTATATCAGGATCCCTGGTTGGACGGCCATAGCCCACCATGGGGCTGCTGCGCCATTGAAGAAGAAATACTTAAAATAACAACCCATAATTTTTTTAATTAAATAAATTAATTGGAAATGAATAATTCATCTTCATATGTTGAGCTAGCTAGGTTTTTTTGTGTGGATATATTATGTGATTTATTATGAAAACTGCTTCTATTTTTTTATACATTTGACATAAATGCCGTCTGCATATAAAAATAGAACATTTAACATCAATCAATCTTTTATAGTAAATAACGAATAAAATTATATCATTATTTATTTATTAGTTATATAAAACTCATGCTGAGAATGACTTTTTTATTCGCATACGTTTAACGACTATTTCACATCTAAATATGTCAAAAAAATTCCAATTTCTTCAGATAGTAGTGTTTAAAGCGCGATCCCTTCCACAAGTTGGGCAAAGCTCTCTCACTAAAAGCGATTAAGCCTTTCTTTCCGAATCTGTCAATAGACAAACGGCGTTGTCCTACCATGAAGTTTTCCGTTATTGAAGAAGAAGAAGAAGAAGAAATACTTAAAATAACGATCCATAATTTTTAATTAAATAAATTAACTGACAATTAACTGAAAATTAATAATTCATCGTCATATGTTGTACAGGCTATTTATTTCATGTGTGGATAATATCATATGATTTATTATGAAAAATATGAAAACGGTTTTATACATATCCCATAAATGCCATCTGCTTTTAAAATTAGAACATTTACCACTAACCGGTTTTTTACAGCTACATAATTAATAAAATTATAAAATTATTTATTTATTAGCTATAGAAAACTCATGCTGAAAATGACTTTTTTATTCGCATACGTTTAACGACTATTTTACATCTAAATATGAGAGGTATACAGGCAAATATATACAAAATATGCAGGCAAAATTCCCTACTGGAAAATTTGCCTGTAGGTAGACGACTATGGACCACCATGGTTCTGCTGCGCCATTGAAGAAGAAGAAATACTTAAAATAACAATCCATATCTTTTAAATTAAATTAATTTATTGTAAGTGAATAATTCATCATCAGATATTGTGCATGCTAGGTCTTTTCATGTGGATAATATCATGTGATTTATAATGAACATTTTTTATGCATACCACATAAATGTTGTCTGCATATAAAAATAGAACATTTAACATCAATCTTTCTTTTACAACAATCACTCTTTTACAGCTAAATAATTGATCAAATTATAACAGTATTTATTTATCAGTTATAGAAAACTCTTTCTCAAAAGTACTCATATATCATAAGTAGTCATGCTCAAAATGGCATTTTTATTCGCACACATTTACCGACTATTTTACATCTAAATATGTCAAAAAAAATTGCAATTTCTTTACTGTAGTAGTGTTTAAAAGCGCGAGGTCCTCCACAAGTTCTGCAAAGTTCTCACTCACTTAAAGCGATTAAGCCTTTCTTTCCGATGCAGAAGAGCTCCGGTCGACGATGCCTGCTATAAAATGTGATTGGACCAAAAACGGTCGAAGTAAAACGGCAGAGGGGGAGAGAAGCAACAGAAATAAAAGGAATATCTGACAGCCGATATCGGTGCCTTTTTGCAACAGAGGGGGAATAAAAAATAATAAAACTGGAAGAAGAAGAAGAGGAAGAAAAGAGGTCGGAAAAGAATGAGATGAATATAATAAAAGAAAAAAAAATCTTTTTTTTTTCTTCTCTCCTCTTCTCTGTTGCGCTTCTTACCGCCCTTCTTTATGGAAGGGAGGGAACTGTTGAAAATGTACCAGGAGAAAACTAAATCTGATTGTGCTGTCTGCCTCTGAGGCTCCATGAAATGTGAGATGCATTTTCAGGTCTCTCCTAAAAATAGGCTCTATCTTGCCTAAGTCCATTCCGGGCATTCAGGATAAGAGCGGATTATGTCCACTGTAAAATGCTTCCACTTCTTTTTATTTGTTTCATTTTTTAATGTGACACTTTAATGGAAGTTACAAAAAAGGGCAGAAGCAAATTGTCTTTAGTTGTAATGATCCATGCGAATGGAGATTAGGATCTTCATATAGAAGAAGATTCTAATCCATATCTAATATAGATGAAGATTCTAATCTTCATCTTTTAAACTATCCATCTATTTTACTTCATCTTTGGAGATCTTTTAAACTATCCATCTATTTTACTTCATCTATGGAGATCTTTTAAACTCTTCCTACACTCTACCATAGCTATTTGTAATATATAAAGTCTCAAATTGTAATGATATCAGAAAACGTAAAAAATATCACAATCTCAACAAGTAACTGTAAATCGAAGATAATTATATTTTTTCAGAAGTAGCGTACCTTTCACAAAATGAAACTTTGTGAAACAATAAAATACAAAGATAAGTAGTTTTAGAATGACTATTTATCTGTATATTTTATTGTTTCATAAAATGTCTTGTTGTGCTTCATTTAGTGAAAGTTACTCTAGTTCTGCAGAAAGTATGGTTAAACTATGTTGCTGTATTTTTAAGAAATTATTATTATTTTGTGCAACTCTCGATCATGAGCCAACATTCCTTCCAAATTTTTATTAGTATAAAATTAATGCATATTTTTTAATGATATATTCCTTAATGCATAACAACCTACGTTTTTACAATTTACAACCGTTTGAATTTGAAAGCCCCATTAAAAAGCTTTTAATTTTTAATGATGTTGTTCAAATGTTTATTATTATGCATAAAACACATTATTACAAAATATCAGCCAATAATTTCATACTATTTCAAGTTTGGCATGAAAGATGACAGACCTGAGCAAACAGCATAATTTAGTGCTGCCTGAAAAAAAAATCTCTTTAAATTGTTTCATTTGTTCTATTTCATTATTTTTATCCTCATTGTCTTTTAATATGTAGGCAAATTTACAAGTCCTTCTTGTCTAAAATTAAATACTTAAGATAACTATATTTCAGAAGTTGAGTATAGTTACATTAGCTCTCATGACATTTGAGTTCCCCATTTAGTCCTTAACACGTTTGACATATGTAGTTGTACGTCTATATTTAAAAATAAGTAACATCATTTTATTTTATGCCTACATATCAAGATACTATAAAAAAAATATAAATTGAGATATTATCAAATGCGCGTAAAATTTAAATTTAAAAAATAATGTTTTTACTCGATCCGTTGGTTTGAATATGTATTGCTCAAGATTTTATATTTATTTCTTAAAATTGAAAACAATTGAATCCCTCACAGAATGCAGCTTTATGGCTTGTTTTCTATCAAGCTGAAAAAAAAAACCCCTTGCATTTCGGATAGATCTCGGAAACCAAAATAGATAAAATATTTTTGAAATAAATGACGCTTAAATAATTTCTGAGTCTAGAATACTTGACATGATTCCAGATTTTTTTTCTTAAAGTATCTGAATCTCTTTTTTAATACGCTTTTATTAGTTTCACCTGTATGTTTGTTTGTATGTATGTATGACTTCTCGATTTTGCCATACTTTAAGCGATCCGATTTAATTTAAACGTTATAGACTTATCAAGGACTGACGACAAAATATTTTGATCAGTTTATTATCTCATCATGATTAGGATCGCCAGGATTAGTGATTAAAACACACAGCCTTTGAAAAGTCATCTGCACATCATTTTTCCCCTGGAGATCTGTTTCTCCTCATACACACTATTTAAGCTGCAAAGAAACATTTACAGACATCTTTCAGACATTCAAACCTACGTGGAACAGCGGCATAACGGATAATGCGCCTGACTACGGATTAGGAGATTCCTTCTTCGAATCCTGGTTGGCTTGACATATTCGCATTTAGCCTTTGTTTTACTCGCAATTAAATTATTGTAAGAACCAGTCCTCCTTACCGGGATCTCATTTAAATATTATAGTTTAAAAACACTAAAAAAATGCTTTTAGAGTTAATCAAACTAAAAAATAAAAAATAATTGTTAACATAAGAATAAAATGACTAATGAGAAAATGAATGTCACTGTTCTAAAAGTCTGGGGTGCTCGATATCAAATGTTATAATTTTTTACTAGTTTCATTTCGAAATGCAGAGTTAGTTTAAAAATGTCATACAAAGCACCCCACGCTTTTAGAATAGTGACATTAATTTTCTCATCAGTCATTTTATTCTTATGTTAGCAATTATATTTTACTTTTTAGTTTGATTAACTCTAAAAGTGTGTTTTTTAGTTTTTTTTAAACTATTAATTTTTTCACGATGTAAATAGCTTTAAATGGTTTTAGTACTGTAAGCACAAAAAAATTTCTGATAATTAGTTTGTATTTATGGGTACTAATAACAATAGCTTCAAAAGGTTTTTTTATACAAATAAAAAAGTTCATTTGCAAACAAATGTAAGCACGCTCAAAAATGGAGATAATATTTTTTTTGTGATATATTATGAATATTTGATATATTTGAACTTTTGGAAACAAAAATCAATTAATTTACTTACACCAAAAATAATTTCCATTTTTCATTAAAAAAATGTTTGAATAATATATGTCATGAAATTTATAATATCCCCGCGTTTCATATATTTAATGTTAGACAAGTGATGCATCTGTTTGTAACAATATATTAAATAATACATATATTGTTAATACTATATTGCTCATAACAGAAACAATTATGAGAATATGTGATATCCCTGTGCAAGGATTCCTATCCCATGATAGGGAATCACTGATAAAATATATGAACAATGTCCATAGTAAATTCCAATTTTTTTAAACGCATCGATTTAATAATTTCACATTGTTAATATATCCAGGACATTTTGTAAACCAGTTAACTTCGATTACAGTTATTCCATACATAAAAACTATCTTTAAAAAAATTAAAAAATATATGTAATAAATATCTTTAAAAAAAATTAAAAAATATATGTAGGATCATCTGAAAAAAATGGGTTTTTTTATGAATTTACTGATCACTATTATGTAAAATATTTTAATTATTTCAACTTTCTGATTAGGTTTTTTTCCCTAGAAAGCTTCAACTTTTACTTAAATTAATGATTTAAATAAATTTTTAATGGTTCATCTTAAAGTAATATTTGATGTTTTATTAAATAAAAAAAGGCGATTCTAATGAAGTGCGTTTCATTGCATAATTTTTTTTTTGTTGATCATTATAAATTATTTTTCCTTTTAATTACAGATTTAAGTATTTCTAAAAATATTGAACTTTATTCTGAAGTTTATAAGAAATATTCGATATTGTTTATAAGTAAAAAATGCGATTATAATGATGTGCTGCATTTTTATGCTCATTATAAATAATTTTTGTGTTTTATTAAAAATGAGATAATAATAAAAAAGTAATAATAATTCTAATAAAAAAGATTTTATTCTAAAAATATGTTTTAAAAGGAATTTTTTATGCATGCATTGTTACTCTAAACACTATAAAGTTATTAAAATAAATTTATTTAAAAATAATTAATTTAATTAAATGTAAATAGTAAAAACGTTCTCTTCTTACATAAGCTTTCTTTTCATTGGAGATTATTCATTTTTTTTTTTAAACTTTAGTGTGCCTTATTTTAATTAAAATTTCGATTGGAACCTGTATATTATGATTCATCAATTGAATTATTTTTTTTAATTCATGCAATTATTATTTAATGGATTAATTTTTAGTAATTATTATACATTGAAGTTTCTTTATTTTTTAGACAATAATTTCTTTTGTCCCCATGTTATTTTCTAATTTTGCACTGTATAAATGGAAATATGCACTGTATAAATGAGATACTCGTAATATACCTGGCTGTTAGGTATTATTGCTAAATTCAAGATATGTTAAACTTAAAATTTAAATAAAAGGAAGCAGCTTGAGTTTCTAATATTACATTTTCCAAAATATATTCATTCCATGAAAGTTATATGCATAAAAAGACTTCCAATTTTAAGTTATTATTGCTAAACACATTCTTAATTTATTTCTTTTACAATGGAAAATGAAATATCTGCCGTTTAGAGAAAGCATTAAGTTTTCATGACAAATCTTCTACCTAAAGAGATATGTTTAAAAAGAATCAAGCTTGTCAGTGGTTACTACTGAAACATTTACTATAGAAACATTCAGAAGCATTGAAAGATTCGTATATTATATTCGTGAAGAAAGAAAAGAGTTTTTAAATTTCAGATAATATATGATTTCAGATATATATAATATTACATAATATATGCTCTTCACACACACACACGCATGAAATGAATTCTGACAGTTAATTATTATTGTTAAATTCAAGATTGTTCCAGCGCTCGGCACAACAGGTTTTGGGCTCCAATCCCGCCGGTGATGTGAATGTTTGTAATAGTTCAGAATCCATTTTAAATCGTAGGTCCCTGTACAATATGACTGTAAAGTATTGGGCGTAGAGTTGACAGCCCTAACCCTTAAAAAATAAAATATATATATCATACTTCGAAATCATTTCTTTCCTTATCCCACTTGGAAGACAGCAACATCTAGATCAAATCCAAGAATTCGTGTGGTCTCATGGAAGGAGGGAAACAGGTTCAACTTCTGGACATATGTAGAAGTCTGACTTGACTCTATGACGCCGAAGAAGGAGGGTAGCGTCTTCCGGGAGAATTTTTAGGTGTAACTATCCCACATTTGGGTATCGTATGGTATGGGAGAAAACCCAGAAAACTCCCACCAAGTAGTTTGACTAACGAGGCAATATGCTGAAGAACAAAAATTCCATCGAATCTCCTCGTGTTTTGAAACAGTGTCTACAACAACCCACCAGTGGATTAAACCTCAGCCACCGAGCCACGAGTAGCCATTTCGAAATCTGCAAGTAGGCAAACGGCCAAAAAGGGGCTGTTGCACCAATGAAGAAGAAGAAGAAAAAATTAAGATTTTCTGAAATAATATTTGAAGAACAAAGAGTCAGAAAGTCAGTTCCGAGAGACAACTCGGCACTGACAAAGAGTCAGTGCCGAGTCAGAAACCAGAACGATTAATTAAAAATAAAATTACAACATTAAATACATTATGCTAACCTTCTTACTTAAATAAAGCAAATATCTAAAAATATACATACTTCACTGTGCACCGCAGTGGTTGGTAAAGTATGGATACAGTATATGATCCTTAAATGCCTTCGATCATCTAGTATTGAATGGATGGTAACGCAGGAACAACAGCTTTTATAGTTTGTGACGTTAGCTATTCTATATGTGTAGTAAAGCGGTATTTCTTCTGAGATATTTGAAAGGTAAGCTTTTCGAACTGCGGTTTTTTCATGCATTTAAATATACGAAACAAAGTTTCAGGTTATGTACAAAAAATGCCAAAAAAGCAAGAATTGGAATTTTATTTTATGATTAAGGGATTCAAGATGCTTTCAAGAAAAATGAAATACTGAATTGCGATATTTTTGCTTAATAATATAAAAAGGGTTGCATATTGTTTCTGCTTGCATGAATAATATATCAATTTTTTAAATTTCAACGATAACAGTAAAAGTCTAAGAATGTATTTCTTGAAATACATCGGGAAGTTTAGGTTTCTTTTCAAGCAGCTAGGCCTATTTAAATTACTTTGAAGTGTTGGAATCAAATGAAATATTGTATTTAAAAACACCAGATTTGAAATTTGCTTGATTTTTGAATGAGATTTTTGAATGTGAAATGAAATTGAGTAATACTTAGTTAAAAAATACTTTAGTACTAAACGAAAATTTAGTTCAATAACACAATAATTGGTATAATAATACAAAAACGTATTTGGATTTCAATTTTGCAAATATTTTATGCATTTTTGCGAGCTATTTATATCTAAGTATACACACGAATAATTCTTTTGATCTCTCGCTTCGGCTTTTTTTAAAGTTTCTCAGAATCTTTAAATGACATCTTTTTTTGGTATGGGATGCAATATTGAAATTTGGAATAAACATAATAATAACTTTAAATTTAATACTAACGTATTTAACTTCTAAGCATACATTGCAAGAGGTTTTAACAAAAAATGTCAGTTAGCTGATGTTATCAGCTAAATCTGCGAGAATATTTTAGCAAAATAGAAGTTTTAATTTTCTTACAATTCATATTATTTTAAAAACAGTGAACAAATAATATTTGATTGTTTTTAATAATTAATTTGCGATGTCATTTTATATTTTTGTGGTTTTGTGTTTTTCATTTTATTATTCATTAATAAATTGTTTGAAAAATTTGCTCGAATTAAAATCAAACTATTTCCAAATACTGGACATGGTTTTAATTTTATATTGTTTTTCATAATGGTTTTTCCACTTAATTTTTTTAAGGGTATACCTTCTTTATGATGACATTAAGTGATTAAAAACTTGCAAGTTCATTTTGTATATGCGCTTAAGAATTGTGTTAAAAATGTTTTTTTATTTATCGATTAATATTTTATTGCTTAAATTTTTTTATCAGAAGAAATAATTTAGAAATAACTTCAGGAATGTTTAAAAAAAAAAACCTTTTTTTTAAATTTTTGAAATCCATGAGTTTATAAAAAGTTTCTTGAGCAGGATTTATAAATCAGCTTACCAATTTTTTTTATGTTACCACTTTATGTTCTTCCGATCAAACCGAAAAAATAGCAATAATGTTCCGATTCCAGACATATTGGCTTATAAGTAATTTATAGAGTTCGCTTGATGATGATGTCTATGAGAGCAGACTGGTTATTGCAATATTAAAGAAAAAAATCACAGACAAGCAGAATTAATATCAAATAAACGAGTTTATTACATTCTGATGATGTTATTTAAAGGAAAAAGTACTTCGGTATTTTTTTATCTGCTTTGTTTTTATATTCACTCGTCAGATATATTGCTACAAATAAAAAAAAAAGGAAAACTCATTAAGGAAAAAAATCGCCATGCAAACTTTTTTTATTCTAATGCAGCTGGCAAATAGACCGTGATCTTCGCCATAAGAGCTGCACCGATATTACTCACTTTGCACTACCCAGGGGGCGCGTGTTACTTGATGGTAAGCCACGGACGCGGAGTAACAATGCCCCTGCAGCGCTCTACGATCCTATTAGGACCGGGACCTACGGCTTAAAGTGGATTCCGAACCACTACAAACACCCATGGCAAAGCCGGGATTTGAACCTGCTACCTGTGGTACCGAACGCCAGAGCGCTAGCCATTCGGCCATCAAGCCCCCATTTAAACTTTATTAATTCATACATTTTGAATACATTTTATAATCTATAATTTAAATAAAAAAAGGTAAAATATTTTGCTAAAATTTACAAAAAAACGTTTACGTTTAATAAACTGTTGTAAATATTATAATAATAATTAATATAAATTATAATTAATAATTAATAAGTAATAAGTAATTAGTAAATATTATAATTAATATAGTACATATAACAATGAAAATAAAAACTGAAAATTGTTTCTATAATTGGGCATACAAATATTAATGGAATTGAAGATTATGTATTATTTTTCAGGGCATTAAAGATGCCAATTCAATTGCGTTACTTTTCGTGAAAGAATTCAGTCTAAAAATGTCATTCGACACTTCTTATTACCATGGCAATATTATTACAGAATAACAAAATTTCAATCAAACAGAGATTTTAAAAAAGAGATCAATGACAGTAAATATTGTTGAAGCCCCGTTTGAAAGTAACTATATCAGACAATACAACCTTATTGGACCCTTTTCTTCCATGGTCGCATCCCTTCCATATATATATATATATATATATGCATGCTAACTCTATGAATTATTTGTTTTTAAATTCACTCACTGTGACTGTCAGCCACTATGCATAAATATACTATATTCTTTCGAGTTTTTTACACACACACACATATATATATATGTGTATGTGTAAATGTAAAAGAATGTGTATGTGTAAAAGAAAAGTCATGAAAGAATTTTATTAACATGTATAAGGAATTTAAGGTTTATCCGTTATTGAAAGTTTGATCCGGCCGGGAACGGGAGAGAGAAAACCACACGTCTAAAAGCTGCAAAAGTTTCAAAGCGGCTGACAGTCACAACGAATGAAATTAAAAAAAAAAAAATATTTAAAGGTTTAGTAAATATACACACGCACGCGCACGCACGCACGCACATGCACGCACGCAAGCACGGACGCACACACAGATATATATATATATATCTGTGTGTGTTTGTGTGTGTACAGAAAATGAGGGCGTTATATACAAAGAAGACAGTAATTAAAGATTAATTAAAAGATAAAAATAAGAATCAGATAAAATTATATTTTAAAATTAATCTTTAGTTATTTAATGGATAATTATCGCTTATGTTGTTGCTTTTGAATCTCAGCTATTTAACTTAAGAGCTAGAAAGTGCTGGCTAGAAAGTGGAGACTTAGTGGATTCAGCAGCCAAAAAGGCATATTACATTACAATGTAACATCTTAGTTTTGAACGCACATCTGCAAGGGTAAGATATATTGTTTCGTGTCCTTCACGAGCTGAGAGGAAGATAAATTCCTTCCTTACCATTTTTATCCTTATCATGATTTACCATTCCCATTTCCAGCATAAACATATAAACTTCGGTTAGGTACCGCTTGTCGAATTAAGCACTATGTATTCTAGCATGAAAACATCTCAAGTTTTCCATCAGGCCACTGAGATCCACTACCGAACATATTATATTACTACTGAAAAGTTAATAAAATTAGAATGAAATGTATTCATATAAAAGTTATTCATTTTCTAAAACTACAGAAAATAACTCATTTAATGTAGTATAGGAAAAATGTTGATAAAAGTTAAATTCTTCTAAAAAACGACTGGACAACAGCTTTCTTAATAGGAATACAAAAATACAAAAACTATATACTCGAAATATCCGATAAATTTTAAAATATACATTCTGCATCCAAAAATATTATTGTTTATCATTCGCCCATTAGGCTAGGCTAAACCCTCACGTTAGTTAAACAAGCTTTCAACTTCTGTGTATGTAATTACATCCATGAATATGTTGGCAAATAAGGAAATGCTCAGACATACCTTTTAGTACAAACATTCCCGGGAATTTTCCGTCTTTTAAAAACATTTACTTATTTTTCCGGGGCCTTTTGAGAGAGAGAGAGTACATCACGACTTTTTAACTTTTCGCTTTCCTTTCCTTCCGAAAATCCGAAAGCTTTGCAGATGAAAGTAACAAAAGTATAGAATTTCACTTTTTTTTTCCTCTCTCTCTCTTCTTCTTTCATCATTCTTTTCGTTTTTCGTAAAATTCAAAAGTAGAAGTAGAAGAAAAGGAAAAAGAAAAAAAGGAAGAAAATCGGGAGTCTGTTTACAACAAAAATCTCCTTGACATGATATCCGAAACCATGCATCGGGTCTTTTCATCTCATCTTTTTCTGGGGTGGAAGGCAAAGCAAAAGAATAAATACACGACGCGCATTCTCAGAAAAAGATGGAGAAGAGAAAGTCTTCCCAATTTGTGCAGAAAATACATCCACGTTGAAGAGGGAGAAGAAAGTAAATGACAGACCTAATTGGTATCTCCGAGAGAGAAGAAGCTTTCCGAATTTATCTCCGATGCGTAATTGAATGACTGGAATTATTTGGGATTTTGGACTAAATGAGGAGTTTTTGCTCTAATTGAGTTATTATCCTGTCTTCGAGCCTTTACGTTCTGCGATTATTGGATTATGACAAAGGAGATTGTCATCGTTGAGTAGAATAAAGTTTTTCGTTTCCTTTTGGTGGATTTTTTTTTTTTTGCCTCAAACAACGTTATTATTTCCTTGGGCAGCAGCTCTTATTAGGAGAATTGATTCTCATTAAAAGAATATTGATGATTATTTTCATAAAAAAAATAAGTATGCGCTATCTGATCCTGCTGTAATTCTTTTTAACTGCCTGCAGTTTTGCCCTCTTAAAATAAGCGAGTAGCAAAATTTTGTATCATAATAATTAAAGGGATATAAAATAGTGAAAGAAAGAAATGTATCCTCGCGGGATGTCGTATTTTCATAGGCTCTTATCATGCAATTAAAAATTTTTTTATCAACACAGATTTTGCACTTATTCGGTATATGAGTTAATAATTACAACAAATATATATAGAATAATTCAAAATAATGAACTGTTTACGGCAAGGGGACCAATCCAAATAATCATGCGGGCCACTTTGAAAATGCATCATAACTTCGTGGCCGCATATAAAATTATATATCCCCATATTAGATTTAGACCCAGTACAGAAATTTTTTGAAGAGAAAAATTGAAAGATAATGAGTTATTATTTTTGTGTTTACTATTATTCTTACATGTAAACATAGGTAATATAATAATAATGATACATAACGCACTTTGTAAAGAAATATATAACACTAAAAATGAAAGCTAAAAAATATGTAAATATAAACGAAATAAAAAATGAAATCATTAAAACATATTTATTTTAATAGTGCGGCATTTGTTTCTCCCCTCTTTCACTTAACTTTTGCAAATCCATCTCAATTTGGGTATTTGCACATCGTAATGGGTGTTGCAGGTTAGCGTTCGTTATGTTTGAGCGTGTTTTGTGTCTGGTCAGTTTCATTTTCGGAAAAAACGATTCGCAGGTGTAAGTTGAACCAAAAGTGCTAACAACTTTTTGTGCCAGATTTCTCAAATTGGAAAATTTCTCTTTTGTGACCTAGATGTTATAAAATCTTATTCTGCGAACTCATTACTTTAAATTCATAAATAAAATACACAATATCTGCCACATATTCGCAAGAATATTATTTTAAAATCAAAGTTAATTTTTCGCATAATTTCGACAGTTAATTTTTTGAATATATGGATACACACATAATGTATTTTTTAAGACATTGGTTTTCACTATTTTAGCCAAATAAAATAAATACATTTTATAAAAGTGGGATTAATCTCAAGGGCCGGAAAAATATTCAAGGCGGGCCGCGGGTTGGCTACTCCTGGTTTATTCAATACAAAGTAAAGAATTAATTAAATGTGTTTAATAAGGAAATAATTTTTTTTAATTAAGAATTATTAATGTAAAAAAATTGTAGAATGGGGATTATCAAATGCTTACATAATTAGAAGCCTTATAAAAGTCTATAGTCTTATGTAGTCTATGTAGTCTATATTTAGAGATATTCCTATTTGCTATAGAAATGTTTATAAGTATAGACTATATTAACTAAAAGCGAAATTCAGAAGTATTCCTTTATTAAGCGATGTTAATTTTAAATAAGTGTTATACAGACTGGATTCACTCAATGCAAAATTCAGAAGCATTCATTTATTAAGCAACGCTGATATTTCAGAAACCTTTAACCACCAATCCCCAGTCATCACCACCACACTGACCATATCGAAACGTTCGATAAACAGCCCTTTCACTCTGCCTCATCATCGAAATAGAAACCTTACCCCGAACTCCGAATACACGATCCCGAACTTTACCCTTTCCCACCACACACTTCCCCGTCTGAAGCGGTTTCAAATATCGAATTAAGGAGAGCGAACAACGCTTCCCCCTTAAAACCGGAGCCCCCACAGAACCTTTCTGCTCTCATTAAAATCCTATGAATGCATCGGACATTTGCAAACATGTCCATTTAATTTAGTGTCCGATCCCGGTTTGGGTTCCCACTCCCGCTTTTAATCAGACGAAATCCTTTACTGGGATTAATTTCAAAGAGGATAATGCTGGTCTTAGGGGCTGCAGGAACTCATGTCGGCTCAATTAACAAGATCCATGCCGTGGCTAACCAGCTAGCTGCCTTTCAAAACTTCGATTCACCAGGAATTGATGGCAGTTTTACTGATGTAGGGAATGGCAACAGCGCTGCTGTGGAAGTATTCGGATTGTAAACTGCCTGATTGAATGATTTCTATTGCAAATATTAGTCCTTGCCAACACAGATCGTGCATTTGTAGGTATAATTGCTTGCATATCACGCTCGATGTTGGCCATGTCTGTGGCAGCTGACATGGTTTCTATAACTCGTGTGGTTTAGCAATAGACTTATGTGGTTTGGCAATATAAATAAGCTAATTGATAGACAGAACTAAAATTGTTCATTCGTCCTTGAAATATTAAACATACAAGTGATGTACGTTTTTCACCATTTTATTTCGTATTTTGGATAGGCACAGATTTTATGTACTTATTTTTTGTGGTAATATTCTTGCTTATCACTACATAAAATTATAAATTAATTATAAACAAAATTACTGATTTTCAATCGTACATTTCAAATTTAAGTTTAAAAAAAATCTTACTATTTCTCATGATTTTAACATGAAGAAAAAGTTAATTGTGTCACTTAATTTTACAAAGTCACACAGAAAATTGTGATTCCATTCTTTCTTTATGCATTTCTTTCTGTATTATACTTCTTTAAATCATATATTTTTGATTTAAACAAAGTTATTTAACATCATTCCTCTTTCATGTAAGGGTAAAATAATTGTTGTTTGTTTCCGCAAAAATCCTTTCTGTTATTAAAAGTAAAACTTAGTCAATTGTAAAAAAAAACAAAAAAAACATAATTAATGTATTAAAAAACAGCATAATACAAACAGGTAAGAACGATATCGTACAATCTCATTTATTTATTCATTTTTTTGCTAAACTATACAAATTATTAGTATATATTTAAAGCAAATAATAGTTATATAACTAAAAATAAATCTTCAGGGCAAAAATATTCGCTCATCTATATGCAGTATATATTGTACTAATAGATTCGGACATATACATTGCAATGTGTTTTATATATACTCGTTTCCATAAATTGTGGAATGATCAGAAACGTTGTGATAATACATCGGAATTTAATGAAATTTAATAAAAAAATAATATTTGATCTTCACAAATTAGGCATAAAAGAAAAACTATAAGTCTATTTTCAGTCATGACACAAAATATGAAAATAATAACCGTATGTGTATATGCTTTACACTGAAGTGACGAAAGTCATGGGATACCTTTTAATATCGTGTCGGCCCTCCTTTCGCCCGGGGAAGTGCAGCAACTCGACGTGGCATGGACTCAACAAGTCGTTGGAAGTCTTCTGCAGGAATATTGAGCCATGCTGTCTCGATAGACGTCCATAATTGTGAAAGCGTTGATGGTGCAGGATTTTGAGCACGAACAGACCTCTCGATGATGTCCCATAAATGCTCGATGGGATTCATGTCGGGCGATCTAGGTGGCCAGATCATTCGTTGGAATTGTCCAGAATGTTCTTCAAACCAATCGCGAACAGTTGTGGCCCGGTGACATGGCACATTGTCATCCATAAAAATCCCATCGTTGTTTGGGTACATGAAGTCCATGAATGGCTGCAAGTGATCTCCAAGTAGCTGAACATAAGCATTTCCAGTCAATGTTCGGTCCAGTCGCACCAGAGGACCAAGTCCATGCCATGAAAAAACAGCCCACACCATTACGGAGCCACCACCAGCTTGAACAGTGCCTTGCTGACAGTTTGGGTCCATGGCTTCGTGGGGTCTGCGCCACACTCGAACCCTACCATCAGCTCTTACCAACTGAAATCGTGACTCATCGGACCAGGCCACGGTTTTCCATTCATCTAGGGACCTACCGATATGCTCACGTGCCCACGAGAGTCGCTGCAAGCGATGTCGTTATGTCAGTAAAGGCACTCGAGTCGGTCTTCTGCTGGAATAGCCCAAGAAAGCCAAATTTCTCCTCACAGTTCTAACAGATAAGTCCCTTGTACGTCCCACATTGATTTCTGTGGTTATTTGACGCAGTGTTGCTTGTCTGTTAGAATTTATGACTCTTTGCAGACGTCGCCGGTCTCGGTCATTAAGTGCAGGCGGTCGACCACTGCGCTGTCCATGGTGGGATGTTATGCCTGAAATTTCATACTCTCGGCACACTCTTGACACAGTGGATCTGGGAATGTTGAATTCCCTAACGATTTCCGAAATGGCATGACCCGTGCGTCTAGCTCCAACTAACATTCCGCTTTCAAAGTCTGTTAATTCCCGTCGTGCGGTCATCATCATGTCAAAACCTCTTCACATGAATAACTTGAACAGAAATGAAAGCTCTGCGAAAGCACTGCGCATTTATACCTGTTCTACGCGATGCTACTGCCATCTGAAAATTTGCATATTGCTATCCCGTGACTTTTGTCACTTCAGTGTATATTCATAATACACCATTTTAGCATAGAAAATTAATGGCATAAAAACTGTCCGTGTGCTCTTGTGATGGTTTATGCAAAAAATATTTTTAGTTACTCAGTTTGAATTAAAGAAAATTAAAGAGTTATCAGCCGATTCAGAGCTGTGCATAGGGCCTGAAGGGTTGCAGGGATTTGAGTTATTGTAGCAATATGTATCCCATACATACCATCTCTTCCGTTTTATTCGGGATATTCAAAACTTTCAGCCTCTTCTCCCTAACTTCCTAATTATTTATAAATCTTCCAAATTTTATCAAAAATCATGAAAATCCGTTAAAAAAAGGATTTTCCTAATAGAAAAAGCGGCCTGATGGCCAGTTGGCTAGTGCTCTGGCCTGTGGTGCCACAGGCTCCAGGTTCGAATCCTTTCGGTGGCATAGATGTTTGTTAGTGGTTCAGAATCCACTTTAAACTATCTTATGAACTAAAATTATTTAAAAAGCCCTCAAAATTTAGCTCTATGTGCACAAGATGACCGTAGAGCGACAAATCAAAACAATCTGATAGGAAAAAGGGAAAATTTTGAAAAAGTAGGGAAAATTTCAAAGAAAATCCCTATAGATGAGACAGTAAAGTAATCCAATGCAAATGAAAGAATAAGCTTGACAATAACTTTAAAAATTTATAAGCTTGAAAATATCTTTTCTCAAAACTTAGCATCACGTCTTTGAAATGGTGCATGGCGGTTTACAGAAGAAAGAAAGGAAAATTTGTGAATTGAGTCATGACTCATGTGAGGCACAAAAAAAAACCGCTCGATCGCCGCCTCGAAACCGATACGAACGCACTACGATTCCAGCCTTCAACGTAAATGTGAAAAAAATATTTATCCTAAAGTCAACTCATAGGCAGATGCAAGTAATTTTGATTTCTGGTTGTAATTTTAAAATGATTAGCAACCAGTTTTGTAATTATGTGTTAGAAAAAATGATAAATTAAAATCAATTTTAAAATATGTATGGTTTCTAAAAAATATTAGTATAGCATCTTTTATTTTATATTCATTTTATCAAATTGTTAAATTGTAGGGATTTTCTTATCAGGCAAAAATGAACTGCATTATCCATCTTTTTTCATGTTTATTTTTGTACATTTACATGTTCCGTATCAAACCATAGCATAGTTTTGGTAAACCCATCCATATATTTCATTTATTCCAAAAAAAAAAAAAAAAAAAAATAAGAAATATAAAAATATAATTAAAGAAAGATGTATTTAAATTATTTATCAACTTTTTTTTTTTTTTTTTTTTTTTTTTTTTTTTTTTTTTTTTTTTTTTTTGAGAAAATGTCTGTTTTAAATAGTCTTCATTTCGAAAATTACAAATATTTGTATTGGTAAGTCCCAAAGAAATTTTTTACTTTTTATTTTATTTCTTATAATTTGTTTATTTGTAATATTTATGTCTATTTTTGAAAAAATCACTATTTGACTTAAATTTCCCTATTTCAAAATCCTTACTTTTTTTTCACTGTGAAATCTATTTACGCAAAAGTCTCCCGAATTTTCATTTCACAATGTTGACAGCTATGGTATCCTTATAGGATGCCAAATATTTTCAATGACCTTCAAGTGTGGACAAGGTCCGGATCACCCTTACATACAATATTTTCCTCCAACCGAGATCTCAGGAATCTAACGATATCGCCTTATAGGACAAAGAACCCATTGCTAAATTAGAACAACTGCATTAAGAACGTTGCCTCTATATAAGCGAGCAATTCTGTTGCCTTTTAGGACGATATATCGGTGACGGAGGCTATTGAAAGAGATACCAGCCAACACACAAATGCTGGACTTACCAAATCTGCCTTTCTGGATAATAGTGCGTTCCTGTCTGTCGGCAAACTAACAGTTTTCTTAAGTCAATTTACAAACGAAATTGGATTTCATTAATACTTCTATTGACTTGCCAGTCAATTCACATGTATATGTGCTCAAATAAACCTCTTATTTCAGTGGCTTTGTGTCAGTTGTACACATAATGCTAAAATTCTTACATACAACTCTTCATAAAACCTTCTGTTGAGAGTTGGTCTTGATATCAGTCTTCCACAAGATAATATCTGAGATAAACTGATGTATTAGTTCTGCGACTTGTTGCAGTTACCTTTTTATAATAGTCATATAATGTTGCGCATTTATTGCACCGTGTATTCTTCGGATGTACTTTCTAAAAGCTTATCCTAAAACCACTTTTACTGTATATAAATTACAAAAGAGCTCAGATTCAACAGTTTTGCCACGTTGGATAGATTCTGATTCTACTTCTGTTTGCCCAATGACTTGCTAACTTAGTTTCTTTTACGTATAAATCGTGTAATTTAATTAGTAAAACATGCCCATTTCGAAATTTCATTTCTCAATATCTGCTTGCAAAAATTGCTCTAAAGCCTATTGTTATTCACGTATCCAATAGCGCTAAACGATCACGGCTCCACTAATTTAAAAATTCTTCTCTGGTGCAGTATTTTTCTTTTTATACATATGGAGATATTTAAAAAAAATATTACTTGTTTTTGGACTATTACTTGTATTTATCTACGTCACTTGGATAATTTACATTGTCATTATCATTTACATTTACTTGTATTTATTTACACGTCACTTGAATAATTTACATTGTCATTATAATTTACATTTACTTCTATTTATTTACATTCACAACATTTACACAATTGTATTTATTTTTTTAAGTAATTTTTCAAAACCAATGTGTATCAATATTTTTAAGTCTCACTTAAAAATTTTGAATAGCAAAGAACTAGAAAATAAACTATTTCCATTAATTTTTAAAATTATCTTTCTCTGTAGAAAATGTTAACAAATTATTAAAAATATTGGTATACTAAATCCTGGTAAAAACCATTAATATCATAAAAGATGTTAGCTAATTAGTTACAGTGAGGCATGGTATTTTTTTCTTCTTTACTCATTGCAATAATGTATAATCGATTATGAATTAATAAAATGTTCTGGTAATTAGCTCATAACTCATGTTTTGCCTTGGTGGGTTTCTAGCCCATAATAAATTGAAATGCCGAATTCGTATATCCTACTCAATAAATAACTCTAATAGTTAACATTATAATATATAACACGGAATTAATTTTGTTACTGTATTTAAAGAAAGTCTATATTTTATATAAATCTGTAATAGTTATCTAAATTATATTTTTGTTATGTCAAATATGTTTTAAAAACTCATAAATTACCCGTATTTCAATTAAAAGTTAAAAAAATAATAATTTGATTCATTGTTACTATGAAAATAAATTTCAAGAATATAAATTTCTATCCAAGTAAGTTTCTTAAATTGCAACAAAAAAGTTATGTAATCAGGATTTACACACACCCAAGATATAGAGTATTTGCAAATTTTAGATGCCCTTTTTTTTCCTTAACTTACCTTTTTGTCCTTTAACATTTTATGCAGAAACGTACTGTTTAATTGCATAAAGTTGTAATGCAAATTTGTTTTAAAAGAAAAAAAAGTGCAGAACAACCCTTGATTAAATAAAGAAACGAAACAAAAAAGAAAGTTTCATCTTTCCGTTCTGTTATAGAAAACGATCCAATGTGAATATAGAAATTGGGTTAACTAAGACGGGCCTTAGTAATGTAACAATTATTTATTATATTGTTTAGTTACATACAGATAAACATCAAAAATTAATGACACAGATAAACAGAAAAAAGAAAAAGCGCTATTGATGTACTGCAGTAAGTTTGCCAGATATATGAATGGAGTGTCTAAACTAGTAATTATTAGATAGGATAAATAATGCAATCTCAAATGCTTTTTCAGATAATAAAATCTACAGGTTAAAAACTATTAAACAATAACTATTTATTACAAGCATACCAAATGTTAATGAATGATAATCAATTTTATGAATAAAAATCATTAACTTATTAGATACGAATTACATTGAAAGATTTTTTTACTATTAAATTTTTAGTTCCTCATAAATAAAAATAGTAAATACATATTTGCCAGTCTTAAATAACAAATGTTTTTTTTTTATTGCTATTAATTTATGTGATTATACAACAAGTAATATTAGTTTTATAGAATATGAAAAAATTGTCTTCCCAATAAATTATTTTATTACTTTACCCACACCTCCTCAGATGTTTCGATAAATTCCGTAACTAGATTTGTCACATCTTGTTGAACCTGACATTCCAAACTAATCTCGTTAAGTCTCGAATCCGACCATATATTTCCGAAGGTCGTGTTCATCTGTCTGACCACATCCGGTCCAGCGACTCTGATCACTTCCCGGGAAATATATTATTAAAACCCAAACTTTCTTACCAAATGCGTGGCAACACCTGTCACGAAGACGGACAGGTGTTGCCACACTCGAAGTATTAAAAGAGCGCGAAATGAATGACCTATTGCTACAGCGGGGAAGCAAACCTTCGGAAAGGTTGCACAAAATCGCTTCTTATGAGACCACAGAATCGATATTCGACATTCCGGACGATCGATTCCTGATGCGATTCATGGATTTTTTTTTTCATCGTCATCGTTCGGTGATGGAGAGCGACATCGCCGATCTCGTGTCATTAGAAGGCTTTCCTCTTACTCAAAGCGCCGCCATCGATCATTTTTCTCTTGTGGCTGTTATTGTTACCAAGTACTCGATATTTTTATTTCTTTTCTTCTGAGGGTTTTTTTATATATATATATATATATATTAAGAAACTTTCATTTTGGGTGACATGTTCTTCGACTTTCCCCAGCTTCTGCACCAAAGAACACACACATATATATATTCTGTTGTTGAATTACAGATTGGATGTCTGTTACCTTGAATGTTTGGTTCAAACGAAATCTATAAATCTGTGTTGGTGAAATTATTTGTATTTTCAGCAACATATGTTCATCCTTTTATACCTTCAAATTGGATGTATATTACGTAGTAAATGCATCCAATTTGAAGGTAACTATATGTAACATAACTATATGTACATACCAGTAAATACATATAGTTACCTACTAGATCTACTGCGCTACATTAGATTATGTTCTGGCTTACTGTTCTTCTTTATGTGCTCTATTAGAATTAAAAAATATACATGAAATAAAACAGAATATAGTAAAACAGTCTTAAACGAGTCGTAATTAGTAACAAATTCTGTAACGTTTTACGTTTTACTTATTTCTTTTCTTCTGAGGTTTTTTTTTATATATATATATTAAGAAACTTTCATTTTGGGTGACATGTTCTTCGACTTTCTTCAGCTTCTGCACCAAAGAACACACACATATATATATTATGTTGTGGAATTACAGATTGGCTGTCTGTTACCTTGAATGTTTAGCTTAATCAAATCTATAAATCTGTATTGGTGAAATTATTTGCATTTTCAGCAACATATAGTCATCCTTTTATACCTGAATGTGCTTCACCTAGTACTTAACATAAATTTATCTTCTAGTCCTATGACGCTACATTAGCTTATACTCTGTAGGATTGATGTTCTTCTTTATTGGTTTCATTAAAATTAAAATAAAGGTACGTGAAACAAAACATAATAAGTAAAATAAGTTTTTTTTATTTATTAAGAAACTTTCATTTTGGGTGACATGTTCTTCGACTTTCTTCAGCTTTTGCACCAAAGAACATACATATATATATATTATGTTGTGGAATTACAGATTGGTTGTCTGTTACTTTGAATGTTTAGCTTAATCGAAATCTATAAATCTGTACTGGTGGAATTATTTGTGTTTTCAGCAGCATATGCTCATCCTTTTATGCCTGCAAATTGGATGTATTTTACCTAATACTTTACATATATTTATCTACTAGTCTTATGACGCTACATTAGGTTATGCCCTGTTGGTTTGATGCTCTTCTTTATGTGTTTTATTAGAATTAAAAAAATTATACATGAATCAAAATAGAATACAGTAAAATATTGTCATAAGCGAGTATTAATAAGTAATTAGTAACAATAACATATATTAGAAATAATATTTGTTAAGAGACTTCTATGGATAATAACTATAGCACATGTCCTGAGAAGTTTAAGGAAACACCATATAAACTTCCAAAACTGTGAAATAAAGAGCTTGTGTATACTTCCTTGTTGCGTTTTATCTTAACATAAGAAAGTCTTATATGGAGATAGGTAGCAAATCTTATATAAATTGTCCTGTAATATCTCAGCAAAAGTGCTAAAAAAACCTGATTTAAAATGTTTTACAGAATAATCTGTATAACAAACTAGTATATTAGCAATACGTTTTGAAGAAATCATTTCCTTCAAAGATTTTACCATGATTATATTTAATTATGAAATCTATGTCCTTAAAGGCTTTCTTTTCAGTACTACATCTACAATTTTTGACGGATAATACTGAAATTTAAAAAAATTGTCTTCCATGTTCCTAGTAAGATAAAATACAAATAAATAATAAATTGCCCAGAGAAATCCCATTTGCTGCTAGAAATAAATAACACTTTCACAAACTATCTATTTAATTAAGACCATGAGAAAAATAAAATAGCTTATTTATATTTTCCCCACTTTACTTTTTATAGTACTTATCTGGAAGAGACACCAGTCATCAATAAATCTGTGAATGAGTAGATTAGATTTCTCCGGATTCGTAAACTCAAAACATCTTGTAAATAATCATATATTAGTTGTCCAATTAATTTGAATGTTTATTTTTATCAAATTTACTAAGTTTAAATAACTCTACTTTGGTGAAACATTGTGTAAATGCAATGAAAAGTATATGTACAGTCTCCACATTTATTTGTGCAATTGTTACATTTTTATAGGGGTTTATTCAAGTAATCATTACGAAACGTTCACTATTAATACAAAGCAAGGCTCTTATATATTGCATGTCTTCATTTAAAAAAAAAACATTTTTATTTTTTTACATAGATTTCTTCTCGCAATTTTTGGTCTTCTATCTATTACATTTATTAGTATATCTAAACCTAACTTTAAATTGATGAAATAAGGTTTTACTATATAAAAAATACTTTGATGTCTTATTTATTCAACGTCTATCTCTATAACGCATCACTACCTAATATATATGCCACTTTAATTTTGATCCACCCGAAGAATATTCAGTTGGGTAATATTCTTCGAGACGATCAAAAGCAACTAATGATTTATTAATGAAGCAACTTTAATATCTTACATATATTCTGCTCTATAATTGTAAATTATCTGTCTGTTGGCTGGAATATTTACCTTAATTATTTGAACTGTTAACTTTGTCTTTAAGAAATAATACTGTCTTTGCTGTTTGGTGAGTGAACGAAACTCCTTGGCTGTTTACCAGCTGCAAGCTTCAAACCTTGAGATGAATAATGAGAAGCTTTTGGTCTAAGTCTATTGAGTAATCATACTATTATAAAATTTAAATGAGTACAAATAAGAAGTAGAGGGAATATAATAAATTTTATAAAAGAGTCAAATAAGATGTTAAAGTAATAAATAATAAAATATATCTAAAGTTAGTAAAAAAAAAGTCATATCTAGATAAAGTGAAAAATAAAGTGATGTAATCAGCGAAACCATACAACATCAATAGTAGAATTTATAACAAGACAATTAATAAATGTTTGTAGTTTGTACATAAGATTTAGAGTAGAATTAAATTTTTGAATTAATGAAATTATCTCTTCATTAGTATTAGAAGAAATGTACAAAAACTCTTGTTTATGAAACAAATTTTAGAAGTAACATTGTTGGTCGACGTTCGCATCTGCTTTCTGTAGGCTGTTCCAGCGAAGAAAATAATTAAGATATTTCTCTGATAAATAAGGATCTATACATATAATGCATTTTCACTTATTGTAATCGTTTGTGTCATATCTCATTTGCTGCATTTATTTTATGTAAAACTGCATTGTGCGAAAACGTCTTCGTAATTTTACTTTTGATATGATTTGCTTTCTAAATGTTTCTAATCAAACTATAAGACTAATCTTTTGGGAAGCAAGATAAATAACATATAATTTCCTTTATAAATGCAAATTAATACAGATGTTTTATAAAAATAATCGTTTAGATAAGTAATTGAAATAATTATTCTGTTCGCTCAGTTTTTTTCTTATATTTAACTCAAACGAGATAGAATTAATAATCTTATATCGTGAAATAAAGCAGTAATTTACAAATACTACTTGGTTCAGAATTAAAAAACTGTATTATTATTATTATTTTTGAAATCCTAAGTATAATATTTGAAAGGATTCTTGCTTAGATATAAAATTTGATTTTGATCTTTAGTATAGGACTTTGACAAACACTTTCATTTTTATTCATTTGATCCTTAGTTGATCCTTAATGTAACACTTTGATAAATACTTTTATTTTTAGTCATTTAATCCTTAGTTGATTCTTAATTTAACACTTTGATAAACACTCTATTTTTGATTCATTTTATTGTTACAGCAACATTTTACGGAACATTTTTCCTTTTGATTCATTTCATTCATTCTTTCATTCTTGATTCAAACTATATTAACTTGAAAAAACAATACTAATTTCATAAAGTTGTGATTAAATTAATAAAAAATGTTTAAACAAAATTTCTTTAAAATGAATTAAACGCAATACATGCAATTTTAAACTATAACATTCTGAGGATTTGAAATATTTTAATCTAAACTAAGTTTTGAAACAATGCACATTTCTTCTGTGTTGAAGAATAGAAATATTAAGAATATTTTATTATATTTATTCTATATCTTTTTAATGTTTTTAGTACCATTGAAAATTCAAATGTTATTTTAAAATAATGAACTAAAAATTTTATTTTTCCGGAAACTATGTGACAAATATTATTTATTCTTTCACTACATATTATTTGAGTATATTACTACTCTATATAATATTTGAGTATCACTATATAATGTTTGATTGCTTCATATATAATAATTGAGTATATTATTACATATTTTCACTGTTTTCTTGATTAAAAAGAATTGTTTTAGTTAATTTAATAATAATTTTCATTCAAATTATTTTTAAACAATTATTATAAAAATCATTTCTATAACGTAAAAACTCCTTTAAAAAAAAGTGCTTCAAAAATCTTTTAATTCTTGGCCATAAAAATTACAAATGAGAAACAAAACAAAAAAAAAGTATGCTGTAATTCCCAAAAACACCCTATATTTAATTGAAAATATTAATTGAAATATATAAACTATTACATAGAAACTTCATTAAAAAACCTCTGCACATTCTATAATTCAACTTTTCTTCTGCTGTTAATAAATTACCATTGCCAATATCATGAAGTCCTTTCATTATTACTTAAATTTTCATTTTGTTTTTCTGGCATATTAAATGCACCATAGCTTACAAAGAAGCAATTTTGAAATTCCGTCAAAGCGTAAGTGAATATTTTTCTAACTTGGAGATCTATAGAAAAGTCTGCTATTTTACAAAACAGCTTTCCGAGCAGTATTAATCAACGTTTGTGGTACGAAATGAGTTCATTACGGGTTTCCGATATCATTTCATCAGTCATATACGTAACAGGATTATTTTTCTGTCTGATGGGAGAAGTACTGCTCTATTTAACTGATAAAAAAGCTAAGGCAATCTTTAAAATTGATTAAGCTTTCCCTTTTTTTTATTTTGCTTTTGTAATTATTTTGTAATTCTCATTTCTTTTCATCTATTTTTAATTTTTAATTTTTAGATATCTTTGTTCATCCAGATCAATTCTATTCGTGTATTAAATATTAATTAGTTTAATGTTTGCTTTAGTATTGTAAATTAATCAATGCATAAAAATGATTACATTAAATTTTTTTAATAAGTTTTCACTGTAAATCTTTCAATTAGAACAAATTCTATATATGTTGAAATTGAACAAGTTTTGAATGAAAAAATTTAACTTATCGATATATATTAATGATTTAATTCAGTATTTAGTTCCATCAAACTAGAATTAAATGATTGAATAAAAGTTTACATTAATTTTCTGTATGCCATTTATTTATATTTCAAAATTAACTAAAAACAGTCATTTCTAATTTATTCTATTTGAGAAGAATATAAGTCTTTGGATATAAATTCATTTTTAGTTTAATATATTATTATTTGTTATGCTAAAGATCTAGTTTGAAACATTTATTCTTTATTAAGTAATTGACGATCAAAAATCTACAAACTTAATGTAATGTACATATGAATAACTTAAAAAAATATGGTCTATAACAAATTAGGAGCCTGATGGCCTTGTGACTTGCACTGTAGCCCACGGTCCCTTTCGAGTCCCGGTGATGCCATGGATGTTATAGTGGTTCGAAATCGATTTTAAACTATAGGTCCCGGTCTAATATGATTGTAGAGTGTTGAGCATAGGGCTGACAACCCTACCCAGCAAAAAAGACAGCATCTCCTGTGTCGAAATCTGAAAGTAGACAGAAAGTCTTTGTCCACCTTGGGCTGTTGAGCCAATGAAGAAAAAGAAGAATTAAAAATTAAATTAGAATCAATATATGGAATATAAAAATAATCCAATTGGTTGTCCTATATTTATTAAACTGTAAATAAGCATTGGCATTTGACATTGTAGCAATATGTAATAAGCATTCACCTAACATCTTTTGATAATGCAAAATTTGTGTAAAGTTTAATAATGATATTGACAGTGAATTTACGGTCTGTGTATACATCATAATTTTAAATTAATTAATTTTTTTTTTATTTAAAAAATTATTATGTTTAATTTTTTTATTTAAATTAAATATATAATATTTCTATCATTGAAAAAAAAGGGGTTATAATATAAAGTCTAAAAAGATGTGGAACAGCATTGTAGATATCGCTTACGAATTTAGAGAGTCCTATTTGAAACCAAACAAATAAAGCTGAATTCAAGGATATGGTTAGAAAAGAAACTACGAAAGCTCACGTATTTACACAGGATAGGGGCACAATAAATATATATGCCGTAAAGTCTATTCATTTGGAACTGAAAAGGCAAAAGGAAAGTATGAAGTTCCCAAACATTACCCCTGGCGACGGATCAATTCCAAACTGGCAAAATCTGAGTTGAAATACTCCTACCCCGCAGTTCACCAAGGTTAATGTTTAATCTGCTTTTTAACTATCGTAACGACGAGAAGACATGAAAAAAAAAAAAAGAACTGCTAGAAGCTGGAGACCACTTTGCCGTTACAAGAACGTTGCCCAGTGTGCACCAACGAGGAGGTGGGTCTACGTTGCACTCCAATTCATGATGAGATCAAGTCAAAGCGTTGGAGAGCTGAAGATCTTTTAGCAATACCCAGCAATCCGCGACGGCATGCTGTCGCCCAGTTCCGACTTCTGACTGGCCATGACTGTCTAGCAGAACATCTCCATCGCATTAAAATATTTTCGAATCCTGGCTGCCCCCTATGTGGCTCAACAGACCCAATGAACAGAGACCACCTCCAACGATGTGCGGTACTTGACGCCGACTCGGAGACAGCGCTTTACTGGCGTGCGAGAGAACTCTTAAGGCAATGACTTCGGTCATCTGTGCATTTTCTGGACATTTATTCTTTTGTTTTTTTTCCCTTGTTATTTTTGTTATTATTACTATTTTTATTCTTCTTGTGCTTGCCTTGCCATTGGAAATAAAAAAAAAAAAAAAACTATCATTGCAACAAATGATCTCAGGCAAAAAAAATTGACGCTTGCAAATATCAACAAATTAAAAAAAAAAAAAATCAGTTAAAATTTATTTTCTTTTATTGTTTAAGCGTTTAGTAAATATGCAGAATAAAAAATACAAAAAAAAAAAAAAAAAAAAAAAAAAAAAAAAAAAATAAAAAATAAAAAATAAATAAATAAAAATGCATTAACTTAGAATAGCATATAAATCCGGCCTACTGGCGTCCGTAGCAAGCTATACGTGTCCCCTGGGTGGTGCTAAATGAATAACAGCGGTGCTGCCCTTGTTTATGGTATAAATATTAACTGTCTCTGTATTACCAGCTGCATTAGAACAACAACATAAGACACATATATCAGGGCTGCATCATTACATTTCCCTATCAAATTAAATTTATTCATTACTTCAATATAGTCATAATTAAATGATAGAACATGGTTAAAAAATTTGCTACATATATCTTAAAATTGTTTTATTAAAAGTATAAAAAAATATATAATTATTGCTTATATAAATAACGTTTTGCAGATTATTGTATACAATTAATATGTAATAATTCTAAATTTCTGATTAGCCCAAGAATTTATATTTCGTATACTAAAGAATCTACAAGTACGTTACGCTAATATAATACGCTATAATACGGTTATAATACGCTATTTATAACCCGAAATTGAATCAGAATAGATCACATTCAGTATTTCATTAGTTTATATTCTGCATTTCTATATTTACAAAGAACCTTTTTTATGGTTTTAAATAAACAAAACAAAAAAAAATCATACTTTCTAAAGATATCAAAAGGAATGTTATCTTATTTGATTAAAGTGAATAGAGCCAGTCAAGAGCAAATAAATAGATGGGTTCTATTCCTTTTTTCTGCCTTACATAAAATAAGTATATCAGAATTACATCATTTCCCTATCAAATAAAATTTTAATTTTAATTTCACGATTAACTGAAAGTACATGGTCAAAAAATTAGTGATATATATCTTTTAAAAAAATTAACTTAAAATTGTTTTACTAAAAGTGCAAAAATAATAATTTTTTTTATTTGTAAATCACGGTTCGTAGATGATTACATACAATTGGCATGTAATAATTCTAAAGATTGATTAGCGCAAGAATTTATATTTCGGATACTAAAGAATCTGCAAGTCGTATATAATACGCTATTTATAACCCGAAACTGAATCAAAATAGATCTAGTTCAGTTTATGATTGGCTTATACTCTGCATTTCTCCACTTACAAAGAACCTTTTTTACATTCCTTCTATTAGCTCACGCTCTCCCTCTATATATCTTGTTCAAATTTTCAATCGTTAATAAAATACTTTTTATTCATCCATTCTTGTAACTTGTAGTGGATGACACTTGATGTTAATACAGTTTTTTCAAATATTAATTCAGTAATTAAATTTAATTAATTAATTAATTATTTTTAGATTTAAGTTGCATATATATACCCATAGATGGCGCCATATAAACTTAAAAAAATGAATGAAAATTATATATAAAGGACTTTCTGCAATAGAGTGAAAAAAAAGTAGGAATTGACTTAAAATTTTTTTATATATATATTACTTGTTATGGGTATAAATAAACAAAAAAAAATCATATTTTCTAAAGATATCAAAAGAATATTATCTTATTTGATTAAAGTGAATAAAAGACATCTCCCTCGCACCTGAAACTTCGTCATGTACGAATAACTCATCTCATTCCTGAATTCAAAAATTCGCATTGACAAACTGAAATTCCAATTCTTTATGAATAGAATATTCATAAATATTTCGCAATTCTTTTCAACAACACGGGATATAAACCAGTAACAAGCCTAAAGCTTTCCAATTATCGCACCATGAAGATTTTTCCAAGTTTTTCTCCATTGCTAACTCTTACGCAATCTCCTGACGATTGCCAGAAAGAGGGATGGAGGAGTTTGCAATGGAAGTGTCGCCAATAACGTCCTCTTCTGTGTCAACAGAAAAGTCTTTTCAAAGAGCGTGAATTAAAAAGACTTTTCGGCCCTTCCTCCGATTCGTGTTTGCATTTCTAGCCGGCATGGATCAAACTCGAAGAATGTTCTTAGGGAAAAAAGTACGGATAAAAACAAATGTATAAAATAAAATAGAAAGAAGAAGCCGGTTTTAAGATCATTCCCTCCACAAGATCGTTATTCTTTTTTTTTTTTTTACCCATCCATTCCTCTGCTGCTTTTTTTTTTCTTCTGAGTATTTTCCCTTCTTTTTTATCCCTTTTCTTACGCTTCAGCAACAGACTGTTGCATTCTATGCATCGTGGAAGAAATAAAAATTGATCGCTAATCTGTAGCTGCTAAAAATGGGTTGGAAGGATATTCTAGTTAAGAGCGCCATCTAGGGAACGATTTTGTCATCATCTCATTTCTTGTGGGAAACAAGTTGCTCCTCAAATACGTTGATGAATATGAATTCAAACAAGTAATATATAAAAAAATAATAATTTAAAGTCAATTCCTACTTTTTTTTCACTCTATTGCAGAAAAGACCTTTACAAATAAAGCTGAAATTTTCATCCGGCTCCATCTATTATTAGATACATGCAACTTAAATCTAAAAAATATATAAAATTAATTAATTAAATTTAATTAAGGAATCAATATTTGGAAAAATTGTATTACATCCAGTGTCATCCACTACAAGTTTAAAAAATGTATTTGAACTTGAGTAAAAAATGTATTTGAACTTGAATAAAAAGTATTTTATGAACGATTAAAAATTTGAACAAGATATATACAGGGAGAGTGTGAACTAATAGTAGGAATTAAAAAATAATAATAATAAATAAAGAGAGAGCGAAAGAACTTGATTAGAATTTAAAATTATAAATATAATTGCATTTCTTTTCATAAAATTCTAATATACCATTAATACGAAGCAGGCATTTTTTTTCTATCGTCTTGTTGTTTTTGAAAGCTTGCATATTTTATATATTTATGTTTATTATATTTATTTTGCATATATTTATGATGATATTTGAATATTCAATCCTCTTCTCTAATTTGTGTTGGAAAATCGTTATTGACGATGTAATATTTTAGCAAACATTAGAAATAATAAAATTAAATATTCAAGTCAGTAGAATTTTTTTTAATGTTGCATAAATCAATTAACAAAACATATAAGTTCAAATAGTATTATTTTATAATACTATATAATTATTATTAATTATATAGCTTTCATTTATTTACTGCACCTTAACTCCATTTATATTTTTATAGAAAGCAATAAATAAATATTTTTGTGAAATTACAGTGTGTTCTGTATATCCTATTTTATTTTGTTCTCTTTCTACATTTCAAGAATCAAAAATTTTTTTATGTATTGATGCTAGTAATATTTTTCAAGTAAACACTTAAATATAAAATTAAACCATGCAAAATATTGTCAAATTAAATTTTAATAAAGATTTATCTAAAAAGTGAAATCTTCTGTTAATTATTTTCTTTAGATTAAAACTCAAAGAAATCTAGATTAATTTAGATGCACAAATATTCTGAAATAAAAATAAAATAGATTAAGCTTAAAAAATTGAATATTAATTAAATCGCGAATCACTTTAATAAAAAAATTAATTAATAATGTATACAATTTTCTATCATGTCTAAATAACAATTTGTGAATTCATTTGTTTATAAGATTAAATATTTATAAGATTACAGCTACTGGCATTCAAACAATTAGAATGTCAACGTATTATACGAAAAAGGATGTAAAATACTTGAACGTTTATGAGAAATATTGAAATTAAAAAATTAAAAATATTAAGAATATATTTTAAAACTATTCTGATTACACATCATAATTTTTTCAGTTTTCTCCTTCTATTTGCATCTAAACAATAAATCTCACTGATAATATGAAACATTATATCTAATTGATTAGTAATTTTTACCTAAAAATAATTTAAATTAAAGATTTAAAAGATAGTTTAAATTAAAGATAAAATTTTTTAGAAAATTTACACATTTTTTTACCTTTATCGTTACAGAAAAGAGTAAGCAAATGAAGCTTAAATATTATTTTCTTTAAAAAGTCGATACGATAATTAAATAAAATAACTTGTGTAAAATAAATTTTATTTGAAATGAAATATCTTATATAATCTGAATGTGGAAGAAAAACAACAACCCGGTTTTCTTTTACTGTAAAATGTTTTACCAAATAAAATATTGAATACATTTTTTAACATTTGATTTTTTTTTTAAAGTTTTGAAAAATAATTCATTTTCTTACATTTACAGTTATGGAAAAAAGTAAAATAAAGAAGATTAAATATTATTATTCTCTAAAAAGTGAATACGACAATTAAATAAAATAACTTGTTTAAAATAAAATGCATTTCAAATGAAATATCTTTTATAATCTGAATGTGAAAAAAAAAAACAGTTTTCTTTTACTGTAAAATGCTTTACCAAATAATATATTGAATATATTCTTTAACATGTGATATTTTTTGTAAGAATGACAAAATGCTATTTTTGCTATGAAACTATTTATAAAAATGTATTTTTTGTCTCTTTAAATGTGGTTAACTGAAATGTTTGTTGTGGGAATTCGATTGTTAAAGCTTTAGACAAAATTTTAAAAAATAATAAAAATTCGCGCAATAGTACAAATTACCATAGAGACACGCATTTTGGGATTAAAAAAAAAAAAAAAAAATACCAACTTTACATGTTTTTCTTTCAAAATTTTATCGTTTATGGAAAAGTTAAAACTACAGCAACGGGTACAGGGGTAAGAAAAAAAAAAAAAAATAAATAAATAAATAAAATAAAACGATGTGCTGAAAATTCTAACCCAAAATAAATAAAAAAAAAATAAAAAAAAAGGAACTTCTCAAGTAGAAACGGGGAAAGTACTGAAATGCAACATGGTTGGGGAAAAAAAAAAATAAATAAAAGGGAAAAAAATAAAGAAAATCAATCGAAAAAGTAGTCGAAGTAGAAGAAGAAGAAGAGAAAGCAAGAATGCGGGGTACATTTTTTCCTAATTAATTGGAGTAAAAAAATAAAGGGAAAAAAAAAATAGAGAGAAAGTTAGAGAAGGGACGGGAAAAAATTTCGTCTCGAATTCTACCAGTCTATGTCAAGCCTCTTTCCCACTAAGTTAATGAGCGCATACTCTATTCAGTGCGCATGCGTGGGAGAAGCAAATTCCAACTCCGCGTAAGCAGAAGCAATTGTTACTCCTGCTTTTTCCGTAACGATGTGCTTGTAATTTTTTTTCCCTTTTTTTTTTATCCCTTTTCCCTTTCACTGTTCTCGCCATCATTAGATTCTTCACAGTGCCACATGGCTATGGGTAAAAGTTTTTATCTGATATACGCTGTTGTTTTTTTTATATGCATATAGATATAGATATCAAATTTTTTCAGCATTATTAAAGAATGTTATGCAAAATGTGCTGAAAGAAAATTGATGCGAACTGTTTTATTTTTTGTCTGTAGAAAATTGCATGCTTGAGTTGTATGAGTCTCGTGTTGTAAATAATAGGTATGCACGGTTATTTTCTGATGATATTTCAGACTGTAAAAAAATCAAAATGCAGCATAGAAAGCTTCCAAGTATTTATTATAGTTTTTGTACATATAAAAAGAAAGATATTTTTTGAAATTTTAATGAATATGTCTGAAATTCAAAGATTTGAAATATGATAATCCCTAATTTAAATTAATTAAAGGTCACTGTATTCAGTCATCATTATTTATAAAAAAAATAATGTCTCGTATTTTCAAAATAATGGTTAATAATTTTTTTAAACGGAATTTATTATTGGATAGTATTTTTGTCTGAATTAAAATAAAATTTTTATTCAAAATTGATTGGAAAATTAAATTTGCATTTTCACATGAATTTGACTGAAAATATGGTAAATTGAACATTTTGGAATTTTTAATTAACTACACAATTTATTTATTAAAATTTGTAAAGTTTAGTCAAAATATATTATGTATTTTTGGGTAAGTATTTGTAATATTTATTTTTGTATAAATTTCAATTTCATAGATAAAATACCTTTTAATCATTAAACTATTCTATTTGAAAACAATGATGTATAACTCTAGTTTTGTTTCAATATAGTTATATAAAATACTGATTTTGTATAAATATTGTTGCATAAAATATTAATCATTTTGATGTTTTATTAAATACATAATCAATCTGAAAACTATTTGTATTTTCTTATTATTCTAAAAATAGTTTGTTTTTTGGACATTTTAAGATTGTAAATGTAGGCTGGAGTATTATTATATATAATTTAAAAAAATTTTTAATTTCCATAATAAATTATTTTTCCTAGAATATTTTAATGAGGCTTTTAAATCACTTTCTTAAAGAATGATGCAAATATGAGGGAAGAGGGTTCATGTTTCATGATTGAAGTTAAATAGCTCAAACAAGAATATATAAGCTAAAAGCTATAGATCAAACAAGAATGCTATCATTTATAAAAGTTCCAACTAATAATATAAAAGCTCAACAATTATATAAATATAATAACAAGAACGTATAATTTTCCTGTTATAGAACACACTTAAAATTAAAAGCAATTACATGAGTTATGTATGAACTCCTTTTACATTTAATTTTGACTTCAATAAAGTTAAATTTAATGAAGTTAATCCTTAATCCATTTAACTTGTGTCTTAAGAATGGGCAGTCTTAATCTGTCTATTCTAAGAAGAATATGTCAAATTGGATTAAGACATTCTCTTAAAGGATTAAAACAATCTCTTAATGGATTAAGATATTAATTAAATGGATTAAGATTAATAGTATAAACTACCATAGAGAATGTCTTAATCTATGTTGACATATTATATTCATAAAAACCAAAATCATAAATGACTTTTAAATTTCTTAATCCTTCAGCAAATTGAATGATTATCATTAATTTAATCCTAAGATTTATTTTATATATTTATAAATAATAATTTTGTTAAAATAAATATCAAATTATATCAATTGAAGAACATTTCATTCAGAATAAATTTCATTTACTCACTCTCTTTTCGTGATAATATGAACTTCAAAAGAATATGAGTTATCTTCTATTTCGTGATCTGACAAAATTCACTTAGATTCTAACGTTAAAAGAGCATAAAAACAGATAAGAATAGAGACGTTTTCTACTTAAAACATCCTAATGGAAAGAATTCATTTTTAACATTAAATTCCTATATTTGAACTTCCAGGAATGTATAAAGATTGTTATTTAAGATTTTCTGAATTTTATGTTATCTATTTATAAATAATAATATTGATAAATAAAATATTAAACTTTCAATTGTAATGTTAATAGAGCATCAAAATAAATATGTAAGTGAAGGAGTATTCTAATTGAAAAATCCTAAAAAGAATTCATTTTTGAGAATAAATTCTCTTATTATTTGATATTCCAAGAATGGATAAGGATTGTTCTTTAAAGATTTTGAGAAAATCTCTAAATTTTTTAATAAGTTAGACCTCTTATATACATTTGTGGGAGGGAGTGAAATATTTATGTAACGTAACATGCATCAAATTAAAAATTTTTATCAGATATTACTAAATAAATATCCATCAAATTATAAACATTATTAAATATTACTGTATATATATCCATCAAATCTATATCCAATATATAAGCATCAAATTAAATATATATGTTCCAATAAATTTTGATACCCACTTAGTTTTTTGATATACATCAGTTAAAATTTTCGTTACTTTTTCAATTTTATATATTTACATATTTTCTAGATTTTAATTATTTGTTTTATTAAATATTATAAGCCATTTACTTCTGTAGACCTCGAGTACGTTTTGGAAAACGAGACTGATTGTTGTTAAAATAACAAAAAATAAAGCAATTGCTACATTAAAATTATAGTATGAATATAACTTTTAAAGCCTATTTATTTTTCTGTGCCTATTTTAACAACTTAATATTTTGCATGAAATAAGACCATCATTATTTTACCAGAACACACACACACTCCTTCCCAAATTGCTTTCAACATTCTGTTCCATTCTTTCTCTCTCGAAAACAAGCAAAACTGCTTTCCCAGAAAACAACACAACAACACCCTTCCACATAAAACATCCCAATAATTGAAATGTTAAACGCTACGTCTTTCTCATCACCCTTTATTTGTGTGTGTGTGGTTTTTAAAAGGTGAATAAAAGCCTCATTACAGTCTCGGAACTAAATGCTAATGATATATATGTTTTTAAGTGATCATTAATTATATTTGGGTTTTTCTTGCTTTCTAGGTAAGTACGCCGTTGTTGTCTCTTTTAAAGCAGCACAGCAGAAGCACCAAGCAACATCCGAGTGGGTGGAAGAAGGCATAATGCGGGAAGACGATTTAGTGCTGCTGCATCCATGTCCCTCTTTTTTAGGTACTTCTTCATTAAGGATGAGGCTAATGAGGGTGTGAGTACTTTGTGTGAATTTTTCGTGGCGCTAAAGGAACAAAGGCAGCTTTTAGAATGTCTTTGCTTCCAGAAAAAAAGAATAAGAAAAATGCCCTTTTTTTTGTAAGCCTTGTTTAGGTTTAAGTATGAAACAACTTAAGGCATCTGAGAATTTAATTTGAAGATAATGTTACTGATATAAATGACATGATAGCAATAGGAATGCGTACAGTATTTTTAAATATTTTTTTAAAAATTTTAAGTATGAAAGTTGTTAAGTATATTAGTTAGAAAGTTATGGTTTAGATTTAAGTATAAAACAACATAAGGCATCTGAGAATTTAATTTGAAGATAATGTTACAGATAAAGTGGCATGATAGCATTAGAGTGCATGCAGTTTTTTTAAATATTTTTTTTAAATTTAATTGTATCTTATTTCTGGGTTCAAAAAGCAAATTATTGTAGAAATAGGCTTTGAAAAGGAAAGTAAATATGAATAATTAAACATTCTAACTATTCTTTTGTATAAAAGAAATGTCGACTGATAATAATAATAAAATTTAAAAATAAGGTAATGAAAGTAGCTTTTTTTAAAGACTTAATTTCTTTCAAACTTCCTCTATTTTTAACAATATTGATACATCTCAAGTTTTAATTTAAAATAAAATGAATTTAATTCATGTTAAAGCAACATATTGTATAACACTTTAGCGAATCTTTTAAATATCGCATTTCTCCGAATTCGCCTGTATATTTCCGTTTCCAAATTTTTAAACGAATACTTGTATAAACGAAAATTGAGTTTTTTCTTCAAAATATTTACTATTAAAAATCAGTATATAAGATAAAATGAAAAAAAATCATTTGACATTCAATAATTATGATATTATATTATTATTATTTGTGGTGTATGTTTTAGTACTTTTCTTCTGTACAGGCAAACAATTTCTTCCACATCAATTTTTTTTGTTTTAGCGATATAGCAGCAAAACAGCAACATAAACAATTTCGAAAATAAACACAACTCATCTTTATAAAACAAATAACTCATTTCATTTAAAAATTATTTTTTCCATAAATTTAAGAAATGTAAACTGAAAAAATAAAAAAGTGCTTTATTTAGCAATTTATCACTTACGCCTGACTAATGGAAAAGTTCCTAAGTTTTTCTCGAGATTAGTTGATCCGTGTATAAGCCGACCCCCTCACTTTATCTTTAAAACAAAATCTTAATATTATCGGCTTATACGCGGAACTACTACAGCAGTTATTGCTAGTAAAATAACAAAAGACAAGTATTTGATTCAATGTGTTAATAATGTTTATTCATGTTAAGCAAATTTTCGTCTTGCCGATTAATAGTTTTTTGTATGTAAAATATCTCGTGAAAAATAATTTTCGCTGCTTTTCGATATTATTCATATCTGCTAATTGTCGCTTCTCTTTTCAAAAGAATTTCTTAAGCACTTTTTCAAAATTCACTTTACTTACTGCAGAATGAATTTATTTATCAGTCATGTTTAGTGAAATGAATTCAATTAAAGCAATAATACATTTATTAGTTTTTTAAGATATTGGAAAGGAAGGAATTTATAATTTCTATATATTTTGTTTACAAATTGTGTTTCAATTTATTGCATTTTTTTGTCCTAAATTATATTGCAGAAACAATTTAGTATTTTAATTTTACTTTTAAATGTTATAAACAATAAATTAAGACTTTAAAAAATATTATTTTTTTTAAAAATATATTTTTGAAAATATATTTCGCAGACATTTGTTTATCCTTTACACAATATTTTAAAATTTATTTTATAAATACATTTCACCATTTTAGTTTTAAAAAAAGTATGCATCTTAAATGTTGCATAGCAACTATTTGCATTTATGATCTGTAATTTCTGCAATTTCTATAAAGGGAAATATTTCATGTAAACAATATCCAAAGTATGGTTACTGCCTACCTCTTTTACAAAGAATATTCCTCCCTAATATGCATTAATTCAATATAATGAATTGAGCATGTCGGATGTGTTTCTGATAAAGAAATAAGAAAAATAAATTTTACTCAGTAACAAAGCAACATACCATGCATACAACATCACCAACTCAGTAGCAAAGCAACATACCATGCATACAACATCACCAACTCAGTAGCAAAGCAACATACAACAATATAAAAAAAAACTATTTACATATTAGAAAAATGTCAAATAATATAAAAAAATGCTTAAAAATAAATCGATAAATATCAGCTTGAAATCCTATATTTGGATTTCATTTTAAAAAAGGACCACACAAATATATTGACCAATATCAATGATATAAAACAATATTGTCGTTTTCGAATGTATATATTTGAACAACTAGAAGTTAGTCTATTCTAGATTCAAAATATTTAAGAAAATATATAATTCCTCTTGAGATATAGTTCGGGATTTTTGAATTTCGAATAATAAAAGATGAATGATATTGATATTTGATATATTTCTATACGACGATATTTATTTGTGAATTTTAAATTATTTTGATTAAATCTAAGAAAATAAAATACAAATTTCTACGAACCCTTAGATGGTTAATATAAAGGAATCCTTATTGGGTACAACATAGGTTTGTCTATTATCTTTCTTGCTTTCCATTTATTTATAATTCGACGTTTCTTTACAGATTTGTAATGAAATGTTTTTTTTTTGTCTTGATTTATTCACTAACTTTCTTATTTCTATAAATGACAGTTACAAACTTTTTTAATGTATCAGCATTTCCACTTTACATAAATGCAACTTTTATAGAGATGTTTTTTTAGTTGAAATCGAAATGATACCGAATTCATTTTGGACATGTAAGAATATTCCCTAAACACGATAGCTCCCTCTAAAAGTCCTCCAAGAAACTCTGCCCTCCTTCTTCAGCTACTTTGAGGCAAGTCACATTTCTATCTACGGGTGCTCCATCACAGCAGAAGTTGTCTCTTCCCATCCAATCATCAATAAGCAACTCATGGGATGTCCGTGCCGCACTGCAGGACTTTGGGGATTGGACACAACATTAGACATGAACATTATAATTCTATAATATTCCTGACTGACAGTTTATAGCATCTTCTTGTCGTTATTGACTGTCAGACACTTTGACTCGATGTCATTTGACTCATTGTCATTTGCTGACAAATGCTTAGCGTATTCAAGATTTATTGTTGAAAAAGGTGCACCTGAAGATGGTCTTCCTTTCCCCACCACAGTTTTCAGCAAAATCCTTTAAAGGAACATATGGGAAGTTCGCCCACCCCTTCTCTCCTCAAAACCAATGGAAGCACATCCCAGTCTACATATGTATCATGCATATCATTCAGCAGAAGCTTTTGTTTCCTTTTCGCTTGTTGACTTCCGTTACACATTCTTTCTAATCAGAAAATAGAGTGCTACCAACCAAACTATTCAACCCCAATTTATTGTAGTAATAAATAATTAAATGTCAGCAATATTATTACAATTTAATATTATGAGTTTTGAATTTTTATCTCATGAATGTTACAGAAAATAATTTTAAAAATCTTAGGAATTACTTCATACAAATTACATTGATTTCACTGATGAATATTTCAGAGAAACAAAAAAAAATTAAAACGAAGCTTTATTATTTTTCTATAAATTGATTTCACTGGTGTTTATTTCAGACAAACAAATAAAATTAGATTGAAACTTCTCCATATAAATACCTTATACTAAATACCTTATACATATTCAGTACCTTATACTAAATAAGGACAAAATAAAATATTTTTAATTACGTTTGAATAATTTTAATGTCTATTTGATAGTTAATATTGTAAAGGATATATTTTAAATATTTCGATCAAAAGTTTTTTCTTTACATATTTTGTTCGCTATAAAAAATATATTCTGAAAATATCTTCAGATAAAAAATATTTTTATTACCTAATAATCTGCCACTTTAGTAAGAACTATGGTTTTAAATAAGATAATTAAACCATATATCTAAGTAAAAAAAATCCTTTAAAAATCCAAATATTTCGTCATAAATTGAAAGAATGAAAATGGTCTATTAAATGCTTCATTTAACAGAAATAATGAACACAAATATTCCTTTCAATGCTTTTTTAATTGGAGAGAAAAACCTAATTTGAGAAAAACTATAAAAGGTACAACGTGTTAAAAACATAATATCCGCAATTTCTCATTGGATTCGTAATTTATTAAAACAAAAACCACTGGAGCAGAAATATCCAACTGCTTAGCTCTGAAAAGAACGATTCCATACATATTCTTTAAAAGTAAAATTAAATAATAATAAGAAAAAAAAAAACACATTATAATACAGGCAGGGCAAAAAAAACAACCTTCATTTATCCAACAAACAAATTTTGCTAGCAAATATTACCTTGTAAGTGATTTCATCAAGTAAGTAAACACATAAAACATTTTAAAAAATGTAGCTTATTCGAATAAGAAAGAAAAAAAAAAAAAAAAAGGTTTGCAAACTTTGAATAAAAAAATTTTTTTTTTGAATAAACTCTGCTTTTAAAAGGGAGTCGTCAATCTAATTAGCACAATCATTATTTTTTCCCCATGAAAAACAAAATATTCCCTTTTTCATTATTTAGAGCTGCATTCTCGTTAAAGAATTTTTAATTAGTCAATAAGGTTTTTTTTTTATGCATATATATATTTAGGGGTTCTTTTTTTTTTTTGCTCCGTAATGTCTTTGTTGCTTTAATGAATTTAGCCGTAAGCATATTTTCTGGTAAAACTAACAAGCTATTGAATACTCATAATTAATATACGCTACTCAATGATGAATTATAAAATAAAGATCACATTTTTATGATATAAATACATATTTTGTCTTGAATTTGCTGGTAAAATTCAAACAATGCGGAAAGAATTTGCTTTATATGTTTGAAATATTAATTAAAAGAAGCATTCAGACTTGTCATTTCATGCATAATAACCAAACCCATATTGTTCTCAGGGTTCTGGTGATATGGTTTAATGCAGTAAATGAAAAATTTAATTATATCATTGGAAATTATTTATACTAATTGGAAACATTCGCGACATCTTTTTTCTTATTTAAAATTATCTCGACATTTTAGGCAATTGAATTTTGTAAAACTTCTTTTAAATCCCAGTTTAATTAATTTATATAGTAAAATATTCATTTCATACTTTATTAGATACATTATAGTAGCTAACAATTATTCAGATCCTACGTATTTGTAATTTAATATATTAAATAAAAATCATGTTTTAATTTCATTTATTTAACAATTGATGTATTTATTTTATTTATTAAAAATTAATTATACAAAGAGCAATGTACAAAAATATTTTATCTGACTATGCATTCATGCATTTTGATATTTTTGTTTGATTTATACAGATGAATAACCATAGAATCTTAATTATAAATTTTAAGTTCTGTAAATTTTTAAATTGTTAATAGTTTTATGCAATATGGATAGTCGTGCAATATGATTTCATACAGATAACGATTATGCAAATCTACATTATTTAGAAAATACTTCAGAAAAATAAAAATAAAATTTTTATTTTGTAAAATACTTATAACAGCATTTTTATTGGTATAAATTTATAACAAATGCAATTAATCATTTATTAGAATTGTATGCCTTTAAATAATATACAAATTCAATTGAAAACATATCTGAGTAAGAAAATATTCATGTAAATATAATTTTTAAGAAAATATTATGAATAAAATTTGAAATACACGTTAGCAAAGCAATGAAGATTTAAAACTTAAAATGTTTAAAATTACTATTCAGGATAATTTTTTATGTGAGATTCTCCAATATTCAGAAGCAAAATATAAAAAAAGGGAAATCGAGGAAAACTATCATTGAATGATTATTTTCTGTGCAGTCCATCCATATTCTGTTGAGCTATTAAAGCCATGCAGAGAAGTTTAGTAGATAACTGTTGGGCGGTTATCTACCAAAATATTAGGGGTCTTCAAGACGTTTTAAGAGTTTGAGCACCATAACTGTCTGTTGTTCTGATCATTAAAAGAGTTAATTAAAAATATGACAAAAAATATGAAGAAAAATTGTTGTTGGAATTGGATTGCGTGTAATAAAAAATCATTAAAATTGCTGTCATATAATGCTACATTTTTCTTTAGAAAATATTACAAAATTTAACAATTTAAAATTTGTATACGTTAACTTACTCCATTTACAATAAAGGTGAGATATAAATTTAATGCTTGCATATTAAGAAACCTACAAACTGTTAATAAATGTGGAGTTTATAATAGTTTGTAACACGTAACTCTAAAATTTGTTGGGTTTACTAAAGCACACGTAATAGTTAAATCTTAAGGTGAACATTACCTTCAAATTACAGCTTCCAAATTGAGTAACTCTCGCTTTGTGTTTAAATTGTTGCAGCAGTTTCGTTGCGCGGGAATTTATGCAGCCAGTAGACCTGGTCTTCTTAAAATAAATATAACTATAACAAAAATTTCAGACAAGCTTCTTTACAAAAACGTGGATAAATAAATTTAATCAAAAACATTCATTCGAATAAAGTATTAAAAAACACACAAAATATAAAGTTTTTACAAGATTTTCATTTGCCTTAGAGAATCATTATTAAATTAATTGTTTAATTTCATGAATGCCTTCTTCAGTTTTTTTAAAAGTAATATTCATTTCAAATGAAATTTTATATTCCTTTTTAGTAATACTTTCCAAAGTTTTAATTTAAAAAAAAATCATTAATTATGAAATCATTAATTTTTATAACGAAGATGAAAAAGAACTTTAATTAATTAATTAATGCGAAATAGTATTTATAAAAGCAAAAAATCTTTAATTAGTTAAGTAATGTGAAATATTTTTCATAAAAGCAAGAAAAAATAACTTTATGTTACCTCCAAGTTTCTTTTAATTTAACTTTAAAATGATTTTTAAGCTGATGAAAGAAATTTGGCATAGCTGTAATAATTATGTATCCAATTATAATGATGAAATAAAAATTTAAAAATTCAAAGCGTTATTGTTTTAGAAAGTAAGATATATGTATTTCTAAGCCCACAGTAATAAAGATATAATTTATAAAAAGAGTTATAATTTATAAGTAGAGTTTTGTGTTGATTGTTGACATGTTGCAAACATCAAATTTAAAATTTCATTTGTTTGAAATGTAAAAAAAAAAAAAAAAAAAAAAAAAAAAAAAAATAGTGTAAATTATAAAAACTTTGTGGCAAAGAAAGTGCAGATTATCATACAGTCACAATTAATGTATTATATGATTGTATAATACACTATTATGTTCAATATTATTAATTATATAATATATATACCTAATTACGTTCAATATTATCATTAAAAACACAGATGTATAATTTCCTTGTACTTTCTAACGGAAGCAATTGTACATTAATTACAACTTCAAAAATATAACCATTCATATAAAACTCCAAAATAATAAACTATATTATTATTTTAATATAAATAATAAATTTGAAGCAAGTGTCTCTAATTTTATGTAATTCCTTTTTATAATTAATTTACAATCAATTAATAGCTTATATATTATTTTATGGTCAGGTATTCAAAATAATTTTAAACTAATATCAGAATGCATATTTTTAGAAGTATGTATTATAAATATTTACAATCCCAAGAAACAAATGAAAAATATATTTAAAATGTGCATAAATTAAGAAATTTAATAGCTGATAGTTAGTTATTTGAAAATAATTCATTAAATAAGTATCATCAACATATTTGCCTATTATTACATTATATTATACATCTTCTTCATTGGTTCAGCAGCCCCATGGTGAGCCAAGGGAATCTGTCTATTGGTAGATATTTCTAGACATCTTTTTCTTTTTACGGGGTAGGTTTATCAGGCGTACACCCGTCTGTACACCGTACAGGCGTCTGATGGTCGAGTGGCTAGCGCTCTGGCGCTCGATACTACAGGTATGGGATTCGAATCCCATCGATGTCATGGATGTTTGTAGTGGTACAGAATCCACTTTAAGCTGCAGGTCCCGGCCTCATATGACTGTACAGCGTCACAGAGCCCAATCAGACTCCTTCTCACCCACATCATTCCCAAAATGTAAAGGGGCAACTCAGCTCTAGGCACAGTGATGTGGTGTGGTGTAGTAGTAATAGTGGTAGTCCTACGCCCAGTATATTGCATATATCATTAAATAAATATCATGTATATATCTATGATAATATTATTATATGTAATTGAAGGCAAATAATTTAAAAATATGATCATAAGAAGTATTAAACATAAATAAGGGAATGGAATTTAAATTTATAACAAATACAAAAATATATTAAATTGAATTTAAATTAATATCTAAAATAAATGAATCAACATAAAAGGTGATACATATACATTTCTAAATTTATTTAAATATTTTATTTTAAGAACTAAATAATGATCATCGTTAAAGTTATAATCTAAATAATTTAAGGAACACAAGAATCCCTTTTTATGTTGTTATCTAAAAATGATAGAAACAAAATAAGATCTTTGTGTAGAATCTAAGATTTCTGGAAGACGAACTGGCCAATCTTCTTCCAAGCGAAAATAATTCGACTTCAAGGCAGGCCCCCTAGCAACATGCAACAACCGCCCAAGGAAACTACAACATCAGTCAACGACCAGGCTGGAAAAAAATTAAACAAAGAAGCAAAGAAAGAACTAATCTTGCTGTCACGAGAAATAACCGTAAAAAAAGGAGAGAGAAAAGAGAGCGAATGTGTTAAAAAATGTATCGGTCCGAGTACGAAGTAAACACAACGCCCTATTTGTAGTTTTCTCCCATGTGTTCATTATTTGGCAACTATCCAGGGATGTCTGATTCAATTAAAATAAAGATTGCAACTGCTGGGGAGAAATTTTTTAATCATTTTCCTTTAACAGAGTCGCTGCTGCTTTGAACAAGTGTGGGGAAAGGAGGAAAGTTTTCTGAAATGCCCAAATTGCATTAAACAGTTTTCTGGTTTGAAAAATAGGAACTGTAGGACAGATTTAACTGGGCAATAAATCCTAATCGTTGCTTTAGAACGTTATATTTCGAAGAGTTCAATTTTTTTTTTTTTTTTTTTTTTTTTGCATTCAAAAAATAAATTTTCATTATTGCAATTGCAACATAAAGCATCGTTTTTTTTTAATAATTTGTTGTTAATAATTTTATTATATTATTTAAATACAATACTATTAAAGCTATTATTATTAATTTGGTAAGCATTACATAAATAATATAATTTCGAATGATTTTTATTCTAATTCAAAACATTAATTATGAAAGTTTTTTTTTTAAATATTAAAACAAACATATTTGAATGAAATTTGTTTTAAGGAATTCTTGTTACTTTTAATGTTTTATAGAACATTGAATAAAGTCAGTAAAATTAATAAAAGTATTTAATTGCTTTTATGATGTAAATAAGTATAGACGAAAAAACATAGAAAAGATTAATTTAATGGTATGAACATCTATTATATGTTTTGCAAAACATTAAAAAAATTGTATCTATTATATTCATTGTTTCATTTAAAGAGAATTATATTTTTAATAATAAATATATGCATGTAAATTTTTAGTTTTTTGTATTATAGTAAATTATAAAACATTCACATATAAACATTTTTTTAACGTGATATGCATATTATATAAACGCTACTTATATAATAATAAAAATAACCGTTACATATTTCCAAAATTGCTAAAACTTATGTATTTATTTATGATATTAAATTATCAGATGAAATATTCCATATATGTAACAAATAGAAATAATTTCCAATGTCTGTACTTAATTTATAAGATGTTTAAATATGTTCATATAATTTTTTAATTTTTTTAATATATGGTTTAAACTTTATTTCATTATTAGCAGTATTCACAGATAAATTCTACATCATAATTCAGAAAAAATTAATTCAATGCCACATTAAATAATGCATACATATTTTTAGAATGTACATAATATTTCCATCATAAGGGGGCCTGAAAGGCCGAGTGGCTAGCGCTCTGGCGCTCGGTACCAGAGGTTTCGGGTTCGAGTCCCGCCGGTGCCATGGTTGTTTGTAGTGGTTCGGAATCCACTTTAAAAAGTAGGTCCCGGTCTAATAGTATCGTAGAGCGTTGCGGGGGCAGTGTTACTCCGCGTCCATAGCTTATCTTCAAGCTACACGCGACACCTAGGAAATGCAAAGTGAGTACGTCTGTGCAGCACTTGCCTTAAGGCATCCAAGACGTCCATACCTGTGTTTGCCAGCTGCATCAGAAAGAAAAAAAAAAGTTCCATCATAAGAAAAATACACTATTTTTGCAAAAGACAAATCTAAACAAGTGAAGTCCAGGTTTAGGGTTCCATCCTTACGGAAGTTAGGTAATTCCATCGTAGTTTCATGGCTGCTCCAGTGCTAATCGTTTTCTAACGCAACTTTTCCAGCAACTACAAAAATTAAGAGTTATGATTACGATACATTTAATCATTTATTTACTTTATAAAACTGTAGTATAATTTTATTCTTTGCATTAAAAAACTTGTTCTGAAAAAGTAAATCGTAGGATACCATCCGATATCCTTTGGTGCTGCTGTGCTTATTTTTTTAAAGAGTGACTTTTCTTGCAATAGTCAAATAACAACAATGATAAAATAATTTAAATATTTTTGAACTTTGTGGAACTGTATCTCCAATCTATAAATACCAATATGCAAGTTATAACCAATAAAAAGTAGAAATAAATTAATATCTTTAATACCGAAAAGGTAAATATATATAAGTAAAGTCTAGAATTCCATTTAATTTCCAGGGATGCTGTGTTGCTCGTTAGATTTTTTATACTATATCTTTTCCTTCAAGAATAAAATGACAACACTGGAAAAAAGATACTAATTTAAACATTTCTATACTTATGATATTATTTTTAAGCGTCAGTATTCAAATTTTAAGCCTAAACAATTAGAAATAAATTAGCCTCCTAAATATCAGCGAAATAGAATTCAAGAAAACCGAATAGAAAGTCTAGAATTCCAACCTTTCTATGCTACATAAACGCACACACTAAACACTAAAACAAAAAATAAAATAATAAATAAAACCTAAACTTGCTCCATTTTTCCACGCTACAGTTACGGTACAAAAAGATGTGCACCAAAGCATTCGTGGAATGGTTCTCATGTAATTTTTGCACAACAATCAAATGATACCAATAACAAAAAAAATAATTAAAATAATTGTTAAATTTATAAAACCATGTTTACAAAATCATAATCGCAATCAAATACACATCCTGAACACAAATTCAAATCTAAGCAAGTAAAGTCTTGAATTTCATCTAATTTCCACGGGTGCTGATCTTTAAAAGAGTAACTTTATGTGACACCAATGGCAAAATAAAAAAATTAAACATTTATTAATTTTATAGAACTATGTAATGAATATAACTATTAACGTTATACGCACTATGATGCAAAAATAAATTAACGTCCTTAACACCAAAAAGCCAAATCTGAACAAATAAAGCCCAGGGTTCCATCTAATTTCCGAGGGTGCTCATCTTTAAATTCATGAATTTACTTACAGTATATGGCACCCTTGACGAAATAAATAAATTTAAACATTTATTAATTTTATTGAACAATGTTATTTTATGAATATGACTACGAATGGTTATGAATATGAGGGCTATGAATATGATGATTATGAATATGACTATGATTATAAACACGATCATGCAGAAATAAAATAACATCCTTAACATCAAAAAGCCAAACTTAAACAAGTAAAACCTAGGGTTCCATCTAATTTCCAAGGGTGCTCGTCTTTAAAAGCATGACTTTACTTACAACATATGATACCATTGACGAAAGTAATAAATTCAAACATTTATTAATTTTATAGAACAATGCCGTTTTACGAATATAACTATTAACATTATAAACACTATCCTGTAGGAAATAAATTAACACCCTTAAGACAGAAATCAAACCTGTAATTCCATGTAATTTACAAGGGTCTCTTCTTTAAAAGCATGACTTTATATGACACCAATGACGAAATAAATAAATTTATACATTTATTAATTTTATAACACTATGTTATTTTATGAATATAACTATTAACATTATAAACACAATCATGTAGAAATAAAGTAACATGCTTAACACCAAAAAGCCAAAGCTGAACAAGTAAAACCTGGAGTTCCCTCTAATTTCCAAGGGGGCTCATCTTTAACAGCAGGACTATTTACAACGTATGGCACCAATGACGAAAGAGAGAAATTTATGCATTTATCAATTTAAAAAAAAGCTAGTTATTTTATGAATATGACTATTAACATTATACACACTATCATGTAGAAATGAATTAACGTCCTTAACACCAAAAAGCCAACGCTAAACAAATGTAATTTAGGGGTTCATCTTTAAAGGCATGACTTTACTTAAAACATATGACACCAATGATGAAAGAAATAAACAAGTATTAATTTTACAAAACTATTTTATGAATATGACTATTAACATTATAAATACGATCATGCAGAAATAAATTAACGTCCTTAACACCAAAAAGCCAAATCTGAACGAGCAGAACCAAGTAGGGTTCCATCTAATCTTCCGAGAGGGTGCTCCTCTTTTTGTGGCGTGACTTTTCTTGCAACAGCTCCATCCAAATTGCGGCTCCCTTTTCGAAGGGGGGGCGAGGTGATTCCTTCTGTGCGGAAATGTCGTGACAGGGCACGCACGAACCCCAATTGTGACGTCATCAAGCCTCGTCCTAATGATCCCCGCCGCACTTTATCTCTCACCTAAAGAATCATTTAAGAAAGAGCAAGTGAGAGAAATAAGTTGTGTGAGTAACAAAAGATTGTGCCGCATGCGTTTATTGTTTAGTATTATTTTTGTTCTTGTATCATGGCGGTAGCAGAGTATCATTTTTTTGCACATTATTTAATACCAATAAAGTGGTCGGTTTAGTATAAGGTAGAAAGTCAGTGTAATGAATACTCTATTTTTTTTAGAAAATTTTTCATATACTTTCTTTTATTCAGTAATATTTTCCTCTTTTTTTACGGCAGGGTAAAGTAGATAGAAATATCAATTTGTATTTATTCAATGTACAAACCAATTATTGAAATAAATATTTTGGATGCACTGATAATTTATATAGTTAATTTATTTAAATGCTTTTTATCTTATAGAGGAATATTAACATAGGGTAAATTAGATAAAAATATCAATTTGTATTTATTCAATGTGCAAATCAATTATTGGAATAAATATTTTGGATGCACTGTTAATTTTTATAGCTTATTTATTTTTATGCTCCTTATCTTATAAAGTGTTATTAACAAAGGGTAAATTAGATAGAAAAATTGAAGCAATTTTCGATCAATATACATTCTTTGCATCGGATTATAATATTGTTATAAAAGAATTATTTTTATATTATTTAGATCCAACACATTTTTTAAACACTATGCTGAATTAATAAAATCAAGTGTTATTATCTATATTCAGTTTGGTATCCAAAAGCTAAACATTACTAGAAAAAATTGTTTGAAAACACTTGTGGGGAACTATTTGTTGAACGTGAAACATTGTTTATATGCAAAACACTTCAGCCGACGTGTTCATGCGCAAAACACTTGCGCCCGAGAAGGAAGCGGCTCATGTAGCACAGAATATTCAAACACGTTTCTTGCTATTGATGTGCGAAGGAACGTGTTAACGATCAAACAGGACAAATGATGGCACAAAGACGCCAAATAGGCATGTTTGCAAAAGGAAAAATCGTTGAAATTTTCAAATCCTGGCGATCACACACCAAGTATCTTGAATTCTGAATAAGGCCCCAGTGTGTGATCTCAAAACTATGGTGGGCTTTTCAAAGCACAGTAAATGTTAACCGACGATCAGTACAAAGTTGTCGCCTAAGTGACACAAACGTGCTAATAATTGCGCCAGGGAATTGAATTCAGCACTAACTCCTGCCACAGAGGCATGAGTTTCTAAGTAAACTGTGTATAAGAGACTCGACAGGTTGGTTTCTATGAAAGATGGCTAACTGTTTACGTTCCCGTTTAAGCATAAAGTCGTTCGCTTGAAGTTTAAGCTGGATTTTGGAACATCAGCACTTGAGTTTGGGACAGTGGTCCCGATTTTGACTAAATCCTGATTCACGTCTTATAACGATATGAAGGGGAATTTTCACCAGAAAAACATGACGGAAAGACATAATCTCCCATTAAGTGGAGTCATGGCGTGGGCAGACATGTTACTGGGGTATGTATGGGTGGTCTCGCAGACCTCTATGCTGTTGAAACGGAATCTGTGACGGCTAAAAAAATGAGATGGACTTCTTGAACTTTTTGTTCCCCTGCTTGAAAGAGCTGTTGGTTCTGACTTCATTTCCCTAGATGGCAATGCGCCATGTCACAATGCGGACCTGATGGCGGATTTCTGTGAAACAGAAAATATCCAGAGTATGCCGTGCTTGCTCACCTTATCTGGAACGTATTGAGTATGTGTGGAATATGCCTTGGAGACAACTTCGAGCCCTTCCACATCCTCCAAGCCCTGTTGCAGAACTAAAATGAGTTCTCTGCGCACATCTTTCATCCCCAATGTCATAGCAGATATGCGAAATCATTGTACAGCTTGATTGGCATCAGAATTAGCCATACACCTTATTAAATTGCTGCATCACCTTTTTTATGTTTCGTTTATTTTTCGCTTAAGTGTCAATTCCTTTTATACCCAGTTTTCTTTTAAACTGTTGATAATAAAGAGTGCTTTTGCATTGCTTCCTTATTTTATAATAATGATTTTTTTGCATTGTTTTCTTTCTTTATAATGATGATTCTTTTACATTGTTTTCTTATTTTATAATAAGGATTCTTTTACATTGTTTTCATATTTTATAACAATGATTCTTTAGCATTGCTTTCCTGTTTTATAATTATTCTTTTGCATTGTTTTCTTATTTTACAATATTGTTTTCTTATTTTATAAACGTTTTACACTTGTATATTACATTTCATGTCATTTCTACTTAAATGCCTTCCATTATTCACATAATAACCAATTAATGCTTGGACACCAGTGTATGTAAATATTTTAGATAAACGTTTTAGTCTGTTTATAAGAGTTATAGTTTTATACATTAACCTTTAAATTTTTTTATATATTTTATCGATTGAATTTTTATACATCCTATTAGTATATTTTTTTTTTACATAAAGATTTTTGAACCTCTTCTTTAATGCAATATATATAAATATTGCATTAATAAAAAGATAAATTTGTATAAATACATACTGAATTATATTTTACACATACCTATTTTATAATTTCTGCTTAACTTATCTAATTTTATTAACAGGTTATTTGACTCTTCGTTTAATGCATTATTATTTCCTCATCGTACATTAACTTAGTTTTTAAGTCATGGTTGGTGTTTGAAACAAATTTAATCAACACGGTTTTTTTTATTGTATTAGTTACGTTTCAATAATCAGTTCACTTATAATTCAGTAATATACATTTTTTATTATATGGTTGTGTAAATATTATGTTTGATTCATAACTAGCAATATAAAGCAAATATTAATTTTTATGTACTTCAATTAATACTAATTCAATTAGTTTAATAAACAATTGTTTGTAATTCGTTATTCACTTTTAAACTTATCAGTTTTATTTTATGGTTGTGATAGTAAAATTGTTGATTCAAACTTAGCAATATAATGCAAACATTTACTTTAAAAGTATTTAAATTAACATTTTTGTAAGCATTGTGAAAATCTACAGAAACAATTTTTATATATAGGATGAGTATCTTCATACTTTTTAACTACATCATGATGTAGACAATAAAAAATGAAATTATAATATTCATTTAAACTGGCAAATATAACTCACCACGCTTTAAATTAACGCATGCTGGGCGATTTTCCAATAAAATTAATTCGGAACCTAAAATAATGAAATTATATACATTTTAATGGTATATATATTTGTTTGTGTATAGTCTTTAGAGTTATCTAAAGTTCACACAGTTTTCTCACATCCAAGTTTATAGAATTTTAACATACATATTGCAGTTGTAAAAAAATAGTTTCATATTAACTAGTCAAAATGCAGATATTTTACAATGACTCTTTTATATTTTTCTAATTAATTTAAATGCAAATCACCATAAATTTAAAAAATTTACATTAAAATATTTTTACACAATAATTATTTATACAAAAACATTTATTATAAACTTTTAATATTATAAAATAATATAAGTTATCCGTAAGAAAATATTATTTCTAATAATTAATATTTTACATAGTTATAAAATATTAATTATTATTATTATTATTTCATAAATAGAGTAAGATGAATTAAAAGGTATAAATTAAATAAACATCCATGTGCATTAATCTGTATGATCTGCAACTTATAAGAATTAACAAATTGATCTAATTTTTTTCTTTAACAACATAAATATTGTTATTTATATCGTTAAAGATAATGTTATTTATATTGTTATTTCTTTTAAGAATATAAATATTGTTAATTTGTAATCTTTTTCTTATCAACTTGTCAATCATTTGATTAATGTTTTATAATTTTCTGTTATATATGAAATATATTTTTATATTTTTAGCAAATTTGACTAATATGATTATCCCTTTTTTAATTTTTATTACTTTTAAATTTTTAAAAAATCTTTTCTGTTTAAATTATTAAGGTTTGTTTAACAAAAACAGTATCATAGTAAAACAGAAATTAATTTACGTATTTTTATGTTATAGTATTTGGAAGATGTAGTCATAGTTATATGGGAATTGTAAATTTAAAGATAATTGTATAATTATGTTCGTTTCACTCAAAAGAGAATTATTACATTGCGATTACTTTCTTTTAATCTATAAAAATTCAGATGATAAAAAAATATTCAACAGAAAATTTCCTTTTTTCCTGTAAATTGGTAGGTTTTATTTTAACAGATTTAAAATCGTTAATTCATTTTTAAACGTAATTGTCTTACACCATTGAAAATTAATAGAAATATTCTGATTATAAAGTAATTAAAAAAATTCTTTTTTAATTAATGATCAATAACATGCACAACTGCTACTATTAGTTTATTAAGTTATTAAAACATCTTATAATGTTTTTTTTTTCTATTGTGTAAATATTCTCAATAATAATATATGAAAATTAATCAGCTTTTTTTACACAAAAAATCCAAAAGTTTCAAATGATCATTCAGTTTATTAAGGAATAAACTGATGAATGAATAAACTGATTAAGATCCATTTATATTCTTTACAAATAGAGAATATTTATGGTATAAATTGTTTAAATACTGTCAGAAAACCTATATTTTGCTTTTAATTATTCATCTAACGAATTCTGATATTAAAATTTTGGGTAAAATATAGAATTAAAATATTTCTATGAACAAATTTACAATTGTTTCAATACAGTAATTTCATTAACATGTGATTGTCTAGTGCAATATTTTAAGAAATTTATCTTTTAATTTTATTAAAAAAATTTTATCTTTAATTTCACTTAGTACAATTAATGTTTTATGCTCAATTCACTTACTCTCAAAGAGTAAGAATTGAGGGTAACATTAATAATGGATAAACATTAATAAAAAAAATGTATGTAGTATTATAATTATTTCTAAAATAAATGAAATCTAGTATGATCTGCTTAAAAAACATGGTAAAAGGATTAAAATCTAACTTGATGTACTGTTCATATCTGATACGCAGAAAATATTTACAATCCAACAATATATAAAATCATTAAACAATAATCCAATAATTCTTTTAAAATTAATAATAAATGATAATATAACCAGAATTTATATGTAAATCTAGTTTAAGAGAAATTTTTTAATTTTATTTTGATAATCATTTTATGTTCAGCTTGCACAGTACTACAGATAGAGAAAAAAATCCTTTCCTTATTATTGTTAAAACAAATTGTTGTACCACTTAATGAGTAAAAATTTAAAAAAAAACTATACTTATCTATTATATTACTATACTTATACTAATAAAACGTCTAGAAATATATAAAGCAGCAATCAGTAACATAAAAAGAAAATTTAATTAATTCGACAAATTAATGTATCTAATGAATCAGCATCAACACTAAAGTTTTTAAATGAACTTTATTTAGATAAACAAATGCCTCAATCAAATACTTTTCCTACATTTAATAGAATTAGTATAGTGGCTTGTTTGAAAAAGTTTTACGTTACCAATTCTTCTCTTTTCCTCCAACTGTTATATTTTCTCTTCCTTTTACGCATGCACATTCAAAAGAAAGATTCTGAGAGAGATCGCGAATTGCTCAAATCACCATCCCCCGAATCTCTGGCAAAAAAGAAAAGATCTGCAAGATCGCCAAGGGATTCATCCCGAAAATAGGAAAGCACTCCTTTTACAGCAAGTGATACTATTTCCTGAGAATTGCCTGCAGGCAAATCCTTCTCCATCCTCATCCTCCCCAAAACAGAATGCAAGAAGGGGACAGTTACTTCCAACTAAACAGAACCCCCCCCCCCCATCCTTTCATTCCCTTCCACCTCCCCCGTAGGAAACTTGAATGCACGAACGAAGAAAGTGAAGGGATGGAGCTTAGCACTAGCTTGTGGCTTCCTATAGATTCCGTTTCCATGGCAACTGATCACGTGAGTGAGCCTTTCGCAGCTCCACCCCCTCGGTGTACTCGTCCACCCTCCCGACGAAAGGGATTCTGGGTAGCATAGAGAGGGAGATATACCCCGTGCGGATGTTCCATGAGAAGACCGTGGACCATCGGAGAGTGGAGAGGAACATCCTCAAGTCTCTTCTGACCAAATTTCAACATGGAGCCACTGCTTACCATCCCAAAGAGTCTGTTGCTTTCTTCGGTCTCCGTCCGCTACTCTCCGGCGCTTCTCAACTGTTGATCGGCGGAAGTTGGACCAACGACCGTCAACTCGTTTCGGCCAACCATTTTTACTTTTTTTGCCCTTACTGAAGGGGGGTGTCAACAACAAGAGATAATTTTGTGAAAAATTCTTAATTCGGCCCACCTATTCTGAAACAATCAAAGAAATCGCTGCAACTAACTGAGTGTAAAAAATTAATTTGTTCCATTAAGTTTCGAATCTCTATTTGACTGCGTTGAAGATATACGGGTTTGTTTGGCTTGTTTTTACAATAATAATATAAACTTGTCTTTCATTTGTAGACTGATCTGGGAACGATATCATATTGTGATACAAATTACAGCTGATTATAAAAAAAAGTTATAAGAGTCTAGACTTGTTAGTATTGGATCATTTTATTAAAAGACAGTTTTGAGAATTTAGCATTGTAATTCTGGTTGAGATTCTCTGAGAGATGAAATTAGAGACTTGTTATATTAAAGATTATAACAAATAAATTTGAGCGGAATTTTGTGCATATTGAAGAATTCCTAAAATTAATTTAAATATTTACTCATTATTGAAAACTGACTCTGTTACCTAATAACAATCAAGTAACTGAACGTTTAATTAACTTGGATTTTTCACACTTTGAAAGTTTTCTCTCATACTGACTTTTGTCTTGTCTTGAATACGTCTGCATGGATTTATAGATAGCTGTACAGGACTTCCAGTATAAGTCGTGGAAAACAAGTACAGGCGCTAGTGCAATAGTTTGGACTAGGCACAAATTTAAAAACCAAAGGAATTTAGGAGTGAGAAAAAATTACAATACAATCCATATTTCTTCAGAGTCATCCAAACTGGAAAACTAGACTAGCAAATCTCTTTATCGAGCTACAGAGTTACGGAATAAAAAATAAATAAAGTGACAAAACATCAAATCGTACCGACACTTAAAGAATCGAGCTACACATTTATTTTTATCCTTTAAAAAATCGAGCTCTTTTCTCAAAAGAGAATATCTGAAAAAAAAAATTAATAATAAATATAAAAAGAAGTCAACAGCCAGTGAATTCCTTCACGGCGACGCCTTTACGTCTTCCTTTCCTGCGAAGCATCGGAGCATCGCAGCACAGACAGCCACCAGCGCTCGTAGGAGCAGCGATCAACACTTGTTGAAAGTCACCGCCGCCAGTTGGCGGTACAACAGGTACAGCGATCTGCAGTTTGCAAAGGGTAGAGTCTACTTTGCGACCAAGCAAGGAAGACAAGGATAGAGCACAGAGACAGCTCTGTGGGCCCAAGCTCTGCAGGGTAGGACGAGAGGTAAGTGCAGCTATGCTTTTCTTTGCTGCCCAACTCCCGCCATATGTTTTGGTTCTATCGAAATTCCCTTCCCATTTTTCCCTGCGTTTCACGATTCATGCGTGCAACACTGGGATCTGTTCTCCCCGTAACATTAATATCTGTCGCAACGTTTATCACTTTAACATGACATCGCTAAATGATATACGTAAATTATTGTGCTATTTTTTTATATAAAATAGTGATTGTATATGGCCTTCTGATTTTTAAATTGCCATCTGATTCTTTTGAGAAAGGAAATATATATATATGTAAATAAACACAGAATATTTTGATGAATTTTGTTGATTAAACCAATGCAAAATTATTAAATATATGTATATGCTTATGCTATCAAACTATTAAAATTGTCTTCTATTTTCTTAGTAATCATGCGTTGCAAATTCGTATTTCTTCTCATAAAACGACGATAAATCTAGAGAATAGACTTTCAATAAACTATTTTTTCCAAGCATTCTAATCATAAATGTTTTTAATTTTAAAAATATTTATTCATTATCGTGTAAGGGTTTTAAAAAAAATAAAATAAAACATAGGTTGAAATACGATATTTTAATTTTATATCAATTTCCTTTGATACTTTTTAAAAATAAAATGACATTTTATAAACAAAAACTTTTCATTGATTAATTTAATGCAAAATTGATGAAGAGATTTATAGCTGGGAAATTATTGATTTCTCGACGTATATGCGAAATTGTTCTCCAATTTTGTCATTTCTTTTTACGATTCTTGCAAACTATAAGCAGATCGCTACTTATACGTTATTTAGATTTTCGAAGGTCTCGAATTATCATACTTAACATATTTTCCCATAAATTAATTTCTAAAGTACGACATCATAAAGGATATTTACTTAAGTGAGTGAGTGATAAGTGAAAAATTTATTATTATTTATGCAATAATTAAGAAAACACCAATTGTGTTTTCTTAAATTTGAAACAAATCATTTGATCATTTTACTAATTATCATTATAACTTTATTTAATAATGCATGATGTTTGTCGATTCGATATAACGTCTGCTGTGTTATCTTAAAACTCTGCGAAGGTTGATTTCACTGCAGCGTTTTTGCACGCTTTCATTTGCAGAATGTTTATCCACACGTTATTTATGATACGAATAATATGACAATTATTTAATTCTAAGCAAATTTTACTTGATAGCTTTCAGAGAGAGAGAGATTCAGTAGTATTCGGTTTAATTTTATGAATTATACGTCATTTAATTTTATCCTCAATTATATGCTGGATTGTGATTCATTGTTGCCATTCGTGCATTCTAAATTCTTAATTTTTCTCATATAATATTGAAATATGTAAATGGTAAATTGATAAATAAATGTGTAATATCGATTCAGATCATTTATTCGTAATGTTATTAAATTTATTCGTAATGTTATTAAATTTATTCGTAATGCTATTAATACTTAAAAAACAAAATTGACGACGATTTGTTAATTTCGTGATGTTTCGTTGATTCATTCGAAGTTTACTAAAAACTACCATTTGGTGGTTTTCAAAAATAATTGTTTACAAATAAGCCATTATTTTAGAAGTATTTGAATTATAATTTCGTATAAAGTAAAGCTGTGATATTCTATTATCAATAGCAATATTGCTAATTAGCAACAACAAATAATGATTAATGCAAAATTAAAATACATGATAGAAGACAGTTTACAATTTTGTTTATAAGAAAAATCAAAAGTTATGGATCTTGATTTTGCGATTACTCTAATTTGATCTAATTTTAATATTTTAATGAATTTATGTTTACAGACGGAAAGCCTTTTTAAAACATTTCATTGCTTAATTTTTAATTACAAAATGCCGCACTCTTACACATTAAGAAATTCTAAATTTTAAAATAGTACTTTATGTTTAAAATGATATTTTGTAAAGCAGTGTTAACTAATATTTCGTAATTCTAGATTATATTTGTAAAAAGATGACATAAATTATTTTAACATACTTTTGAAAGAATATTGTTCAAATTAGGATAAATTTATTTATATAACCAAAATAAACCAATAAATATTATTAAAATAAACCAATAATAATTAATAAAATAAACCAAAACTCAACAGAAAATTGTTGATATCAATATATATAGGGTATATATCTTACAAAAATCGAGAAATACTCGTGTTTCTAAGAAATAATGTTTTGCCATGAGCATAACTATGCTGTATATGAAACGTTTTATATTTCAATAATCCATACTCTATTAATGAAAATAATTTATGCAAAATTGAAAGCAAGGAAGTACATGTACAGTGGAACATCAAAATAACTGATATTCAATAACAATGTATGTTCCACAAAGTACTTTAAAAAAACCCGACTGATTTAAATAAACAAATAAATTAAAGCTTCATTATCCCATTCTAAAAGAAAATAGTTAATAGCATTTAATTAATAATAAAAATTTAATTTAAATGCACTTTTATTCTCTTCAAGTAAGATTTATTTAATGCAAAATCCAATCTTACTGAAACTTGTCACTAACATAATTTATATCTCACATAGTTAAATCGTTGCACATTACTTAAAATATTAATATATAATAATAATATTAATATTAATATATAATAATATTATTATGTACTTAAAATACATATTATAAATCAAATAAAAAAATTAGTTTGATTACAAAGATTAAATAATGCATCAATTAAATAGTGTATATGTTTTTATAATGCAATTATTAAAAATAAAAAATATATATAATTAGTATTTTATGTGTTTTATATATCGAACTAGACATATCGAAGTATAATAAAATTTATTATAATGCCGCATTAAAACTTATCAAATAAAGATATTATTTAATTTTAATTGGACAGAGTGTAAGATTAAATGTATAGAAGAATGTATTATTTAATTTTTAATGGAAATATTTTATTATCCGTCTAAGTCTTTATAAATAATAGTATTATTAGCCAAATTAGATTCTTTTTTTATTCAAATTTAACAGCAAATTTAAAGTTTTTAATGTAAGTACGTGAATTCTTGATTAAGTATTGAATGTTAAATATATTAATTAATCATTGTTTAAAAAACCTAAAATCATGTTTTTAAAGAATTTATGTTTTGCATGTATATTTATAATCAATAGTAAAGAATTAAAAATACTAAAAGTTAATGAAAAAGATTTTTAATTTCATTTTATTGTAAAATAAATATATTTTATTAGTATTAACATCTTTCCTGTTTACTTCATTTTATTGTTGTGTATTGTATATTAAATTTTATACGAGCGTTGCAAAAATAGATATCCCAATTCGATTATCACGCTAATTTTTTAATAAAATCAATTAATTGTTATTCATTTAATAATAAAGAATTTAATTATCATTCATTGTTTTCATCAATTTCATTCATCATCATTAATCCATGAATGTAAATAACGCCTTCAGATGTACCTAAATTATACAATATTGATAAACAGGATAATTGTTTATTTCAGCCATATTTTTTTTATTATAACGATATTATTCAAACAAAATTGCGAAAACTGGATTTTTGAAATAAAAAGAATGAGCTAATATAGATTGACTTAATCCTATTATAAAATGCAACAAATTTTGTTAAAATACTTTTGCAAAATCATATGAAATATATCAGACGAATTTATTTCAATTCATTAAAGTACTTATGATATATTATGAATCAAAATTTAATACATGATGCAGTTTCTGAAAAGTTAATTAATTTCTTACTATATATATATATATATATTTGAAATGCATAGCTTGAATAAAATTTGATTTATTTTAAGTTAAAATAATTACTTTCATTTAAGTGTTTTTAAAGTAATTCATGCATATTCTGATTTCTCTGTTTAAACAGATACATTCTTCACTGTCTTCATTAGCATAAATTTTTAAGCCATAAAGAAATGTCTGCATTAAATCGTTGTGCAGCATTAAAAGCAAAGTATACCCGGAGTATTTTAAAACAACTCTGATGTGAAGTTTTCAAAATGCATCATGCCATATGCAGAATTTTCAAATCTTAGTGCCCCCCGGCTTAGTAAGAAGTTTTAATTTTTGGAAAAACTTCCAAGATTTAATATGGAGCACCAAAATTGAATGCTTAGATTCGAGTTTAGGGGAAATTTCTCACGATACCTAATAAAAGCAGGCAATAAATTAATTCTTTTAAATAGTTGGAACTTCAAACAGTCCTTAGCAAATCCTAAATTTTCCGAAAACCCGCCCCATCTTTTCCCTCAATAAAAATCCAAGATGCGTGACTTCACTTCAGTTCCTTTTATACATGTACCGCTGCAATATTCCCCACCTGGTGCCCAAGCCACGGAGCGTTTTGTCTAAGTGAAGTGAAGAGGGAAGGGGGGTTAATTTTGAATCTAATTACACCAGACTTGCACTTTCTACCCAGTTTGGCAGTAATTCCTACCCTACCCCCATCCCCCAACTTCTTCATTCCCTCTACACCCTACCCCCTTTCACCTTCCTTCTAATGATTTCATGTTTAAGTCACGTAACTTGTTAAGCACCTCAGCTGTGTATGTTTATGTAGAAGAGCAGAGTGAGCTTTCCTTGGATAGGTGTCTTCCCCGCTCACTTTGGCCCATGCTTTTCTATGCCGTCTATTTTTACGTGTAAATGATTTTATGGAGTTAATGAGGTCTCGTTTCGTTAAAATATATGAATAATCATTTATTGGACGATATTGGTGATGCTATCGCAATTTTGTGTAAAGAACGAAATTAGAAAAATTCAACATTATCAGACTATTTTTTTTATCATTTTGACTTTTTGTAGCAGTAAGGATTGGTTATAAAAAAATTTGGGTAGTTGTTTATATCAAGAGATAGTGTTCAGTATTTTTTGAAAATTTGCTGTATATTATGGTAGTTATTTGTATATTACCGTTAATGGCATTATGGTAGTTATTTCTACGTTACTATTATTTGTATTGTGGTAGTTATTTTTGTATTTTTATCTGTATAATGGTAGCTATTTCTGTATTGTGCAATACAGCAATCTTGTTTAAGAGGAAAAACTCATCAATTAAATAATTGAACGTGAAGTGTTTGTTAGTAATGGTAATAATATTGTAAAAATAAATGGGCACCTGAACTGAATGATGTTTTGCAAATTTTTGCTAAGAGAATACATCAGTAATGGAAAATTTCCAATAGTATGAGAAGTTATATGAAAGGATTAATCACATATAAAAACAATTTTTGGGATTCTGTTGTGTTATGGTTGTTTTTTGCATAATACCAATAAATTTTCAGTATTGTATTTAAAAAGAGATCGCAACTTGGAAGATTTCAGGATTATTTTTATAAATGGATGCGATATCTCGAATAGGGATGTTTGTAAAAGTTTCTCATGATTTGTTATTCATTGTTATAATGTAATTTTGCAATATTTGCAATTTTGTTATATTTGAGAGGGAATCAACGTCTGGAAATTTTCAATGATATTTAATATTTATTTCAATAATGTCTGTGATATTTTATAATATTCTTGTTACGCCTAATGAAAGGATACAAACATATTTTTAATAAGTTTAAAAAAAATTTTGTAAAATCTCCGCAGTCTTTTGTATAATATCCTTCATTTATTGTATTTGGAAAATAATCATGGATTTGGAAATTTTAATGAAGTTTTTCCATGGGATATTATGTGTCAAAAATGAATAACATGCCAATTAGGTACACGTATAAAATAATAAATCTAGAGGTTTCAATAAATTTCGAAAATTTCTTACATCACATTTTTTTTACTTATCAGCAGTCTATTATGTAATACCAACGTTTCGTGATCTCGTATAAGTAATCAGAAAGTGAAAATGTTTAATTACATTTGAAACTTTTTTATGATTGGAGAAGACCTATAAAAGTAGTGCTTAGTATTTTTTGAGAATTTACTGTACATTATGATAGTTATATTCATATTACCGTTATCCGTATTATAGTGGTTATTTCTGTATTATGGTAATTATTTTTGTATTATTTTCGGTATTATGGTAGTTATTTCTGTATTGTGCAATACAGCAATTTCGTTTAAGGGAAAAATATCATCAATTAAATAATAGAAAACAAAGTGCTTGTTAATAATACTAGAAACGTCGTATAAATAAATTGGTGTAAGTAATTTTTAAACGTTTCCTACAATACCATGTTTGCCATTGTTTAATAGAAAATAATTTATTAGAATATATTAATGCTTTTGTTGTATTGTCTCAGAAGAAATTCTTAAATTAAAAAAAATTAGTATTGTTTAGTTGCTTTTGTAATGTTGTTGTGGCATTTTGTGAAAAGGAATAGTTTTAATAAGTTTTGAAATTTTTCTTTACGGCACTTTTTTATGAAACACTAAAAGGATGCTATCTTGTATTTTACTATTTTTTTAATTTTTCTGTTATTCCAAAGCAGTTTTTTGTCTAATTGTCTAATACCGTTTCTTAGAAAATGGCGTTAATATCTGAAATTGTTTTTAGTTATAATTATGACCGATAAGGGTAATTAGTTTATTGCAGTTGTCTTTTGCGCAGTAATGACATTCAAATTTAACAGAGAATTCGCATTCTCAATGTTTATATTTTCAGTATTATTTTCTATTTGTCGGTCAGCTGAAAATTACAAAAAAATATCAATTTTCTAACTGATATTAATCAAGTAACAATGAATGTTTTTTCACTAATATAATAAACACCTTTTTATTAAGAGAATAACTAATTTGTCTAATAATTTGTAGCATTCTGTTATCATAGTTAGATGTCTTGTAATTTTATTACATGTATTATTGGACGGCTGTTAAATTTAGTTGATGTAACAATATCTTGAATTTTTGCATAGGAAAATAAGGGTTTTACATATTTTTAGTTAATTTTCTGTTTTAAAATGATTTTTCATTTTTTTAAGTGGGAACGCTATTCCTTATATTATCGTATAATATTTTACTATAATGTAAGGTTTTTAATTTCTCATGTAAAATAATATAATCTTTATAATATTTGCACAATTTTATAATGCATAAAAGCAAGTTTATATAAAAGCATTAGTTTAGAAAGATGATAAGCGCTTTGTAAATTTTCCTAATTCAGAAATAATTTTATTTTAGGAAATTGAAAATGTATGTAATATATTTAGGAATTATAATTAAAATTCTTTAGCACTATATTCACTTTCTTGTAAGAACAAAAAATATTTTATATGAACTTAAGGAGTAAATTAATTTTCAGACTTAAGTTATTTTTGTATTAATTTTCCATTCCAGATGATATTAGATTACTTTTATTTATTATATTAATTTTATTCAATAAAACGCCATTTTACTTTTGAGTAAAACTCATTAATATATTTTCAATTTTTGTCTCATTAGCGTAATTTGTGATATATTAACTCCAAACAAGTCATGAATATTTAAAAGATTGTAATTGTTGTAATAATTAAAACAGCTTTAACAATAATAATTAAACAACTAGCTAGCTGTATAATTATTATTGTTAAAGTTGTTTTAATTATTTTTAAAATTTTCTTTAGTGAATTATGAATAAAAAACTTGCTTAATCAGTATTGCTTTATATTTTTACATGAGGAGTAAGAATAAAGTTTAATCGTTATTATATGTGATTATAGTATCAACTATGGTGATTATGGTTATTATTTTAGTGATAACTATTATTTTGGTATGATTTTAAATAATAATTTAGCCCAATTATCCTTATTGTGTTTCAATATTCTTAAATAGTTTTAAATTTATTTTAATTATATAAATAATTCATAATCATTTCAAATACAGGTATTATTTATTGCAATATAAATAGTTTTTTATTGTAATATAAATGCGTTTATAAAAGACACATTTTTTCGTTGAGTTATATGTAAAATTTGATGTTTAAAAGTATCATAACAACATGTTTGCCATTAATAACTAGGTTAATTAAAATATAGGTGATTCATCATAAATTTAGTAATAATTATTAATCATTTAGTTTGTAGAATTTATATTTTTTATGAAGTTTTTTGTGTGTTTTCTCCCGATTTAGTTAACTAATTTACACTACATACAAATAATTAACATTTACGTCTCGATTTTCTTTTTATTAATTTTTAAATGTTTCCCTCTTTTTTAATGCATCATACGCTTTTTGGTTGGACTTTTATAGAAAATGCATCACCTTCTTTGCAATTTGTATCTTTTTTAGTAATGCAACTAATATTAAAACCAAGTTCTCAACAATCCAACCTAGTACTACTTCCAGAAGTTTAAACACAACAATTCTATTATAAGCATGCACACAAATTTATAAGTTTATAAATTTGTGTGATAAATATATCTGAAATTTGTATAATAAATAAGTATTAAAAATTTATTTTACCTCTAACTTAAGAAAAAGCATTTATTCATTTCAGAAAATTTCTTTATTATTCGTTTTCAGCAAGTTTTTTTACTCTAAAATACAAATTTATTTTGTGGAACTGCTCTGATGAGTTATTACCCCGTTCATTATTATTACCCAAATCTGTTCCATTAGAGTGATGTCCAGTATCACCAAACTGTCCTTCCAGTCTTTGTGAGCAAACAAATCTTTGCACACTTCATTCAATTCTTTCTAACTTATGAAAAATCACGTATTTTCAATATATTGCTTATTAAAGAAATTTACTAATGTTTTTTGGCATGCTTGCCTGTTAGAACATAAGTTTATTTGGTGAAATTCCTCTGACGAAATATTATTTCCTTTATTATTATTATCTAAAATGTTCCACTACAGTGATGTACCGTATCACCAAAGTGTCCTTCCAGCTTTTTCTGTGTACAGACCAATCTTTGCACACTTCTTTCGATTCTTCTAACTTATGAAAAATCATGCAATCTAAACATATTGTTTCTTAAAAAAATTCTAACAATATTTGGCATGTTAGTTATCCTAAAAGACAAATTTATTTGATGAAACTACTCTGTCGAAATATTACCCCATTCATTATTATTACCCACATGTGCTCCACAATAGTGATGTACTCTATCATCAGAGTCATTCCATCATGATTGTGTGCAAATTAATTTTTGCTCACTTCCTTCTGTTCTCCGTAACTTATGAAAAATCATTCATTCTAAATAATTTTTTAGTAAAATAATAATTCCTGACATTTTCTGGCATGTTTGTTATTCTAAAGCACAAATTTATTTGGTGAAGCTGCTCTGACCCCATATAGTAAATATTACCCCATTCATTGTTATTACCCAAATGCGTTCCACCAGAGTGATGTCTCGTATCACCAAAGTGTCCTTCCAGCCTTTTCTGTGTGCGGACCAATCTTTTCACACTTCATTCGATTCTTTCTAACTTATGAAAAATTACATATTTTCAACATATTGCTTATTAAACAAACTTCCTAATGTTTTTCGGCACGTTTGCTTGTTAGAACATAAGTTTATTTGGTGAAAATCGTCTGGCAAAATATTACTCCATTCATTATTATTATCCACATGTGCTCCACAATAGTGATGTCCCATGTCACCAAAGTGTCCTTCTATTTTTTTCTGTGTGCAAACTAACTAATAATTTCACACCTCATTTGATTCCCTTTAACCTTTAAACATATTTTCTATTAAAAATTTGTGCTAATTATGTGATGAAACTATTCTGTCGAAATATTACTACATTCATTATTATTTACATGTTGTGCTCCCCAAGAACGATGTCCTATATCATCAAAGTGTCCTTCTATCTTTTCTGAGTGCAAGTCAACTAATCTTTGCGCACTTAATTGGATTTTCTCTAACTTGTATAAAAAATAATGTAATCTAAACACATTGTTTATTAAAAAAATTCCTGATATTTTCTGCCATGTTTGTTATTCTAAAGCCCAAATTTATTTGGCGAAGCTACTTTGACCCCATACAAATATTACCCCATTCATTGTTATTACCCGAATGTGTTCCATGTCCCGTATCACCAAAGTGTCCTTCCAGCCTTTTCTGTGTGCGGACCAATCTTTGCACACTTCATTCGATTCTCACCCACTGTGGATTGGCCTCCATTAATCTAAGTCCGGCGAAAGCCCCATGCGGGAAGTGCGCCCCGCTAAATTTCTCTGGGGCGATATGGAAATGCATTGTTTGCTTTTAAACGAACTGGCCTCGCAGTTCGAGAGGGCATTTATGGCGTGGAGCGTGCTTTATAGCGCCCCGAAACAAGGGCTTTCGCCCCATTGTTCAGACTGCATGGAGGATGCGGTGGGCAGACTTTAATTATTATGAATGCGAATCCGGGGCAAGAATTGTTTGGGAAATTTACGATTTTACGTTTGTGCTAAGCGGAAACGGAGAAGTTGGGCAAGAATATGGAAATACGAGAACACGAGTGTTTCGGGTAATGATAGCACAAATGGCGGCTTTTGGCTGCAGTGATTAGTATTAGGTAAAATATTAAAATTAGGGGTCGCATTTTTCAAAGATTTTATTGTACAACTTTATTCAAAATAATATTATATAAAATTCTTTTATTCCGTAGGACCTCCAATAAAATTAATAGTACAATGCAAAATTGTAATATTCTGTTTAATACTCATTAATAGTCATTATACTAGTATGATACTTTTAAGTAATTAATTTTCATTGCTCTAACGTTTTTCCTACTTGTATTGAATTCATAATATTTTTATATAAAATTTAAAATAATATTAAAGTTTGAAAACATATTTAAAAAACAATTACAAAAAGGAAATCTATGTTGTTGAATTAATTTAAAATCGTTTAATTTTTGCAGTTCTTCGTATTAGTTTAATTGTTAAGAAATCTATGCAAAATTTGTAGGATCTTTACGAAATCTATGGCTTAATTCAAAACTCAGCAAGATGTATTTTATTAATGACTACTAATGTATTTTCCTAATGAAAAATTTCCATATAATAAAAAACTGTACTCGTTAAAAAATTAATTTTAATATATGCATGTACATTCAACTTTTATTTTCATGCGCTCAATTTATCCAAATATGAATATTTATCTAATTTAATATCGTATATATTTTTATATTTTCTTAATAAATTATTAATTACTTCACAAAAATATTTTTTAATTTAAAGCTATTTATTATGAAATATTTTACTTAGAACAGTTTTTTCTAAAACAAATTTTCATATAGCACAAATTAGCAGTGAAAATACACAAATTACTCTCGCAGTGATTAGATAATCACATTGTATTCACTCTCTAGTGTGCATTATCTAAAATATTTGATTTTTTTGCGTTATTTCTATGAAAATCATGCCAAAGATAGTAAATCTTCAGAAATAAATTATTACATTAGATATTCTATGAAATATTATTAATATAGATCATATAACGTACTATCCACACATCGATTAGGTAATCACAATTATGATTTTTTTTTAATGTTTGTTGTACGCTGTTTGTCATCAACGCAAAGTAATAAAACAAATCTGTATTATGTAGTATCCAAAAGCTTTGATTTTCTTGCGTTATTTCTATGAAAATCATGCCAAAGATCGTAAACATCCAGAAATACATTATTATATTAGATATTCTATGAAATATTATTAATATAGATCATATGCCGTACGACTCACAAAGCGATTAGGTAATCACAAATATTATTTTTTTTATTGTTTGATGTACGCTGTTCGTTGTTAATTCTAAGTTAAAGAACAATCTGAACTGTGTATTAGCTAAAATAATTGATTTTCTTGCATTATTTCTATGAAAATCCTGCCAAAGTTCGTAAGACACAGAAATAAATTATTATATTAGATATTATATGAAATATTATTAATATAGATCACATCACGTAAGACTCTCCAAGCTATTAGGTAATCACAATTATGAAGTTTATTTTACGCTGGTCGCCGTTAATGCAAAGAAAAAGAACAAATCTGTACGTGCATTATCTGTAATTTTTTAATTTTCTTGCGTTATTTCTATGAAAATCATACCAAAGATCACAAAGATTCAGAAAAAAATTATTATATTAGATATTCTGAAATATTATTAACATAGATCATATCATAATCACAATTATAAAGTTTTTTATTGTTATACGCTGGTCGTCATTAATGCTAAATAAAAGAACAAATCTGTGCTATGCATTATCTAAAATCTTTGCTTTTCTTGAGTTATTTCTATGAAAATCATGCCAAAGTTCATAAACATTCAGAAATAAATTATTACATTAGATGTTCTATGAAATATTATTAATATAGTTCACATCACAATCTAATTATTAATATAAAATAGATCCCATTATTAATTACTAGTTATTATAATTAATTATTAATATAGATCACAGATCACATCCCACAGTGATTAGATAATCGCAATTATGAAGCTTTTTTATTATTTGTCGTATACTGGTCGTCGTTAACGTTAAGTAAAAGAACAAATCTGCAGTATGCACTATTTAAAATCTTTTTTGTTTTCCTTGCGGTACTTCTATGAAAATCATGATAAAGATCGTAAACATTCAGACAAAAATTATTACATTAGATGTTCGATGAAATATTATTAATATAGATCATATCGCGTTCGACAATTAATCTAATGGCAAACAAATCCTCGCAAAACACTTGATGGCAGAGAAAGCAGAAATATGAATTGTGATATACGCTGATCTTGATCATTGAGATTAGCGCATAGGGGGAGGGGGGGGGGCCGATAAAAGACCCCCGTCTCTGACATATCGCCATAAAAAAAAGGACCCCGCTTGATGGATTAGAACTTCGTGTTGACCAGCCCTGAGGAGACATATTGTCGTCTGTTGCGTGTCCAATCCATGGCTTGGGGAAACTTTGCAGTGGAGGTAATTTGTAACTTGCCATTACAGTTGGGAAGTGCTTCATCTTGTTGGAAATTGAAAATGTCTGTGATTCGTGCCTTGATTTGACGCTTTCTGATTAGCATATCAATGCAAGCAAATCATTTCAGGAAATTTATTAAGGAGAAAATAGATGATTATTAATTTTTTATTGTATTGGGAATTAATGTTGTACCATTCTATGCACGGCACTTGTCCCCTTTCTCTTAAAAATGCTATATTTAGCTTCCAAAAATATATTACTTTTGTTTTCTATTTTCTTACAAGATTTTTATATTATTTTGTTTATAATAAAGTATAATATTTTTCAATAGTAAAATTTTAATATGACTTAAAACTAATAAAATGAGGGGCCTGATGCCAGAGTGATTAGAGTTCTGGCACTCGGTTCCACAGGTTTCGGTCTCGAGTCCCATCTGTGCAAGTATGGATACTTGTAGTGGTTCGGAATCCACTTTAAACCGTAGATCCCGGTCAAATATGTTTGTAGAACGCTAGGCGTAGGGCTGATAACCCTACCCCGAAAAAAGGAAAACATCTGTTCCAAATCTGCCAGTAGGCAGACGGCCTTTGCCCATCATGGTGCTGTTGCGCCAATGAAGAAAAAGAAAACTAATATAATAACATTTTGAACACATTAAACGATCAAACATTTTATTTTTATTTTGTTGTTCATGTTAAATAGATACTTGGAAAAGATTAATTATTTAGTTCAAATGAACTAGTTTCTTTCCTTATTTGCTGGTCCAAATATTAAAACCGTAATTGTTCTTAAACTTATTGAAATCAGTTCGTTAAAGTTTTCTAAATTTAAACAATTAATTTTTTTTTTTATATTTCATTTCCTCGTGTTCCTCAGATAAGTATAATTAGAGAGTATAATTATTTTATATTTACATGAAAATTTCAATAAATTGTTATCGGTACCCAAAATTCAATAGCATATATATTGAAATGATTCAGCCGGTCTTGCACAGAGTACGGAAAAATCGATAAAATCATTATTATGCGTTAGTCTGGTAAACTACCGTATGTCTGTCTATTGTTCAAATACACATGTAGTCGTAAATCAGTTTTTAAGGGAAAATGCTTGAATTGACAGTGTTTTAAATATTCTTTGTAAAGCTGCAATATACAATTAGTACAATTAGTTTTAGAACGATTAAAACTCTTAATTTTCAATATATATATATAATTTTTATTATCAGTAGTGTTATTGAATAGATATTTTTAAAAAGTATGTTCAAAATACATTTATTTTTAAAATATTACTTTAATTAAATCCAAGTTTTCATCATGACTTTAATATTTTATGAAATTTCACTATCATATCAATTCATTAAAAATATTATATTCATTCATAAAAGAGAAATTTTTAACTTTCAATTTTATTTATTTTTATGAATCAATTTTAACCACGACTTTTTTAGTACTTTTTTACTACATATAAATAAAAAAACATTTAATGATAAAAGCAAATTCATATAAAATTCATAAATTCACAAAAAAATAACTAAACATAATTATTATAAATATATAAAAATTTACGCATTCCAATAATTAAAAATGTTTTCTTAGTTTCTTTGGTTAGTAAATACTTATAAAGTATAAAATAATTGAACAGAAACATTCAGTCATATAACAGTTTAAAATAATCTTTCGATAAAACAATTATCATTGCAGTAAAATATTATAACAACAAACACCAATATTTAAAAAAAATATATTATACAAAAGTTATTCTATTAATTTTACATGCAAGAGGAGAAATTAAATGTCGTTTCACAAAGAGCAATTATAAATTAAAGAAGAAAACAACTCAATATCGACTTTTAAATCGTGACACAACAAAATTTTATACTTCATAAAAATGTTAGTTACGGCATTCATATATTACCAAGCATTTATTTTTTAATATCAAAAAAGCAAGGGTTTTACTTCTTTAATCTAGAATTAAACTACCGGCAAACTAACAGGCTCGCTCATTAAACCTCAATATATCAAAATCACATTTTTTTCTTTCTTCTTTGCCATCCAACATTATATGACTCTCTAGTCGTCCAATTTCCTGCTACCGCAGCTAAATTCAGTTTTATTTATTTTTTATTAATCAGACTTTTTTAGTACTTTTTTGATAGTTATATGAAAACTCAACATTTAATCATAACAGCAAATTCATATTATAAAATTCATAAATTCACAAAAAAATAACTAAACACAATTATTATAAATATATAAAACTTAACACATATGCTAGCAATTAAAAAAATATTTTCTTAGTTTCTTCCCTTTACTAAATAATTATAAAATATAAAATAATTGAGCAGAAACATTCAGTCACATAACAATTTGACAAACAACAAACAACTAGTATCTTAAAAATATTTTCTATAAAAGTTATTCTATTAATTTTACAAGTAAGAAGAGAAACTTAAAGTCCTTTCATAACAATTATAAATTTAAAAAAAAATTCTTAAAACTCAATATCGACTTAAATCATGACACAACAAAATTTTATACTTCATAAAAATGTTATTTGAGCCCTTCATATATTACCAGCATTTATTTTTTAATATAAAAAAGTTATTCTATTAATTTTACATGAAAGAAAAGAAACTGAATGCCGTTTCATAAAGAACAATTATAAATTAAAAAAGAAAAATTTTCTTAACTCAATATCGACTTAAATCATGACACAACAAATTTTATACTTCATAAAAATTTTATTTATGGCATTCATATATTACCAAGCATTTACTTTTTAATATCAAAAAAGCAAGGTTTTACTTCTTTAATCTAGAATTAAACTACCGACAAACTAACAGGCTCGCTCATTAAACCTCAATATATCAGAATCACATTCTTTTCTTCTTTACCATCCAACATTATATGACTCGAGCTGTCCGACTTCCTGCTACTGCAGCTAAAGTCAGTTTTATTTATTTTTATTAATCAGACTTTTTTAGTACTTTTTTGGTACTTATATGTGAACTCCACATTTAATCATAACAGCAATTTCATATTATAAAATTCATAAATTCACAAAAAAGTAACTAAACATAATTATTATAAATATATAAAAATTTACACTTATTTCAATAATTAAAAATGTTTTATGAGTTTCTTCTCTTTACTAAATACTTATGAAATATAAAATAATTGAGTAGAAACATTCAGTCACATAACAATTTAACAAACAAGTAATACAACAACAAACAACTAATATCTTAAAAATATTTTCTATAAAAGTTATTCTATTAATTTTACATACAAGAAGAGAAACTGAATGTCGTTTCATAAAGAATAATTATAAATTAAAAAAGAAAATTTTTCTTAACTCAATATCGACTTAAATCATGACAAAAAAATGAAATCATGACAAGAAAATTTTATACTTCATAAAAATGTTATTTATGGCATTCATATATTACCAAGCACATATTTTTTAATATCAAAAAAGAAGGTTTTACTTCTTTTAATCTAGAATTAAACTACCGACAAACTAACAGCCTCATTGAACCTCAATATATCAAAATCACGTTTTTTTTTCTTTCTTTCTTTCTTCTTTGCCATCCAACATTATATGGCTCCAGAGTCGTCCAACTTCAGCAGCTGCTGCATAACCCTTCACAACGTCAGGAAGCCCGCGCTATCCGAGCCTCTTAAATCCTTTAATATTAAAACTGAAGGGATGAAATTACAAGGCCGACAACAGCGCAATAACACTCATAAAAGCAGGGGGACACAAGCCCGCATCGTCCCTGGTGTAAGGGCACAGATGCGAGTTTGATTGAAAATCCACCAACAAGCACGGCTGCCGTGTTGTCAAAAAGATGGTCGAGTGGCCTATATTAAAAAGGCTGAGGGCTTTATTAAAATGTCGACCAATATGTTCTGCTCCTCCGACTTAACAGATTAATGAATGTCGTCGTTCACGATGGCTGGAACTGTACAAGATTATGAAAGTCTGGTCGGTCGGTAGCGCTGTCGTTGGTTAGTGAATGTCAGTCGAGGATGCTAACTCCTTGATGTTTTGTTCGGTTTTTATTTATCATTTTTTCTTGCACGGTGTCAATAAAACATGTTACCGTATGTGTGGTTGAAAAGCTGTATTGTTAAACTAATTGTTTTTAAATGTTAAATAATTACACAAAAGACAACCTAGCAAAAATTTAAAAAAAAAAAAATTATATATACTCGTATATATTTAAAAAAAATTGTTTATCAATATTTGAAATGCTTACTACTTATGGAGGTATAAGGCTTAGTTATATAAGTATAAGGCTTAGATACTTATAAAGACGGCTGGAACTGTTGGCTTGAGTATGCTATCTTTCTGTGCTTCAGAAATTAGTGAATTTGATTGTCTGGAACGGCTGGTATATAAAAGTCTGGTCGGTGGTAGTGCTGTCGTTGGTTAGTGAATGTCAGTTGAGGATGTTAACTCCCTGATGTTTTGTTGGGTTCTTTTTTCTTCTTTTTTGCATGGTGTCAATAAAACATGTTGCCGTATGTGTGGTTGAAAAGCGGTATTGTTAAACTAATTGTTTTTTAAAAGCTTAATAATTACACAAAAGACAACCTAGCAAAAACTTCTTTAAATATATGTATATTAAAAATCGTTCATCAATATTTGAAAGGCTTACTATAAAGGTATAAGGTTTAGAATGTAAGTATAAGCCTTAGATACTTATAAATACGGTTGGAACTGTTAGCTTGAGTATGCTATCCATCTATACTTCAGAAATTAGTGAATTTGATTGCTGGTATATGAAAGTCTGGTTGGTAGCGCTGTCGTTGGTTAGTGAATGTCAGTTGAGGAATGTTAACTCCTTGATGTTTTGTTGGGTTTTATTTATTTTTTTGTCTTTTTTGCATGGTATCAATAAAACATGTTGCCGTATGTGTGGTTGAAAAGCTGTTGTTAAACTAATAGTTTTTAAAAGTTAAATAATTGCACAGAAGACAACCTAGAAAAAATTTATTTAAACAAATTTATATATATTAAAAATCGTTTATCAATTTTTGAAAGGCTTACTACTTATAAAGGTGTAAGGCTTAAGGTATAAGTATAAGGCTTAGATACTTAAAAAGATGGCTGGAACTGTTGGCTTGAATATGCTATCCTTCTATACTTCAGAAATTAGTGAATTTCATTGCCTGGAACGGCTGGTATTATAGTAGATTAAAAAAGTCTAGTCGGGTATCGATAGTCAGTAATATATGATTATTATTTTTTAATACATTGTCATTAAAAAATATTGCATTGTCATTATTATTTTTTAATGCAAATTTATGTCTGAAAATTAAATAAAATAAATGTCTGAAAAATTATATACAGACGTCCTGTGATGTCCTTTTATATTTAGTGTGAAAATTTTGCGAGTGAGGGATAATTAATATTTATATGTTATATTTAATAAAATAAAATGCATGCTGGAAATTCCACCAAAAATATGCGCGTCTTCAACAATTTTTACGCTAGATATTCAGTAGGATTAAGCGATGCTAATATTATATGAGAATTTATGGCCCCGTCTGTGTGCGTACAAAATGAAAATGCTCAGAAATTTATGTTGTGATTACAATAAGTTCTATAACATTCATAAATTCAAAGGACAGAAATTCACATTGTCCTGGTGTAAAGCACATAGAGATTGTTTCAAACGCATTTACATATGCATAGATGCAACACAGTCAAAGACTGCTGGAACTGTTGGCTTGAATATGCTATCCTTTTATACTTTAGAGATTAGTGAGTTTGATTGTCTGGAACGGCTGGTATTGTAGCACATTATTAAAGTCTAGTCGGGTATCGATAGTCAGTAATATATATTTATTATTTTTTAATGCAATGTCAATGTAACATGTGAAATTTTGTGTATTAACCCAAATTCCTGTCTGAAAATTTTGTCTTCTGTATTATATACAGATGGCATGTAATCCCTGCCTGTGAAGATTGATTTTTTAAATTCTTCTTTGAATTATGCAGGAAACTTTAAGTAATTCAGAGTTATTTTATTGAAGGGCAAACTTTATTAAGAAATATGTCAGTTATATTCGCCATATATATTATTTAATAAAAGGAATATTATGCAGATAAAAAATTCCTTTCAAAGAATTATGCACAGCTAATAACTTTATATCCCATAATGGTCATTAAGCTCAAATTGGGATACTTTAAGTATCATGTTGTGATTTGTTTTCGTAATTCGTAGTATCAAGATTATGCGCACTAAGTGACGTGAATAAATATACCACTATTTGCTAAATAATTTTTAAAAAAATACTAAGTCATGTGTACTTAATGTCCATTTGAACTTACCATAAGCCATACTTTAAATAAAGTAAAATGTGTATTTCGCTGTGTTTTTAAAGTAAAACACCAACGATTAACATCAATAATGTATCATCAAATAATTATTGAGTGGTTTAAAGAATTGAAATTTGCATACAAAATTAATTGTTATTATTTATAAATTAACACTTGATATTATTCGAGGGTAAGGCTTTCTTAAAAAATATGAAAATTTGAGTGAGTAAATTGCAAGTTTTGATGGACTGTTTATTACATTTTATAAAATGGATTAAAGAAAGTTATGATGGCCTTAGATAAAAATTTGCTTAGTGAAATTATTGTCCTTGGAAAATGAAATTTTTTTGTACAAAAATATTTTTTCAATCATTGCATTCAAATCCCGTTTATTTTTCAGTTTCATAATGATGTTGTAGATGTTGATATAGATTAGTGTGGTACGCTAGTTAATAAGGCATATCAAGCTTCCATTGCTAGCGTCCATCTTTTATAATGATACCATTACAAAGTACACCTGCCTTATCTCATTAATTGCATTATAGTCGATGGTTACCACATTTATTTATTATCAACAGCACTGATTAGCGAATTGAAATCACTTGTCATAAATAATAGGTTGATAACGTTCAAACTAATTGTATTGATACCAACAATCTAACATTAATTAGAAAAAAATTCCTAGTAAGTAACAATTCTTACAAATAATTAGAATTACAAAATGGTTAATTTCTATCTCGAATTCGAATCGAATGCAATTAGGATTTCGATTTTTGAGACTTTGAATTGAGGTCTTTCGCTACCAGAGAGCACCAGTATATCTTTATATAACTGTATCAATTACGCCAGTTTCATTTATACTAATTATCCTTTATACCAATATCAGCACCAGTATCATTTATAGTCATTATCATTTATACCAATATCAGCACCAGTATCATTGATACACCTATAAGTATACACTATAGCTGTCCTCTTGTAGTGTTACAGATTATAACACTATAAGAGGACCGCCACAATAAACCCATGTTTTATTTTAAAATATAAAACAAACCCGTCCACAAATAACATCTGTTTAGTAACATCACCCCTGTTCTCCTCAACTTCAATAGAAAAATTTTCGGCCAATACATTTATCGTACAATTCTCGCTACATGTCCAGTGATAATAACGCATCATGCATTACAGTTCATGTTCCAATCCACGTATAGCGCAAGTTGTTGTTTTCAAAAACGAAGAGACTCGGTCGCGATTGTGGCATTGTGTATAAACTATAACGATCTTCACAATGTGTATATCGGTAGTCAGGCTGCTTACTGGAAATTTTATGTGTTTTCTCTCCTCAAGACCCAAAAATGAAAGCCAGTTACCATTGAAAACTCTCCGCTGAATCTCTCATCATCCCTCTTGGATTCGAGCCATACATAAACAGAACACTAAGCCACCCGATGTTCAACCCCTTCCCTTCCATGCCAAATGTATTCTTAGCTGTAATCCAGACTCTTTGACGAGGTGTAAATCTCTTATTGTCTATAAAAAGACATTCAAAAGGGTAATATTTATTAAAAAACCGATTTTACTCCAAATTTCAAAGCTTTTCACCCAATATTAAACAAGCTCTCTTCATAATAAATTTCACTTTTAAATCCCACCTCTCCTTTAATCCGACCGCACATTCAATTAAATCTGTTTTAAATACTCCCCCCCCCCTAAAACCAGAGAGAGAGAGAGAGAGAGACACATATTTCCGAAAAATCTGCTTTGCACACACAAACTTTTTAACTATTGGTTATCGCTTAAAAATATCATTCCTAACGGCGACTGACATTCAAATGACATCGCTAATCAAACATCCATGCATATCGAGATTCACTAAATGACTTCTCCCATGCACATAACCTAAAACATTGTTCCTCTTTATCGATTTGATGGGCGTAGCAGATAATTTTGGTTTATGACAAAGTGCGTTAAGTCCCCCCCCTCTTCTAAACTCTCTCTCACCTCTCCCCCTTTCCACCCCCCTGTCACGTGCAGGCAAGAGTGCTTATACCAAATCGATCCCTGTGCGAACAGCGATAGCACTGAATTAATTGAGGATGACTTACACCCCCCACTTCTATGTTCCCATACTTAAATTATAACGAGCATTGATCTAAAGATCCAGTATAATTTGCAGGTCACAAAAGAGATGGACTCGTTCATACGAAAAGCGTGCGTATGTATCGTATTCAACCCAGGCTATCTATCGTTTCAGAGCGAAATGACACAGTTGGAAGCAATAGCTATTATCTGGCCATGTAGGAAGCGTAGTATTTTCACCAGTGGTAATCATGTGGCCCCGTGTGCCGTAGAGAAGAGTTGCCAGTAGGGGACTAGTGGAAAGATACGTGACTCTGTGCCATTGGCAATATTTATAACTGTGAGTCCATTCAGAGAATTTAAATCATTATTGAATTGTCAATGAATTTTAGATGAATTCTTGTACCATATATATTGTATTTATTCTTCATCCTGAAATGCAACGTTAATTTTGTGTAATTTTAACCAACTCTGACAGCAAGCCTTTGTATCGAGAAGTAGCGCTTACACAGTTTGTTAAGATAGTTATTATTTCCAAATTAAAGCAGAGTTAACATTCACATGAATTCATTTAATGCACAACAAAATATATTATTATGAGTATTGATAGCCGGAAGGTATGTTAGAAATAATGAACTTCCTTAATCATTCAAATCGATGAATTGCCAAGAATTTCAGATTTGCAACATATATGATACAGAATCTTTTCACTGAAATACATGCTAATTTTGCGTACAGTATTTCCAACTAATTTTAGGAAAAAGATTTTATTGTGTGAAGTAGACCTATCACATTTAATAATTACATCAATTTTTTTACCTGATCCAGAGAAAAAAACTATGAACTTAACTAGAACTCAACAGCAAAATATACTATTGCGCAAATATTGAAAGCCTGATAGCATGTGAGATAATGTCAGCTTTATCATGCAGCAAATCGCTATTTAATTTTTAATCAACTTTAAGTTATTTGTTGTACCGTTATATTATACTTCTCGCTGAAATACTAGTCAATATTATGTATTTATAACTGAATGTTGCAGCAAATCTTTGTTCTAAGAAGCAGCATTTTACAGTGTGTAAGTACAATTCATCAATTACGAATTCCCTTAAAGCACAGCAAAATATACTATTATGCAAATATTGAAATAGCATATGAAATATTGCTAACTTCATCATGCAAATCAAATCATTATTCAATTGTTAATTAAATTCAAATTTTTTGTTACCGTACCGTATTTATTGTACGTATTTATTGTAGTGTATTTATTACGGTACGTTTGTTATTGTACCGTAATATTATACTTCTTCTCGCTGAAACACTAATTAATTTTATGTATTTATAACTAAATGCGGCAGACAGCGTGTCAGTACAATAATCATTTCATTAAAGCGAGGCAAAAACTATTATGAATTCCATTAATGAACATTAAATTTAGTACGACCTCAAGTATTAAAAGCCTTTGGTGTATGAGAAATAATGAGCTTAAACATGTTGTCAAACTTCCAACTTTAATTGGTTTCTCAAATATATTTTAAGCAGTTTCTACAAAAAAAATCTACAGCATTTATAATCCTATTATATCTTCCATTGAAACCTACAAACTCTACAGCATATATAATCCTACTATATCTTCCATTGAAACCTACAAACTGAATATGATTTGTAAACAAGCCAGAACCATTCTAGATAAGCTCATATTATTTTTTACAACTTCATAGTAACTCATTCAAGGATCAATTTTGAACACTTATCCCCACTTCTACGTTCTTCTAATTACAATCGTACTCCAGTCATCCAGTTATTTCTTCTGTGTCTCGTTAATTCCATAGTAAATCCTGTGCATTTTGGAATGGTCTCTTTAATTTTCAAGCACTATAGATGAAGTGCTTTTAGCGCTAAACATTTCTGTCAATAAAAGTATTCACTTTTGAAGGCTGCCGGAGCTTAAATGTCAACAAGAGGCGTTAAATAAAAAATGAAATTCGTTCATTTCTCAATATAGTTCATTTTTCTCAGTTACCGGAAGATATCTGTAGTTGTGTACTCAACATTTTTATGAAGGTAAAAAAATTCAGAAGGCTCAATTACAAAAGGCACTCATTTTACTGAAGATATAAATTCTAACAGTGAAAAACGTGGTTCAATCCATAACCATACTAAAAGCTCGTATTGCATAGCACGAATTTATTTCATATGTAAAAAAAAAACAAGTGAGTAGGCAACAGATTAGGTTCATAGCATCAACACTTACAGCCAAAACATTATGTAGTAAAATTCTATCAAATGAGTATCATCCCATACCATGGCCCATTAGTAACGTCAGAATGCAGGAGGACTCAGATTCGAATCCCCTGATGTGTTCATGATGGGGAGTCTCGATGGTCAATGTGACAATGTATGTAAAGCGTCGATATCCAAGCTGATTAGTGAAAGGTTTCAAAGTTGGTAAAACGTTTAAATGTTGTACATACAGAGATACAAATGTTGTACATACATACAGTACTCGCTACACTATTGTTTGTTCTGCGTTAATGTAGTTATTTGCATGCATCGACATTTTCATAGTAAATTTTGAGGGATGCAAGTCTATATTTCTATCAATATATATATATATATATATATATATATATACTGTGCATACGAGTATTAGTGATACTTTTAATAGCTTCTTTTAAGTGTTGCATAAGTGTTAATAAAAATATAAATATAAATCTAAGTAGAAATATTGCGACGTCGTCAGGATTAATAACTATAGATCGAGATAACGAATTCTGTTGTTAAAATGTGTTTTGCTGTATTTTGCATATTTTAGAAAATTATTACTTTATCAAAAAATTATAATAGATATAGTGACGTATTTAATGAATGTATTACTTAAAATAGGTATAGCATTCATAGACTCTTTTAAGAATTGCTTAACTGTTATAGCACAGATTATTTTAAGTGTTACATAACTTATCATAGAACACTTAAAAAGAGCATAGCCACCAGAAATAAAGTGACTGATATAGAAGCAAGGAAATTTTGTCCCAGATGGCCTATTGACTTCTTTCGTCGTCATGATTAGTAACGATTTATGTCAGATTATATTTACTTTATTTCCCTTACAACAAAGTAACAATGTTCAAACTATTTGCTCATCAGGATAAATCTAGATCTAAGTAGGAATATTAGGAAAATATTTCTATTGCATTCAAGTGAGTCTTTTTTTATAAAAAGATGATTGAGGTCTAGATAATAACAGAATGATATTTATACTAGCTAGAGAACAATTATTTTTATTAAATGAAGCATAGAAATATTTAATATTGAAACATATTTGAATTTTTTATGCAATTGTAAGCATTGCTTATTGGCCCTCTAACCCCACGAAACGTTTTTTAATGCGAATCATTTTTAAACTAACAGCGAGAATAATTTTTTATTTTTTTTATTGTATGTTTTATTAACTTCTTTTGTTTCATGAATAGATCAATTATAATATGATATTTTGAAATTTTGATAAATTTAATATATTTATAATGATATAAAAATTTTATTTTTAATATAAATAGTTTAAAACAGTTTCTTGATATTTATGTGTAATTTCTTTAAAGTTTTCTTTTAGAATGTCATTTTTCTACTTTGTTATCATCACTTTTTTTGGTAGAACTACTATAATTTATTTTTCAATTCTGAAGATCATAAATTTTAAGATTATTTTAAATATCTCGTTATGTAATTCATATTCTGATGCTTTTGCTGTTATAATAAATTCTTAGTGTAATTTTAAAAATCAATAGGAACTCCCAGACAAAAAAAAAAACTGCTAGAAATCAACATTTAATTTTATAAATCTGCATAAGATTTTTTTTTAGATAATAATGAAATAAACTTACAAAAATAGAAAAAAAAAATTATTGTGATTTTTACTAAATACTTATCTTTTAAATAAATTTTTGTTTATTTAATCCAATAGTATTTGGAATTTTTGTATAGAGAAAATATTTTTCTATTGAATTATACTCTGAAATTTGTAATCATTGAACATCGGTGGGCATCACTTACATATAACATGAACAGCCCACCGTTGAAGGGGATGAATGCTTTGAGGGGATGAGATAAAGAGCGCCTTAAAGGTGGATTTTTAGAGATAAGTGATGTTTATTTGAGTGTCGTATGAAATAAAATCCAGAAAACTCCCACCAGGAAGATTGAATATCGATATCAAATGCTTTTACACTCATTACCCTGAGTGAGTATCACATTTATCGAGTCTCATCATTTCTAATCGTTTCTAATAGCAGTGAATACAATGTCGCCAGTAGATTCTAACTTAAGCCTTCCAGCATGCTAACTGCTTACATTGCCACTGGTCCACGAGTGGGTATTATTATCTCTTGAGATTTGAAATTTCAGTAAAAGATATAACATACTTTGCAAAGATTTTGATAATTTTAAATTAAAAATGAAATAATGTTATATATGTATGTATAGATATACGAATATAATTCTCTGCATAACAAAATAAACTATCATGTTAAAATGATATTTTGAGATGAATATATAATTTTTTTTATATTTTCTTCCTCAGACCAATAGCACAAATTTGAATGGCATTCTCTATGAAGATTTTTACTAAATTTTATTTTAGGACTATCCATAAAATATATACATTTCAATTAATTATAACATTAATTATGGATAATTTTATTCTTTTAAATAATTTCATTTTTTGTGAGTACTGATAACTTCTACGATATACTACGTTATATGTTACTATAAATTTATCTATTTTTTAAGGCATTAGTCTCTTAAAAAAGTTCTTTTAAAATAAAATCTGTTCCTAAATTATAAATTTTACAAAAGTTTTTTGGTAGATATATAATATTAACTAAATTCTAATTACAATTTTTATTTTTGATTCAAGTTTTACTATAAATATGTTTTTCTCTTAAAATAACTTTCATAACTTTTAGGCTTAAAAATTGTTTTAAATTTATTTATAGGAAATTTTAGAAAGATTGAATAAGATCAATGGATTTGTTTCTAATTACATTTAATATGTAAATTTGAAAAAAAAATTATATTTTTTATTTCACACAAAAAATCACGCTAAATTTTTAAAGCGTTTAATTATTTTTTATTTCACACACAAAATTTTCACATATGAAATATATATATAAATATTTTTATAATAATAACAATTTTAATAAATACCAAGAACCATAAAGGGTTTAGCTTATAATTCAATGTACATTTACATTTCCTTATAGTAAATATATATTTCATTTTATCTTTTAAGATAAAATTAATAGGAATTGAAATCTTTTCAAAATTTCGTAATCAAAATATTTTTTTTTCCAAACCAAACTTTCCTCCATTGCCAAACACCTATACTTATCTTAAAACATCTACAACTTTCCTTTTATAATATTAATTCCCAGTTAAATGAAATTGCAAGATTCTATAATTCAAATATTATGATATTGCAAACGCATGCAATTTATAATGAATCCTTGACTATATTTTAATACAGTATTCTATTAAATCTTCAGACAGATAAAATAACCTTGCAGAACCCGTCTTAAATTAATATCCAAGAATCGCCAAGAACCGCGGGTATCTGGTATAAAATTACGTGTGCAATCTTATCGCGCGGGTATCGTATACCTTTCTAAGTGCTGCGAAATCCGTGGATAACTCGTGGATCTTCCCACAGATGGTTAGAATGGCTGTGTGCCCCAATCATTAAATCGAACAAATGCCCACCGTGTTGGAGCGCTGAAAATTCTATCCATTTATCGCGCCAACCAGATGCAACTGAAAAGGTTATCGAAAACGACCACCAAGAGTTTGTGCATTTGCATAAATTATACCGCTAGAAGTCGCGACGTTTCTGGGATTAATGGATAGGCGCGGGAATATAATTTTGCCATCGATGCACCCGCTCGTATTAATCTGCTTTGCGCAGGAATGGCACGGTATTTTGTGGAGTGGTATTTCGTAAAAGGCAGTATTTCTATTGGATATAGCTCTAAATTCTTGGAGCAATATCTTTAGGCTTAGGGAATTTGTATGAATTTTATGAGGATTTGTTTCAGTACAAAATTCAAGAAGCGATTTATGTTGCATCTAAGCCATTTATTTTTATAAAAAGTGTTATGAAATTCAATTGTTTAATTTTTTTTATTCCGTTTTGGAGAATAATTATTTTATGAAGAGCTATTTTAATTAAACTGTTTGGTTGCCAAGGAGAAAATTTATTAATTGTAGAAAAAAAAAGCAAAGTTTGAATAACTTACAAAATATAAGGAATTATTTTATTCATCAAAGTATGTACTCATATTTTCTGTACGCTTTTGTCATTTAAGCTGCAGGTTTTTCAGACCTGTGGTATAAATTCCTGGCAGACGAGAGTAGATGAATTTTTTGCAGCATTGCCGGAATTAAATTATTTTCCTATTAAAAAAATGTCCAAATTGTTGTAGAAGTTGTAATCAATGAGGGTTAGGTTTAATGATTATGGAGGATGATGATGAAATTCCAACTCCAATTTCTATAGTTTTGCCGCAGTTATTTGAGCAGTGTGTGGTCTAGCGAATCCTACAATAAAAAAGGAGTCGATTTGTTTACCAATCTGGACTATTTTTTCTTCATTTTAGCATCATTTTGTCCACTTAGTTGCAGTATAATTCTACTATGATCGATGTGCCAGAATTCATGAAATCAAAATGGATCATACTTGCACCAAACTCACACCATCAGCTTTTTTTACGCTTTGAAATGTGTTTTGGTGATTTATCCTTGTCTAACCCCTGTGCTGAACGTTTGCGATTGTCATATTGGCTACATTTCTCATCACAAGTAGCAATTCGTTTCAAAAACGGATCAGACTTGGGGCGAGAAAGCCCCATTTCCATTTCATTCCGTTCCATGTTTAACAGAATTAATTTTTAAAACAATGTTTTAATATTTTTTTAGAGCTTAGAATGATTTCTTTAAAATTGCGAGATTTGCAAATTTCCAACAATAAAAAAGCAGAAAGGTAAATATTAAGCCAATGTCAAATAATAAGCTGCTAAAAGTGTAAATATTATTAAGTATAAATTTCACCCTTGCCAACCCACTATATGTTTATTTCACCCTTGTCTCTATCATCGAAGATCTCTTGTTTAAAAAAAAAATCACTGTTATGAATATAAAAAAGTAAATTCTACCTATAGAAATCTGGTCAAAGTTTTAAAAACGAACTGCTAAGCTTCAAAAACCTAAAAAATTATTTTGTTTACTTTCATTATTACCAGAAACATAATTCTGCCATAGTTGTATTTAGCTTTTCTGCAGAAATGGCACTTTATTTTGTGGAAGATCATATCTTAAGGTTGTATTTCTATATGGTGGAGACCTAAATTTTTGGGGCGCTATCTTCAATTTTGTTTTGTTTGACATCTATTTTATTCATAACTAATTTTCCAAAATATGAATGGCATTACCTACTGAAAGGGTAAAGATAACTAACCTGCAATTGCATGTTGTCTAAGAATGGCTGTTATGGCTGTAAATACAAGACACTTATACTCACTATCACTATCACCAGTGAAAGTTCTGAAAACAATGGCCGCAATAGATATCATCAAGGAATTTAAACCTAAGTTCTCCTACACGTTAACTTCCCTCGCTATTATGGGTTAAGGAAGAGATATACTTACTTTAATAAGAATTTGTTTCAGTAAGAAATTCAAAATTATTTTGAAAATTTTTGTATTTTTTTTCTTAAAAAGAGCATTAATTTATATTGACTATGATTTGGAGATAATTTTGTCGAGTATATTTAAAAAATTATAATTTGCCTTTTTCGTAACTCTTTGCTTATGTATGATAATTAATATGTTGCAGTGTATAGTTTTCAAATTTAATAGTACTATAAATCGTAAGCAATTTAGGTAAATAAAATTTTTTACTGATATTTTAGTTTTCTTTTTATATGCTAAAATAAACTGTTCAATAATCTCCTTTCCACTTAAATAATCCTTACAAATGCGTGTATTTTTCACATTGAAAATGGTATTCGTTTTCATATTGAAAACTATTATATATTTTTTCATCATTATTTAACATAATTATTTAACATTTTTTTTCAAATAATTTTTTAAAAAATTTCTCTAAATAATTTGTTAACTATAAAAATTCCCAACTAATGCTGCATTTTTGAAAAAAAAAAATTCAAAAATTTTGATATTGCTTTAATTTTAATCATAATTTTCATTTTAAGATATTGTAATTTTTAAAATTATTATATAATTAGGGTTGTACAATAGAATATTGAAAACATTAAGAAAGTAGTAATTTTAATTTGAAAAGCATGATTCGTTTTTACTTTTTAAACAAAACAGAACGTAAAATATTAATTATTATCAAATTTCAAAGAAACAATCTGAAATAAGATCATAAAATGGATACATTGAAATGACTTCAGAAATGTTCAATATAAAATTGACTGAAAACTACTAAAAATATTGTGAATACAAGCTATTAACTAATTTATATATCACATAATTTGAATTAAGACTCTTATTTATTATAATACTTGTTTTTATATTCAACGAAGTACGAAGTATTAAAGAGAAAATAAAAATTAATCTGAAAAATTTCTCATTAAGATTAATAAGAAAACTACTAAAAAATTGATTAATTTTATAATATTTTTTGTCATTTAAATGCATCAGTTTGTCGAACAAAAGATAACGAGCAAATATGTCACAACGAAATATCCAGTTTTCTATTAAATAATTCACTGCAATATATTTAATATCGAATATTTATATCTGATCTATTATTCTTACGATAGCTAAGAATAATTACGAATAAATTCTGAAATTTCCTAGGAATTATTTGAACTAGATTTATTAAGAATTCACTGGATATGAGCAACGCTATTATTTAGCACGATTTATGCTTGAAATTTAAGCTACCAAAATAACGAGAAAGTATTTATAACAGCAGCCTCACGCGATAATTCCTACCATCTGCCTACCCACTGACGGAGTTCTCAGGCAGAGCGATAGATTCTTCCACGTCATGTTCGAAAGCGTTGGCTCTATTCCGTTTATTATTGTAGGCGTAATTTCATCAATTTGGCCATCCTACTGCTTCTTAGGTTAAAGAGAATTGTGTGAAATCTTATTGCTTGTTTCACATGAGATGGATGCAACCTATGATATAGGTAAAAGATTCACTGAATAATGTTTTGTTTATTATCCAAGGCATTGGTTAGCTTATTATATTGAAGGGTTTTTCTTTCTTTAAATAATTATTAGGATATGGAATAATATATTTTATTGGTATGAAGTACGTGACGTAAATGAAAATGTATTCAAGCTGTGAAAAGAAATTCAAGCGTACTTTTATCATATGTCAACAACAGTCATATGTTAATCATGAAACGTCAACCTATTGACATTCGGGAAATTAATCTCAATGATGATTACAAGGGTTTTTTTTTGGATGTAACGGTCTGGCAGACAATGACCCAAGGCAATATGGGTGGTCTGTATATGAAAAAAAAAATAATGTCCTGTAATATATGAAAAACAAAAAAATGTAGACCACCAATAGATCTTCTCTGGAAGATGGCCATTTTGTGTTACATATTTAAACAGCATTGCTACCGCTGAATAAAGCAGATAATAAATAACTGTAGATGGATAATTAGCTTCATTTTGTGTAAGATTTACTTTGAATGGAGATTTTACATCAAACATATATTCTGCTGAAACACTTTAACACAATTATATTTGTTGATCATGCTTCGCAACCGTGCCCTTTGTTCTGAAGTCCTTCATCACTGGAATGACAGATATGCTGCAAATTCAGCGTTTTCTGAAATGTGTACAATGGGAAAGGGCTGAGGACTGTGTTGCTAAATTGCAGATAGTTTTATCATACAACTTTTAACTCCCAAGAAGGATACGTGGTTATACGCTTCTCTCTTTGTCTCTCTTCTTCCAACGAAACCGTTCTCCAACTTATAGATTTAGAGTATCTAAATAATAGTTTTTTTTCTTCCTATCTCTGGCATAGATAAGGCAAGCTATTAGTTACGGTTCTTTTGTCGAGATTCGAACCTAGCGTTGTCCACTAGCCATCCACCCTATCCACCCAACCACCGGTCCAAACAGCTGCTTTAAAAAAATATTTTTTGAGCAATGGGGTATATTTCTAAGTTTGTGATAAATTTATAATTATAAAAAACAATTCTATAATTAATATTATAACGTACATGCTTCAAATATATAATTTTTTTCAATTCAAAAATATTGTTGCGTTTTATAAAACGTTTTCAAGTTTGAATCATATTTTGAAAAATATTTGTTTTTTAATATCTTAAAAAGTTTATTATCTGTTTATAAAGAATGTTTTTAAGAAAGGAAATACTTCCAATAAATTTTCTTTTTAGGTTTATTTTATTTAAAATTGTACATTCATTGTGCCATGCAGAAGTTAGGCTCGAAATCACATCCATACCTCAAGAATTCATTAATCAGTTCAGCTTGATCGAATCTTTTTTCTTTAATTACTATTACACCAATCAACTACAAAAATTGGAATTGTTCATCATAAGCGAATGACTTCAATTAGGATATCGAATTGATCTCGTTCATGATCATTGGTTTTATCAATTAATCTTAGTTTATACATAATTGAATGATACTTTATTAAATAATTCATAATTTTAAATCAGCATTTATAATTTTTCTTAAATTTTTCAAATCAATTTTAAGAAACATCCTACATAAAGCAAAATTGCTGAAAAAATAACTTGTCGTAACAGTTACATTCAGAAATATAATTTATTTTACTTCTAGATTAATTATGAAATATTTAAAGTAAAGAACTAATGATATTATGCTTCTTTATATTTTTGCATATAAATTTTTTATCATCATAATTAACTATTTATTTTCTTATAAGTATTGCAGAAATTTGAGTTATTTTTTTTTATGAAAAATACAATTTAATTTAACTCAAATCATAAGCAACATTTTTTTATACATTCAAATTTAATATTTCAAATTTAGTTGAAAGGCATTTGTTCATTTATTTATTTTTTGACATAAATAAATGAATTTTTTTAAAAGAATGTTTTTGCAGTAAATAATAAACATACATGAAACAAGAACTATTCATAATACAAATTGAAGTCTTTTTTCAAGATTTTTTTTTTTCATTTTAGATTTAACAAACCCAACAACAATAAATTTGATTTTCTGTTTATTTTCCGCCTTCTTTCAATAACATTTAGTTGTTTACGGTCTTTGTTTTCAGCTTTAAATCGTAGAATATTTGAATAAACAATCAGCAAAAACACAAGCAGTTGAATTCTTTTTCGACTATTCTTTTTCGTAAGCAAAACACTCATTTTTAAATTGTGCTAATTTCTATTGTTATTTTTTTCTTATTTCTTTCAGTTTTAAAAAGAAATTTTGAATTTATTTCTCAAAATTCTGTATTTAAATTACCAAAGTTAAAAATAACTTTATTTCTAGAAGAAAAATTTTACTTTTAAAAGTTAAATTTTTTTTTTTATTAGTGATAGACAAATTCTTTGGGAGATTTAATAAAGGTATTCAATGTGAACGGTTTACAGTGGTAATCTACGTCTATAAATTTTTGATAATTTTCGTTGTTTATTTACAATAGTTACTTCAACATTGCACAATAAAAAAACAAATTATTTGTAAATATCATAATTACCAATAAATCTTATATCTTTGTTGTACAACAATTTATATTGTAGGAAATAATAAGTACTTCATATTTTTGGATAAAAAGGATATGAATGGAGGAATAATTTGTTTCCCATTTAGGTTATTAGAAAATAGAATTATAGAAAAATAGAATTGTGGTTGTTAAATTTCTGTTCTATATAATTTAATGAAATTCGCTAAAAACATTAATTAAACAATGATTCAAAAATTAAACTTGAAAGAAAAATATTAAATTTACTTTCTGTCTTGGAAATACACAAAATAGAAGCATATAAAAAAACAACACATTCAATGTGTGATAATCTCTAATAGCTGTACAAGATAACGATGTATCATGCAGAAAAAAAATGGTGTTAAATATATCAATTGACAGTCAATTCTTGTTGTGCCATTGCAGTGTCGGAAGGCCCGAATGGTTGAAGGTTAACTTTCCGTACAGCATCCCAAACATGCTCATTTGAGTTGAAGTCATGGTGACTGCAGTCCAACTTCTATTATTTTTTCACATAAGCTTATCTTAAACAGGGCTATTTCGAAATTTCTTTACGCATTTAAAGAAACTGTAAACTCTTTTACAGTGACCAGGTGACCAATAACGCTATACAATAACTCCATTAACATGCCTATCCTATTCAAATGCATCATTTCTTTGTATGTTTACTTTGCAATTTTGACTAATTTTTGATTGTACAATCGTAATTTTTCTGATTTTTTTTTCTTAATGTTTGAAATCATATGTATTTCAAATATTTCATTACAAAAGAATTCAGCAACATGTTGTTAAATACTATATAATCCCTTAAGTGCTTTAATCGAAATTGAGACAGTATTAAAAGGTTTTGAAGCTTAATAACGAGAGAATTCCGAAAAGTCGTCGCAAAGGTTGCAAAAATAGCTGCATCTATCTAAATCCTTTTCACTGTTCGTTAAATATTTTATTACATTTTAATATACGTATTCAAAATTTGTTTTGAATATGTATATTAAAATACTTTCTAATAATTTTCTTTTCTAATATATACTATGTTAAATCCTTTCTTTTCAGTTTCAGACGAAGTCCCGCTATATTCTGAATTTAGAATTTTCCGTTTTAGCCAAATTTATCTCCTCAATAATTGCGTTCTATTTAGTAATCGAAAATTATATATATATATATATATATATATATATAGATAGATAGATAGATATATTATTTTCCATTATTATTATTTCGATGATTATATATATATATAATGTAAGAAAAGAAAAAGCAGCAATAATTATAATAAGGATAAGTCAATAAATAAATATAAAAGTGAATAGGAAAAATATAAATTAGGTTCCTTTAATTAATATTACAATCACAATAAAGGTTTATTTTAATCAACTGAAAGTTCCAAGACATATAAGATTACTCTGAATGTCATTTTAATTATTAAACATGATTAAATAAATAGATGCGTTTTTTGTTTGTAAGACATATCTGGTCAGTCACATGAAAATGCACGCTTTGCCTGATAATATTCTATATATATAAAAGGATCGAGGGACTATAAGTTATAACAAAATCTATGAAGTATGATTTATAACAAGATGAATTAATAATTATTACATATTAATTAAAACATATAGCACAATCCATGTATTATGAATTATAAAACAATGCACGAAATTAATGATTACATTCAAAGTGAAATTTAAAAAAAATAATTCACTAATAATCTAGTGGTAGTGCATGATATATAAGTGATATGCGAGGAGATAAGTTTTTGTTTTTCATTGAATATGTAGGCTACAATCATTGCAATGACTACGTCAAAACTAGAAAAACTCCTTACGCACACTAATCTAGTGTGTAAGGAGTTTTCCTAGTTTTCTCTGGCTTGACAAGGGATTTCTCTAGCAGTTCTCCTGAAAGACATTTTCCCCTCTTCACCATTTACTTAAGGGGCAAGCACACGCACTGGGGAAACAAACACCCTACTTTTGTAAGCGATATTTCCTGTACCTTCCTGGCTGACCACATAGGAGGGGAAAACCGCAATAAGGGAAGAAGAAAAATCAGAGCTCTATTCTGACACTGATATTGGGATTTTATTTTCACCCGATGAGTGAAACGGTATGAAGTATTTGACTAGATGTACATGAACCGTAGTACATGAAGTACATGAAGTATGATATGAAGTATTTTAACATAGTGATAATGACAAAGAGAGACTGAGACATTTTTTTGCTAGGGTTCAACCGGATAACGATTTTGATAGAAGTTTAGATTATTCTGAAATTCTATGAATTTCAGAATTTGAACATGAACAGTATCTGACCAGGAAGTAAATTTTGAAGATTCAGATTTCAGTTATGAAAAATATAATGACTAGTTTTATTTTTGGAAAGAAGGAAGAAAATGAATTAAATAATACTTCTGTAGCATCTCGAGCCACGGTCAATTGTTAAAAGAACAGGAACACGCGTCTCAACAGTGATAGTTCATCACAACCTCCCCCAAAGTGTACAAACACAGTCATTATTGTATCGCACTTACCTGGTGACAAAATCATTAACAAAGCTTTTACGAGTCTTTTTAAAGAATATGACGCAATAGCAATACGACTTATATATGGTAGAATTTGCTGCCAAACTTATAAAAGAGCTTTTATGAAATTGCAAAGAATAAATATATTTCTTTGCATAATTATCCTCTTACCAAATTATTTTCTCTCTTTTTGAATTTTCTGATCAATTTTCAAGAAAATATTTGAACAATATAAAATTTTGTAAAATTGATAAGTTGATGATTTTTTAATAATAATTTCGGTACATTTGATAACTCTATATAATTTTAAGAAACATTTCTATAAACATATTTAGTAAAAAATATAATTTTTAATACGAATAATTATATTCCATATAAAATGTTTATTATTATTATTATTTTTTAATTATCATATAATTTTCGTTTTCAACAATTTTTTTTGTTTTGTTTTATGAGTTTGTTGAACTTCAGCTACCTAAATTCCTTATTAACTATTTATAGTTAAGAACATTTTAAATTGTTTAAATTTCTTAGGAATAAAAACAAAATGTTTTATAAAGAAGTTATAATTTATATTTTTTTTTTACCCAAACACAGATTTTTCTACTGATGGTATACGTTAGAATGAGCAATTTTAGTAAAAATAGTTAAACCAAATTATCACAGTTACATTTTGAAAAGATGATAAAAAAAAAAAAATCATGAACATCAGGAAATCACACTTCTTCTATGTGGAGGAGTATAATTTCCGGAGGACCCATCTACCTGATCAAAGCATCTTCTCTTGGATGGCCAGACGGGAATTTCTCCGCCTACCGGCGATGACGCAATTACCGATGACACGGCCACGCCCACTTTCCCACGGAGACACGCCTCTCTTCATTCATCTTTTCTAGACAACGAGAAATGTCCATTATCTCAAGTAACAGGTTCTCGAATATTCTCTTCGACTCGTTGCCATTTGTTGTGACAGAAAAAAGGAGTCTATCGCTCATTTATTCGGTGTCCTCTTCTTCTTCTACGTTCTTTCAACTCGCAGAAAGACGGGTGTGGTGTGTTTTTTTGGAAAAGGGTTCTCTATTCGCGTGCATTGGATTTTTCACACAGCCTGTTTGATTGACAGAGCGCTTTTTATGTTCGATGTGGGCTGTCTTCTTTTGCTATTAGAAGTTCATACGGAAGTCTACGTGTCACTAGAAATTTATTTGGATTTACGAAAATACGTATTTTTTTTTTTTCTTTCTAAAATGGATGCCTAATATAACTTAAAAAAACAAATACACATTTCTTATTTTTAGTTAGTATTAAATCCAGATCAGCAATCAATTAATTACAGATTACTCAACATTATCATGATTATTTTCAAAAACGGAAGATATATATATATATATAGGTTTCTTTATCCATTTTCTTATCGTTTCTTTGTGGAAGGAATTATGTTTCTTTATATTATTCATAAATATTTCTACATATATTTTAGTGAAATATTAATGAATAATATAAATGAATTTTAATAATAATATACTATTAGAAATGAATTTTATACAAAGGAGTTTTATAAAAATAAAATATTCCTTTATAAAATATAATATTTTATAAAGGAATTTTGTACATATATATTGTTTCACGATATTCAGCATCATGGCTACAGATAGTTCGCGTCTTGTATTTTATCGTAATTTATAGATAAGCTTTACAACAAAATTGTAATTATGAAAAATTTTAAAATAGTATAACTGAAATAAACAGAAATTTGCATTTTTGAAAATTCAATAGAATTAACAAGTATTAACAACTTATTAACAAGCATTCAATTTTTTAAACTATATCAAAAATAATCCATTTTATCCATTCTTTGTGTGAATTTCATATAATAAAACTTACATTTATATTAAATACGTTAATATAGTTTTGTTACTTTAATATTGTAATCGTTATACGCTAATATTGTATTATTGCGTTAATATTGTAATCGTTATACTCTAATATTGCATTGTTACGTTAATATTGTAATCGTTATACGTTGATATTGTATTGTTACGTTAGTATTGTAATCAGTAAGGTAATTCAAATTAATTTACAAATTAATCATGTTTCCATGTTATTCTTAAATCAATTAAAATTCTTCTGCTATTTAATTTCAATTTTAAGAATTCTACCAAATTCTTGACTAATGAAAGCTGTTTTTACATGTTGTTTAATTAATCTAAACATCTCACAAATCTGAATATCTGAACTTGGTTCTTTGATGCACTAAATAAAGGAACCAAATTAGTTAATCAAATTCAAATGTGTCGCTAAAATAGTTAGCTCTTAATTCTTTAATTAATTAACTCCTAGTACTGCATGAGTTTATTCTAATCTCTAAATAAAGAAGACAGCCATAGCTTTTAAATGTTAATTCTAAACATCGAATTTAAACATAAACATTACAAAAAAATGGCGCTACCACATATCCAGCCTTATTTGAAGCATTTATCCTAGTTGCAACACAAATCAATCGTTCTAAAAGAACAAAATAAAGCGAAAAAGAAAAAAGAAAAAAGTAATTATAATAAGAGTAATAAAAATCCAATTCGAAGAGATCGCAGTGATATCTCTTATTAGACTTTCCTGTTTTCGAAGAGTCTTTCCTTTGGCAGTCTTCAAACGAGATTTCTATTTGAAGAGAAGACTTAATAAGAGCGCTCTTCTTAATTAAATTAACGAACTGGTCGTACGCCCGTCTCCTGTCAGATAAGTCCAGATGTGCGATTCTTTAATTATTCTGTTTATAGTATCCCGGGAAACTCTCAATTAGAAAATGCAAAAGGAATATATCAGCATAAGTGATTCAAGTCATTTGTGTAGCGGTTTGATGGATTCGTATAGATGCTCGTTATATTTTCTTGACTACATATTTGATTATTATTTTGTAATTGCATTCAAGTTTCATCCAGTTACTTTGTGGGACAGTTAATTTAATTTCTGTCTGGGGAATTTGTTACTTATTTTATGCATTAGTAAAAGAACTTTAAAGCTTAATTTATATAACTTAAGTGAAATAAAATGTTGTATTTTTCTTGAAGTTTTATTTTAGTAATAAAGTCACAATTATGATTGTTGCTAAAGTCGACTTTTAGGTTTCATAGAATAAAATGGCGCATGCTTTACTTACATCTTTTTAATATTGTGTTGTTATATTTTTAATGTTCATACAGGAGTACGTTTTAGGTTAGGAAACATATTGTAGCATTTCTTTTCTCACAGAAAGAGTTTTGACATTTCATTCCCATGAGAGAGAGGAATGTATTTTATTTGGCAAGTATACTATAACACCCATACCATATGGCAAGTATATATATATATATATATACCCCTCACTCAAATGTGACAGTGTTGTGAGTAGTTATATTGCATGCAATTAGGGTTTTGTACAAATGAGAGCAGCCTGTTACTCAAATCTGATAGTATATATTCAGTATTATGTATAATGAGACTCTCAAAGTACTCCTAGCATTGCTTTGATGTGCCACTGACAACGTTTTTCCAATTACTGATAAAATGATTCTAGTGACAAAATCTTCTTTCACAGAGTTCATTGATATCTTGTAATCCAATGATTTCATGCGCCGAGGGAATAATCTAAATCCCCGAGTATGTGATATCGTTATAGAACGTGTGTTTGATAAGCTTTCTATTAAACAAAGATTCTTGTGTCATCTGCTCCGATGTGGGGCTCTTCGTGGACCTACAGAGGGGACGAGATTTTGGGAAGCAAGATCGTTCATTAGGCATTGGCTCTTGTCTTCTTTTTGTTCTTAGTACTTATTAGTTCTTAGATTCGTATGATGTAAACCATTCTGCTAATTTTAGCCAGAAATTTTGTATTTGACAAATAATTTACGATCATGTTCAGAGGATATGCCGTTTCATCGTCAAGAAAGTAACGATGCAGAAGGGATGAATTGTACTTATTAGTCAGAATACATCCATAGGTTCCCTAGTAAATATAATTTAATATAAATATTCGACAAAAGTTTGTTTATACCCTTTCTTATTTTGACAAAATATTTTACTATTCTCTATACATTTTGATTAAGCATTATGTACATGGCACGCTCTTCAACTGCTTTAATGATACAAAAAGTATATATGAATGATTCAAAATTTTAAAAAACTATCAAATTAGTATATTACTCTAAAATAAAAAATAGGGAATAAAACTTTAACGAGCAAAAGTACTTAAAACATAGAATGAATTAGTTTAATGATAGAATTATTCATTTGCAATAAATATTTTCAGAAAATAAATAATTTAATAAAATACTTAATTATGGTGTATATTAACCTGCACACGAATTTGATCTTGACTGGTGGGATGAAGACTAATCACTTCTTTGAGAAACGAGTGCATTCGATGGGGATTGTTACAATGAGTAAACAGTTGACAATTGATCACTGTGCACGTTCTTTTCAAATAAGATAGACATAGTTAAGTCTGAAGACATTGGTACACCTGATGGTTTTCGTCATTTTAAATGCATGAATTATTCCAATATTTCATAAGCCATGTACTAAGATTATTAGTAAAAATATATTTAAATGATAAGTAAGGGCATATTGAGATTTTTCACAGGTAAAAATTAAACGAAACATAAGCATGTTCTACCACTCACATTTAAAAGAAGTTATGTTTTTAATCAGTTTTAAGTACAAATTCACACAGACTGAAGAAATTCATCTAATAATGTAGTTTATAATTTTTTTTTGATTAATTGCTTCAGTCTATAAAAGTATATTCTGCTTATAAAATTGTATGTAAAATTGATTAAAAACATAACTTCTTTTAAATGTGATCTTCTATAAAGATTTTTAAATTTTAGGGTTCTTCTATAAACTGCTACTTCAAATGTGGCCCATTTTCATTACAAAAAATTTATTTTTCACTTAAAAATTCATTGGAACTTTCCCGTTACATACGAGTTTAGTGACTGTTCAGTCATAAATATATTATAATAGAAAATATAGTTAATTAGTAAATTATATTTAAGATCATGTGTTCTAAAAAATTTTAAATTGAGCTTCATCTTGATTGCCTTTTTCTGAAGTTTAATTTTCGAAGACACTTTTGATGATAATTAAACAAGTAATTTCATTCATCACCAACTATTTAAAAAAAAATACTTCTGCAAGTTGATCAATGTTAGGAATTCCTTCCCATTTTTATCCCAAAAATTTTCTTTAAAAAAAAGATATCGAATCTTCTGTCTTACCACTCTCTCTCTCTCTCTTCCCGTATTTTCTTTTCACAAACACAATTTTCTGGTAAAATCCTTTGCGCGTCTGGGGTCACTCACTGTAACCGCACCGCGAGAAGAAAAAAAAAATATCCACAGACCGTACACATAAAAGAGGGGAGGGATGAGAAGAAGAAAAAAAAAAGAAAGAAAAAGAAAAAGGGGTGGAGGGATGCAGAAGAAAAATAATTATAAAAAAAAAATAAAGGTTCTTCTGAAAAATAAATCAAGATTCAGTGAAGCGGAAGTAAAACGCTAGAAATTAACGCCGCGAAGTTCTCCAGGCGTTAAAATGAATAGAAGCCTGTGCAGGGACGTTTACAGAAGGGATGTGCGAAAAATTCCACCCCAATCCCACCCCCCATCCCCAAGAAAAATAATAAACAAACCAATAAAAAGATAGCTTCCTTCCCTACAAAAAAAAAAAAAAACACAACAACAGTAGCACCAACAAAATTCTGTCGATTAATAGTTTTCCAAAGTAATTAAAACTCATCGGTAGCAACCACTAGCCAAGCGGTAAATTAAATCGCCTTTGATTAAGTGTCCTTTAGACACATGCATCATCGCGAGCAGCGGAACGGATTATAAGTTCTTGAGAATTAAAGGAAGAGGGCCACCTTCTGCAATTGTTGCAAGGGATCAAATTGAGATTAATAATAATGACGTTAGAGAGTTTTGATTGGCTTAATCCTTCTGCTTTCCTACCTTTTTTTTTTATTTATTCGCCCAATGAGAGAATCTTTAAGTTTTCTTATTTTAAAATCTTTAAAGATCGCTTCAATTGGTTCAAGCTTAATTGTGATTGATGTCGACTTTAAACTTGCAAGATTTTTTTGCTCTTGCTTTGATGCTTTTCTTTATTTAAGAAAAGATTGGGATTCAAAAAGGGAAAAAAAATATATTGTTCTTCTTTTTGCAACACTTTATCACTTGGTAATGGTTTATTAAAATAGGATTTTGGAAATCGATAGTTTTTTTTTAAGGTGTTTTAGATTTTTAAAATTTCTCGTGTTTAATGTTGTGAAAGTTAGAGTGAAATTTCGTGTTCAGATCAGTATATTGGTTCATTTATTAACAGGTTTTTTTTTAATGCTAACTTTCATTAAGTTAATTCATAAATAATTTTTTTTTTTAATTTCTGGATGAAAAATTCCGTATTATTTTTGCAAACACTGCTTAACACGATTTCTTTTAGACAATGATTGGTAAATTGTTTGAAAATATTTTCTGTGTAAGCTCACGATTCAAGACTTTTAAAATTGATTATTGCTTGTAAATATCGTGGTACCAAATTAAAATACAATAGCCTTTTACTTTTATTTTATTTATGAAGATTTATAAAATCATATTATTTTTCATAATTGTCAAATAAGTGCCTTTAAAATTTTAACCAAATAAAATTGACTAACTAAAATTTTAAACATTTTTGGAGTAGCAGACATGTTTTATCTATCAAAATGTGTTTTAATAAAGCCATATTTATAAAATGTAGCCCTAATTTAGCCGTAGTAAAAGTAGCAATAATGTAGCACTAATAAAGCTACATATTTAAAAAGTAAGCATAATTTATTTTAACTATTCTTAGTACATGTTTAGCTAAAATACAAGTTTAAAAGCATGTTATAGTAATATAACAGTACATACTTTACCACATTTACAAATGTATTTTTAATTCAGGTTGTATAATATTAATAACTTGAAAACAGTCAATTTAATTTATGAGCTATAAATAGCATTTATATAAATATCACTCCATTTTCTTAATACAATTGAATATATCTCTTACATTTTTCTGTACTGTTATCATATTTTTAAATGTGTAGTAAAAAAGTGCTAGAAGCTAATTACAGTTATTCAAAAGTGATATAAATGTATAAAAAAAATTAAGCTAATCACATAATAATGACTTGCTCTAATCAATCGATTAACTCAGCAGGCGAGATTTAATGGCTCATTTAACATTTTAGCTTTTGCTTATATTTTGTAACTGAACATTTTAACTAATGCTAACCACGTATATTTAGATTTCGAATTCTTTGATGTCTTTATTAAAAGAAGTTTTAAGAAAATTTCTTTCTAAGTAAGCTTCTACGATTAAAAAGAATCTAATATAAAATACTTCTTTGATAACTTGTCGCTGAAACAATTTCCAAAATGTAACATTTTAGACAATTTTTGTGTTTAACACTAATTTTCTTTCACATTAATTTTCTTTTTTAACTTTACCGTTCTTTGAACTATACTTTAACGTTAAAAAAATAATAATAATACTGGTTAAAAAACAAAAAAAGTGGCTAGATTTGCCATAGCTCGCTAAACATTTAATAATAGCCTATTCCTGAGTAAGTAAAACACGAAAAGAAAACTAAAAGAAAAAAAGGAAATGGAAACTTAAGTAAAAAGTTTAGAAATATGTCAGGCATATTATGAAGAGTACCTTCTTGAAAACCTAGAACCTCGAGAGCAGCAAAATTACTTTTCAAGCATTTCGCTGTTTACTTTCAATGATATAAATTTTAATTAAGAATGACTCTAGGGAAAAAAAAAAGGAAAAAAAAACATTTTCCCTTTTTTTTCTTTTTTATTATTATTATTTTCTTATTTTCCAAGGTTCAAAAAGTAAGAGACTTGCTTTGCCAAGATGAAGGGAGGGTTTCTTCAACAGCGTTCCCGCCTTGAAATTAAAGACCTGCCCTTTCTTTCTCTCAACAGAAGAGAGAGAGAGAGAGAGAGAGAAACTCGAAATTTATTTTCGAATCTTTTTTTCTCACTCCCGTTTTTCTTTCTATTATTTCCCCGTTTCTTTTTTCCTCCTTTTCCCGTGTTTTCCAGGAGTAATCTACCATGAACTAGGGAAACGGTCGAGGGTTGTTTACCCTTCTCTATACGGCCTCAAAAATATATATTTCTTCTCTCTTCTGCAGAGTTCAGTTAAAAATATGAGAGAAAGATAAATGTTTTTCGCTTTTCCTGGTTTTCAACAACCTTTTCCTCTAAATTTCGCTACCGCGTGCACTAATCTTTTTTTTTTTTCCTGTTTTTTCCGGGTTTTTTTTTTTTTTTTTTAATTCAACATGCTTTTTACGCCATTCCTGGAAAATTTTTAGGAAGTTTTTCTTCGCATATTTTCCCCGAAAATTGAAGTATGGAAGAGTAAAAAGGTTGCTGAGGTTTTGTAATTTTCATTAAGAATGTTGTTAAAAAAAAAAGTTGGGAAATTTGTCTCGCTCGAATTTGCAAAGAAGTACACGCTAACAGTCTTGGTTTTTTTAAGGGATGGTTAAGTTGGGAAATATTAATTTCGCATGGATATCTTTTGAAGTACTGGCAGGTTGCGTGATTTTTTTTTCCAGGCTTAAAAAACATTTATTTTGCAGATATATTCGGTGAATGGCAAAAAGTTTATGCTATCAAATCAATGAAATATGTAAATATTTAAGAATCCAAAATAGAAGGATCATTTTTCTTTTTTCTGCATAATCGAATAATTTCTTAGATATTAATTCCTTTTTATGCTTCGATTCATATACTCCAGAATCTTATTTTAACGAATACTTCAATAAGGTTACTGCATTCCGTTACATTTTTTTTTTCAAAAATATACTCGGATGTTTTATTTTAAATTAAACTTTGAAGTTAATTTGAAGTATTTAAAAAAAAAACTAACCGTTTAAACCGTGTAAATTTAAATTTGCTATGTACTGCGCCTAATTACTGAATTCTTATAAATAAATTTATTACTGCTACTGAAAGCAAATCTATTATAACTTCTGTCTTGATTATTAATATTAATTTTATGTTCAAAATCGAAGATCTCTGCTCAGACGATATAAGTATTCCAAATTATCATGAGCTCAAGAACTGTAATGTCTAGTGCTGATTAAAATTGATATCATAAACAAAAATTAGTAGAGCAATTGACTAAAGCAAATTTAAAAACTAAATCGTTATTGAATTGAAATAATTAAAATATATTAAAATAGTCAATTATTGAAAAATTTATTTTCTTACGATCTGATTCATATAAAAAAAACCCAAATCTTAAGATAAATTAGCCAAATAATTTCTATGTGCACATATACTTATTAAAATGTAAAATCCATTATTTACATAATTTCTTATAATATCCCAACTTTAGGAAAATTGTCATTTATTTATTGTCAGTTTGGGATAAAATTTATTTAATAAGCTCTTTTACTCTAAATTTAAAAAATATTCATTGAAAAATTCTGAATTAATAAAAAATATACCAATAATAAATGGCTGTGTTTTAATGTGCACAAAATGTGCTTAACTTGTAATAATTTTTTAAATGTGCACAAAATAATGTTTTTCTGGGCAATTTTATTAAATATAATGAAATTAAAATTGTAAATATATTTAAATACTTACTTAAACAATTTCATAAAATCATAAAAATTATTAGGGAAATTTAATATTCGTTTAAGTACATGTTAATTAATATTAGTACTATATTTAAGTATTATTAATTATTTTTTTAATAGGTAAACTTGTTTCAATATTGTGATTAAAATAAGTTTCAAACACAAAAATTAAATAGCAATTTATTATGTTTACATGCATTTTATTCTTCAAAAATTAAGCAAATATTTTTATCTTCTATATTAAATTCGTTTTACTAAAGAAAAGAATGTCAACATAAAAATCTTTTCTAATTTTTTGCTTCTTACTAAAAGATTCCATTTTAATATTTTACAAAAACTTTTTTTGAAATTTCCTCTTATGAGACATCACACTTCATTAATTTGTTTCGAAGAATTTTCTTTTTTTGTTTTCATAATCGTATTTACTCTTTATCAAATATGGAAAATAAATATCAAATAATAGATCAATGGAGAATAAGTAAATACTTTTCTGTTACATTTTCTTTTTTATTTGCACTTGTTCGTATTTGAACTAATATTTAACAGTATGAAAAAAATGTAAATAAAAAATATTTTTTAAACAGCGTTATCCTGTTAACCAATTGGGCAAAGTGATTTGCAGATCAGCTCAAAACTAAATTTAAATATTTAAAAAACATTTTTATTTTGCTTCTCCTTAATAATATCCATAGACTAGATTTGCAAATTTTAAATTCATTGCAAATTATTTTATAAAAAAAAAAAAAATAGCAACATTTTCCTTTTAAATTTGTATTTTATTGAAATAACAATGTGTTTATAAATATGATAATTTATTTTCATTTTCAACTCATAATTGTTTATAATTAAATTCAGTATATTTGTTTCTATTAGATAAAATACTCAAAAAAGTACATTTATGTTAAACGATGAAGAATTAAAATATTATTACAACACAGTTATACATTCAAAGCATAAAAATGTTTTTAATTCAAAAAATTCAGTAACTATTCATTCAAAACGAAATAATAATATGTATAATATGTAATGTGTTTTTCTTTTCCTTCTACTATTGCATAAAAATTATTGTAATGCTCTATATGATTTAGTTCAACGGTACATATAAAAAAATACATATAATATAACATTGAACGAATATTCAGTGCACATGCAACAAATCTCAGGGAGGGGGGAAAAAAACTTCATTTAAGCCTACAATCTTCATTCACTTCCATAACAGTAGCTAATTTTATCATAATGTTAACATCAATCTGTATCGTCAGTTACATTACATTGTAGATCGTCAAACCATTAATTTAGATCAAAATCGTGCTTTTGATCTTTAAATTGATACTTCATTGCATCTGTGCTGCCATCTACCGTCTTAGATCAAAACAGCGACAGCTACTGCATTATTCAAATGGAAACGCTTAGGAAAAATTGAATAAGTTAAATCTTTCAATTAAGTTTTGAATATCTTTCAAATTCAAAAGTTATATTATGCCTTTTTTATTATAAATGTGTTTTTCCAATTCCGATATTCCAATTTTTCCAATTCCATCAATTATATGAACAGAAAATAAAGTTCACTACGCATTGTGGTTTACTAACAATTTTTTTTCAATAGTTGTTATTTTTGGAAATATTTTTTAAATTTTTTTGGAAAAAAATTTAAGAAATATTCAACATTAAATAAATCGTCCGAAAAAGATATATGAAAGTCTTCCAATAATTTTTTACAGTTGAACAAACTCAACGACATCTACAGGTATTTAAATTAAATTTAAGTTCATATAGTCATATTTAATTTACTATAATTTAAATTTAGTTTAAGCAAAAAAAATTGCTGGGAAATTTATATAACAATACAGTGAAATTTACATAACAATAGAAAACAATACAGTGAAATTTATACAACAGTAGAAAACAATACAAGGAAATTTATATAACAATAGGAAGCAATATCGAAACTACTATAAAAATATTGTTGCTATAAGTACTGTGTAAAATATTAAGATTGATAATTAAAATTGAGTATAAAGGAAAATAATTTCATCTATTAAAAAACTGCGAAATTGCAAATCTTGAAACACGTTTCTGCATTAAAATATTCCACACTTTTTTATTGTTCTACTCTACAATGCAAAAGAAGAACATCTTATAAAAAACAAAAGAGGACATTTCTTTGTTTGATTGATTTCAGAATATGAAAGGTGCCCTCGAAATGGTAAAAACACACCCTTCGAAATAAATCTCTAATGTAATATGCAACACTGATTTCTTTCTTTGTGAAAAATTTTCCAAGATATGGTGACAAAGCTAAATCGTTTCGTTCCGCAAAGTTGAAAATCCCCAATATGCCATCTGTCTGAGATGATATATTTGGGATGGGCTTACCGCCATCCCTCCGCGGTTTGCATGTGGATGATTTTTTGTCCTGCCAGGGATAGGCTTGTCCTTTGCCAGGATAAGATATTTCATTTTATTTTTATTTTTAGAATCATTTTTAAATCGAAAATTCATTGATCGTATTTAAGAGGCTAATTTAGTCAGTGTTATAAATAATAAATGAATGCACGTAATTTATTATTGTAAAATGTATGAGATCTCTATAAAATTGGTATTTTGTAATAAGTATTTGTTGCGTAAAATTTAAAAGAAAAATGTTTTAAGGTAATTTGAATTTAATTTCATATATTCTTATTTAATTTAACATAATTTGAATTTACTTTAAGCGATAAATAAAATTGCTGTGAATTTTTTATAACAATAGAAAACAATACAGAGAAATTTGTATAACAACAGGAAACAAAGTGAAATTTATATAACAATACTAGAAGACCCGGCCACGCGTTGCTGTGGCTTTCTTGTATTTCGTTCAATTATTAGATACTATAATTAGTATTGTTATCGTTTGCTGTCGTGGTTTGATTTGTTGACATGAGGGCCCTCTCAGCACGTCTACGTCGTGTCTCACGCCTACGGGCATTGTTGAGGTTAGATTTTTTTGGTGGCATTTTACTGAAAATGATAATTGAAAAAATACAATACAATTAAAATAAAATCGGGATATAATAATAAATGACTTAAAAAAAATTCACAATAAAATGTAAACGATTGTTTAAGGTACACGAACACCTTCGAATGAATTTTTTTATCTTTGTACACATTTTTGGATTGAATGTATCTAAAAACTAATCATTTCACATAAAAAAATTTCATTATTATTATTTTATTTTATTTTTTTATTTTTTTTTATTTTTATAAGCTAAAATGAGGGTAAAAAGGGCCAAAAATTGATACTGTTACAAAACATGATAACTCAAAATCAAATAAATATTTTTTAAATTTCAAAGTTTGCATTTGTTTATACTAACATATTACATGGAATGGATCTCTGGTAAATTTATATCTTTATTATTTATTATTTTGTGCTAGTTTAAATGCTGTCGCCACAAAATTCTTTCAAAATTTGCATGTAATTCCAAGCTTAACTATTAAAATAAAAAATATTTATGTAACTATAATCATTTCAGAAGTCTATTACCTGTAAACATTTATGAAAAATATAAATACAAAGTTTTGTAACATTTGGATCAAAATTACTTGTGTTATGGTGTTTCACATGAAACCAAAAAGCATAAAAATTCATTCTGAGAAAAAGCTAAAAACAACTTTTAATTAGAGATATTACTTTTAAAAATGTTGTAAATATATTAAAATGCTATTGAATTATCAAGTTCATAGTCTTATTTATTAAAAAATATAGTTTTATTTTTCCTTAAAGCTCTAAATATTTTCTGAGCTTTGTTTTGAAAAAGTTAAAATTTGCTCGACAAAATTTTTTTTTACAACTTCCTCCTATTTGCAAAGGCTTTTTAATATGAAATGACCTGGATTTAAAATATTTAGCCTTTTTGCAAGTGTTTTGATTAAATATATTCAAAACCTTTGAATTTCACATAAAAATATCAACTTTAACTATTCTTTATACAATTTATTCTTTAAAATATGAATAGACATTGCAAAAATGTAATATTGTTGCAAAACTTGATAATTCAAAAATAAATAAAACATGAATAGTTTTTTCCTTTGCAAGTATTTTTATGCTGGGAATATCCTTATGTAGGTAATGTACTGTTTTCAAATTTATATCTTAATTATTTATACATTTTTGTATGCTTAAAGTTTGTCGACACAAACGTTTTTTAACAAATTTACAAAAATTCTTAGTTTAAAAACGGAAATAAAAATAATTTATGAATTTAGGTTAATTTCCAAGTTCTATTCCTTTCATACATTTAAATAAAACTTTTACATGAAGTTTCAAAGCATTTAGAACAGAAATATTAGTATTATGGTGTTTTGAATGAATACAAAATGCATAAAAATTCAAATAAGAAATAATTAAAACCAACTTTTAAATGTAAATAAAAACAAATGTACATACATAAAAATGTTATTGAGCTTTAAATTCTCCTTTATTAATATAAACACTTATTTATTTGTTTTCTTTAAATAACTTCCAATTTAAAAGTACCATTTATCAATTTTTCTTCGACAATATTCAAATCACTCAAATTTATCACTCAAATTCTTTGTTTTTCAAATAACAAAAGTTTTTTTTAAAAAAATGTCCTTGATTTTCAACTTGCAACTATTATAATACCTTTTATAAAATTTTAATGTTATCATTATATCAAATAATTGCAGAGTTTACTTCACTTTCACACGTTTAAAAAAATTCTTAAAATTCATCATATTTCTTTAAAATTATGTTGTCTATATTATATTATCTTGCAGATCACATTTCATTTTAGAATTCTTAATCAAATAAAACAAATGTTGACAAACTTTAAGCATAGAAAAGTTCAATGTTTTGATTCACAACTTTTCATTCAATATATTTTATTCCAATTCAAATTCAAATTTAGAAAATGTGTTTTTTGTTCTTCACAAAAAAAGTTTTATTATTTTATGATGAAAGAAATCACAAAACAAATGGAAAGTTAATGAGCTTTAAATTCTCCTTTATTAATATAAACACTTATTTAGTTGTTTTGTTTTCTTTAAATAATTTCCAACATAAAGGTACCATTTATCAATTTTTCTTCGACAATATTTAAATCACTCAAATTTATAACTCAAATTCTTTGTTTTCCAAATAACAAAAGTTTTTAAAATAAAATATCCTTGATTTTCAACTTGCAACTATTATAATACCTTTTATAAAATTTTAATGTTATTATATCAAATAATTGCAGAGTTTACTTCATTTTCACACTTTTCAAAAAACCTTAAAATTTATCATCTTTCTTTAAAATTATATTGTCTATATTATATTATCTTGTAGATCACATTTTATTTTAGAATTCTTAATCAAATACAACACATGTTGACAAAATTTAAGCATAGAAAAGTTCAATGTTTTGATTCACAACTTTTCATTCCATATATTTTATTCCAATTCAAATTCAAACTTAGAAAATAAAAAAAATATTGATAATCAAATCAGGTAATACTTACATACATTTGATTTATTTCGCATAGAAATAATATAAATTTCATACAATATAATTTTCACAAAATTTAAAGTAGTACATAAAACAATAATATTCAGAACATGAGAATTTTACGGTTATGTAGTATAGGCATCGAGACACGGCGGCATCTAAAAATAGTCATTATATTGTTCGAAAAATGAAGCTACGAATTTCTCTAATTGCAGTATTGCAACCCTAAAGAAATTGACGGAAAATTGGCGAAAAATCAGGGTTGCAAGATTGGCGCCTTCCTCAATGCTAGATTTTAACCGATTTTGCATTTAAATACAAAAAAAATCTGAATAAAAACTATCCTATTTCTCAAGTTGGAACAAAACACACATTTAAAAAAAAAAAAAGTTAAAATCGGATGGTTAATTTCGGAGTTCATCGCGAACAAGCATCGTGACACGGGAATTATATATAATAGATAAAACAATACAGGGCAATTTATATAACAATAGAAAACAATATAACTTTAATCTTCATATTCATATTTCATCTTATTATTTGTTTTCATGAGAGAAGCTATTAGATGAATATATTGAAAGGTTAAAAAAATATTTTATGATAAATGATAAAAGGCAAATAGCATTTCTAGCGAAATATCGTAAAATACAAGAAACAATAATTATTTTATCCGTTTATTAGTATAATTATTCAATTAGAGATCTAATTTTCTGTTTTCATGCAAATTACTTTTTTACAATTTTTAGGCACATTAATTTATTTATACGAAAAGTAGTGTGGTTTCATACACACTATTAGAGATTTTCAACATAATACCGAGATTGTGGTCTATTTTATAATTGCATTAAGTAGTGTAATCATCAACAGATTCTTCAATCAGATGATAGTCCAAACTGATAAATATATAAATATATACTATATTTGATTGGACTTGTTAGATTTAGACTTATTAGTTTTTAAATATCATATTCGTTATTATGATTATATTAGATTTTCATTAAGATAAAATCAGTTATTATTGCATTAGAATGGGCATACACTAATTCTTTGTAACATTTTATATTATGATATCAATATAAAAATTTGTTGTAGTTCGAGAAAAAAAGGGCGTATGCATTATTTTAATATTAATCTTAATTAACTTCTCGTACTTAATTTAAGTTTATTGTTTACTAACAAAGTTAATTTAAGAACAGTTAAAACAATTATGACAAAACAAATACTAATGAATACTAATATAAATTGAAAGTATTTTTCATTTTTGAAAATAATTAATGTTGACAAAGTACGAAACATTAAAAAGTGTATTTTGGCAAATTGTTTTGCTGTGCATATTTTTATAATTACTACACAATTAACTACAATTAACAAAATCCTAATGCTAAAATTCAGATAAATATAGGGAGTATTATTATTCATGAATATGAACTAATTATATTGAGTATATATGCAATAACGAAAAAATATGAGTGTCAAATATTTGTAAAAAGTATATGCCTTCTACATTGGCGCAACAATTGCTTAATGGTAAAGGGCCTCTTCTTACTAGCAAATTTCCAGACAGGAGATGTTTTCTTTTTACGGGGCTGGGTTATCAGCCCTATGCCCAATGGACCTATGGTTTAAAGTGGATTCCAAATCCCTACAAACGTCCGTGGCACTGAGGGCCTAAGCGATAGTTACACAGCCATCAGGCCCCAAAAAAGTATATACATATTCTACAATTTATTTTGGAAATTGTTTTCTATAACGTTTCAATATAATATACTTTCCGTCAACTATAACTTTCTTTCGAAAGTTTCCATACAAAATGTATTCCTTTAGATAAAAATATCTTATCAGATAAAAACTTAGAAAATTTAAGAGATGAAATTAACTTTTTTCTTAATTCCGGAAAGTAACTTAAATAACAGTAAGCTTTCTTTCGAAAGTTCCCATACAAAATATATTCTTTTTGATAAAATATCGTATCAGATAAAAGATTACAAAAATTAAAACATGAAATTTATTATTTTCTTGATTCCGGAAAGTAACTTAAATAATAGTAAGCTGTGAGTTCTCAAACGTATGTCTCAAGTCTCAACATAATCATTCCCAATTACAATCTAGCTGCACAAACAACAACACTACGCGTATAAAACAAAGGACAATAGTATTTAATTGATAGTAGCAATATATTCCTAGTAACAATATAAAAATGATTTTATGCACCCATTGAATTATTATAAATTTGAAACAATTAGTGCTTTATAATAGCTTAGGAAAAATGTACTCTTTTTAGTGATAAGTTAACCATTTCTTAAGTTAACCAGTTAAATATTAAGTTTCCTACTCCCTCAAAAACCAATTGCCTTCGTATTTTGCAACAAAATAATCGAACACAATATCTAGACAAACGGATCCTTTATTAATCGATGGGAATTTCCTCTTTTTTATTGGCAACCAAAAAAAGAACAGAGACAGGGAAAAGAAAAAAAAATTAGGTCTCTTCTTGTTCGATGAAAGAAGAGTTTAAAATCAACAGGAGGTAGTATCTAATATCGCATCTCCCTAGAACTAAACCAAGTGTAGTACGTTTCCATGCACGAAGCAGGCAGAAATTGTTTTATCTGTTGATACAGACTGCCTTGGTTCCAAACATTGCTTTTCGAATGATCCGATGCCTTTGTTCTTGTTCTTTATTAAAGAAGGGTCCTCTATTCGGACGAACCCCGGAGGCTTGCTTTTACAAGAAATACTTTTCGTTTCCTTTTGTGTCCTGGACTCTAAATTTGTCCCGATATTGACTTTTCTGCATGTGACTTGATTGTATCCTTCCTTGTCTCTTAGAGCAGAACGTTCTTTCAACTTGGTAAACACAACCCCTATGGAATCTCTCTTAATATTTTTTGAAGTACAAAGCGATTGCTCTTTGGAATGACAGGGAAGTTTCTTTTATCTCTTTATTTTCCTATCATCCAGTGTAAACAGCGGCAGTGATTGCTTCTGATATACTTTTTTTTGTTTGTTTGTATCCTTTCGAATCGTTTCGATGCAATAGAACGAGTCGAATCGAATAGAGCGAGTCGTTCTCTTACTTTGTATGTATTTGCTCAAGAAGTTGGATAAATATTACCTTTTCCCGTTGTACAATATGAAATTAGGAATTTTTTGAAAGAAAAACAAGACTTCTTCTCAGTAATTTCTTCAAATGTATAGAGAAATATCATGCTGCTACTACACCGTCTTTTCAAAAGGTTCTTGTTTGCTAATCGAATCGAAAGAAATTCAATTTATTTTTCATAATTTGATATCTGAGAAAGAGAAAAAAGAACCTTTCATTACTGAAAAGATCTTCTTTTTTGAAACTTTACTCATCAAAGATGAGTAAAAAAAATTTATTCTGTTTATTTCAATTAAAATATGAGTAGGACTTTTATTCAAGATAGCTAAATAAATTATTTTTGTTTTAAGAGGGTGATGAGAGCAAACATTCTTAAAATTCGAAAAATAGTATTTCAGTTTTAACTATTTAACAAAATATTTGAATAAAAGTTAATAAGAAGAAATCCTTCAAAAATAATTAGAATGTAATTCGAAAACTACACATCATTTTTACCTATTCTAAATATATTTATGGGATTATTTGAAATATTGCACAAATATTTTGCAAAAACTTTTAAGAAAACATTCCATTAATCAGAAGTTGTCTTTTTCTATAAAAACCCCTACTATCTCTATTTTTTTAAATAACAATATTATACCTTATTTTCAGGTATCGTATTTTATTTTATGATCTCTAAAAATAACTTCTATTTTTCGATATTTTACTTTATGTAATTAATTATAATGCGTCGGATATATAATGTATTTGTTTTCAGAATTTTATTTTTCCTTTGTGAAATATCAAATTTTGCGCCTTAATAAAAAATGTGCAATGAACAACCACTTTTTGAGGTCTCCATGTTTAGTATTTGAAAATACTTTTTATATGTATTAGCTTTTGAGTATTAATAAAGTTACCATAAAGTAAATACCGCTTCTAAAAACTGTATGTTCAGAGAATAGGCTTTTTTATTAGAAATTTTTAATGATCTCTCTTTTGCCTTTCTTCAAAGTATGGACTGTTTATAATATTGAATTTAACCAAAAATAACATTTATCTGTGAAAAGAACAATTGTAAAACAATTGTAAATTCTCAATGTATGGATAAACTAAGCATAAAATAAAAATAATAAATGTAGCCAAGAATTAATAAATTCAAAAAAATATAGACGAAAGCTACAACAGTAACTTTTTCGTAATTTCCACAAAACTTACAATTTAAGACAACGCTGCCTGAACTCATATTATATCACCCAACCCACCACCAACAAAGAAAAAATGGAACATAAACTAATATAACGGCAATATAAGGGAGTAGAT
>BPLQ01015594.1:420195-431225 GCA_021605075.1 Caerostris darwini
GCAACTGATGTAATAGTTTGTTACTTTTGCAATAGGTGAGACACTTTACTTTTATTTTATCGGAAATTTTTAATGATCTCGCTTTTGTATTTCTTCAAATTATGGTCAGCTTATAATATTGAATTTAACCAGAGCTAACATTTATCTGTGAAAGTACTATGGTCCACAAAAAAATATTTGCTTAGGAAACGGTTATTTCTTCTATTTGAATATTTATACTTTTTCCTTTTTGAGTACTCTCAAGGTATGGTTAAACAAAGAATTAAATCCAAAAAAAGGTAGCCAAGAATTAAGTAAATCCAAAAAATTATGCCGCTATAGACGTCTAACTTTTCGCAATTTCCACAAAACTTACAACTTAAGACAACATTGCCTGAACTCATATTATATCACCCACCACCACCACCAAGAAAGAAAAAAATGGAACATAAACTAATATAACGGCAATATAAGGGAGTAGATGCCCATCCAAGCGAACACGATATATGCTTCACTGCAACTGATGTAATAGTTTGTTACTTTTGCAATAGGTGAGACACTTTTCGCAAGAAGGATAGAGGCAAGAACAAAAACAAGCAGAAGGGGGAAGAAAAAACGAAAAGAAACAAGCCCAAGTTCTATGTCTAGGGCGGGGGACTGGGACTAACATCTTATGGATGTCCAATAGTCCACCACTCTTCGCACTTCTTGTTTGTGGAGGGATGGGTCGAATCTTCTTCGCGACAGTGGCCCAAGTCACCCAAGAAGCCTCCCCAGCTAACTAGCACAAAGTCGGTTTTATCTTTTACGAGAACTTTATTGCACAATAGCGGTCTTTCCCTCTTGGGGTTTTTAGGATCGGCCATTGTTGTTTTGCGCTGAATGTTCTTTTATAGCGGATAAATGAATTGGAGGGAGGGTTGGGTTTTTTTTATTATGTTTTTGTTCTTCTTGTAGAGGTCAGTTTAGTCTTGGATTGGTTACTGCAATTTGAAGCTGCAGATTGATTTTCGAAGTAATGTGGTCAGAAGATATTTGATAGTCTTTATTTCTGAAGTTAGTCATTAGTTCTGTATTATATTGTTACGATTTTGGACTTAAATAATTAGATATTGTTGTCTTTAAGTATATAAAATTTGACCAAATATAGTATCGAATAATTACAGGAATATTTTGATTTTCAAACATGTTACTAGTTCATATTTAGTATGAAAAACCTCTCTAGCAATATATCATAATTTAATGCATAACAAGAAATTTAAACTTACTTAAAATTAGAAAATAAAGTTACTGTTCATGAGACAGTAAAAGTTAAGTGAGTATTAATGGTCAGGGAATGAAAAAAAATATTGAACGGGCAAAAGAAGAAATATTTAAAAATTGAAAAAAATTTCTGTTGAGTTAAAATTTTCAAATGAAAAAGCAACTGAATTCTGAAATTATCAAATTATTATCATACTTCAAATAATGCATTTTAAAAAAGAAAATTTTTTATAATGCATACAATATATTTCTTTCAATACAAATTGCTTATTAAAATATCCATTCGCGCTTATTGGATAACTACTGAGATCTTGAACTTTAGTTATAAATCCATATTACTTAAAACGTATAAGCATTATTTTATATATTATATCCCTATGTCTAATTTAATATGCAGTGCTACTATTTAATGAAAAATTCATCGGAAAAAATTAGTTGTGTGATTTTTGATATTTAACGCTTTTTAATAAATTTAAGCATTTTATTCAGTTATTTTAATTACGATTTATAATATTTTTCTTTTTGATGAAACACAATATTGTTTAATTGCTTAAAACAAAAACAAATATGCGGCCTGATGGCCGCTCTGGCCTTTGGTACCCTAGGTTTCAGGTTCGAATCCTGGTGGTGGCATAAATGCTTGTTAGTTGTCCGGAATCCACGTTAAGCCGTAGATCATGGTCTCATTAGCCTAAAGTATGTAAAAGATAACCGTACAGCGACAAACCAAACCAAAAACAAATATTACATGCTTCCTATTTAAAACATGTGAAAAATACATATCTTCTACTCATAGAAATGTATTGCAGAACACTTGCAAATAATATTTGCAAGAGAGTTCTTCCAAATATTTTGGAAGATTAGGTTTGTTTTCATAGCATAAAAACAACATATAATGAAAAGCAGTGCTTTATTACATCTCACTCACAAAAGCATCCCTACATTGCTTTGCTTATTAGCTTTATTATATTTCTTCCATCAATACATGAAATAAATACCACATATTTATAATCACGATCCACTATCACATTTTTTTGTTGTGATTCTGGTACTGAACCACTCTTCCTCTGAGCGAGTCGTTCCGATCAAGAACGGTCGAGTTCTCCTGAACCGTTCCGCCTGATGAACCGTGTCGTGGAGGAATTCCGAGGCCAAGAAAACCGGCCTCTTCACCGCTTCGAGGACGACGAAATTGGTTTTTGGTGATTTCATTTCGACCAACCGCCACGTAATAAAAGAAGTATGCGGACGCTCAACCCTTTTTTCCTGCACCCCCACCTCCACCCCCCGCATCCATGTAGGACGAAAAGGGTAATATATATATCCATAGAAATGTGAACGGACTTTTTCCCGATGTGCCATGTTTTTTTCTTCCTCCGCTGCAAATACAAGTTTTACAGGATTTCTGCATATCATGGCTTTCAGGGTGAATTTCAATACCAACTGGACGGCTTTTTGAATAAGAAAATGTTGTTTATTGAATGTATATTTATGCCTACATATTATATCCCTTTATCAGTTTGAATGCGTAACATTATTTCTACAGCTATTAGATTTATTCTTTAAGGAAATTTAAAGATGAATCTTACCAGCGAAGAAAAAGTCAAGTGATATATATATTTTAACAGTTTTAGCTATTTTTAATAAAAGTTAATTAAAAGTAATAATGTTTGCACTTATATATATAGATATAAACAAATATGTATCTGTGCAGACATTAATATTTTATATTAATACTTAATAATAATACTTTACATTAATATTAATATTAATACTTAATATTAATATTTTACATTAATACTTAATATTAATACTTCACGTACTGAATAGCAGAAACTACTCGTTATTAATTAAATTTTTATTTAAATTTATATAAACAAAAATTTAATTAATAATGAGTAGTTTCTACTATTCACCTGAAAAGTAAAAGTAGTCTTAGTAAAAATCTACAAAATTATGAGTGGGTTTTTTTTTCTTTTATAAATGTAAGTTAGTTTAATTGTATTTGTTTATTTAGTTTTAGAAAAATAGGATTTATTTCTTATAAATATCTATTTTTTATAAATTAAGTGAAAAGTCTTAATATTTATAATTATAATTAATCTATTAATTTTTATTTTTCTGCAATGAATAGAAATAAGTTATTAAATTTACTTTTAAATAGTAAATAATAATTCTTTCAAATGCTAAAGATTTAAGGAAAATTATATGAGCTTATAAAAATTAAATAACTATTAATTATTCTCTCTCAAACGTAGATATATTTAAATATAATAATTTGAAATATTATATTTAGATAAATTTATCTATAAACAATTTTTCTTAATAAGTCTGATAAAAGTTCCTTTCAATTCAGATTAATTTTAACAGTAAAATTAACAACTTAATCCAATCACAAATAAAATAGTAGTTATCCAAAATATATATTTAATTAAACAAATAATTAAAACAATTAAGTTAAATTGTATTTATTATTTATTTTCATGCTTAAAATTAAATATATTTAATAAAAATTTAAATAAAATTATTGGAATGTTTTAAACATGTCAATTTTTTTTTCGCTATCTTAATGAAGCCAAAGATATTTTATTTATTGTGATAAAATATATAAAATATATTATTTATTTATTGTGATAAAACTAAATAATTTTAAGAATAAACATAACTTTAACTAATTAACATAACTAATTTTTAAGAATTTTTTTTATTCATAACTTCAAAAATATCCACAATACAATCCACTGCGATTATGCATTTATATAATATGCTTATTCTATCCATTGAATTTGTTATTTAGCAATAATAATGTTTCATGTTCTTTTCATACACTGTATTAAATATTATAACTTTTCGATGAGGCATGTTTACATGTATAGAAACTATTTATGTATGCATTGCATCTTTGTTCCATATCAATGTTCTCGTACTTCATTGTATAATAAATGTACATAATATAATGCATACTGGTATACTGAGAGTGTTAATATAATCTGCAATGAAACTGCTAAGCCAGTGAATACAGACCGAAAGGTACACTATAATCATATCAAGAATTCATCACAGGGGGCTTGGACACATAATGGTAGATACACACACCTAAGTCCTGTTTCACACGCGGACACTCACAGGTTTGACACAACCGCTATACCCATTAGTTTCCACCTAATACAGCTATCAGTTGTGTGTCTAGTACTATACACATATGAACATAGAATTCAGTTCGTTAATGCATTTAATATCACATCATATAAAATTTGTAATTTCTTTTTGTATAACATTTAGGCCCTTCTGAATTTTTCTTACAGTTTTCAGTAATTTTTCGTATGTCGAGTATTTTACTACGCAGTTTATATGCATAATATATTGCTCAGATATCACTTAATCATTTAGGTTATATTATAATAATTATTACAGTAAGTGATTATTCTTTAAGGGTATATCATATGCTGATATAATTTATGTATATACTAGTTAGACTGATATATATATATATATTACCAATTTTTTTTATGTGTATTAAAATCTTTTTAACTACTTATATTTAATTAAAATCTTGTTTGCTTTGTAATTTTGTACTACGTAAAGTATATTCATATAATATTTTTTTGAACATTTGTATTGTGCAATTTTATTTTATCTATTCAGTAAATGTCAAAATTTCGAAGCGTTTGATATAAGTATTTCGTAAAGATTGTATTAGTCAAATACTAATTAAAAATTATTTTGTTATGCTGGGTTCTCAATTGAAGCACTTGTCAGATGAAGAATTGCTTTTCTCTATTGATATATATAATTGCCATTGATATGATAATATACCATTGATATTTTTAATGTCAACCATTTCTATTAATCTAAAAGACTGTAAAAGTTTTTCTTCATATTTTTTTCTGCTTTATGTATGAACAATTTTGGTTGATACGGATAATAAAGTGTTTGCACAATAATTTTAAAATCTAGTTCTTATCCACTTATTAATTAATTGGTATTTAGCATTTTTGGTAATTGCTGGTTGAAGGAATTTAGATTCCAAATGTAGTGTTGATAATCAGTTATTAAAACTTTTGAATTAAGCTGAATTTTTTAATTACTGAATTAAACATCACTCGATTCGGGATACTTAGTACATTTAAAAGTTTCACAAGTTGTAGTACAGAATACTTTGAATAAATCTTTTCTCGCATAATTAAAAGCTCATATAATCGATGTGTTCAATGAGCTTATCAATGAGACTACAACTGTGTAAATTTTCATCATTTTATTAAATATCTCCTAACTCGGCACATGTAAAATATCAAACATTTTGATGAGGTCTAAATGTAATTTTTATAATGAAAAGTTGTATCCCAAACGACGAAAACATTTAAAGACTTATCCGAGTATGATAACCTTTCTCTTTCATATTATCGTATTTTTAATAATTCAGAAAAAATATTAATTTTTTTCTTTCTCCCCTCTATTAGTCTATTTATTAAATAAATTAATAAATTATCCTATTTATTTATTTTATTTACAAAATACAGTCGTGATCCTATAATATATGTTTCGAAAATTTTGATTTTTGCCTTTTTTTTCCACCTTCTGAAGATTATGCTAACTATATCACTTAAAATGTTAAGTATATGGAATAACTGTTAGTTGAAATAATTTAGAAATGAAAGATAGTATGATTATAGTAAGTTTTCAAGTTTCTAGTTATATTGTAAAATTTACGTATCCTTTAGGAGACATTTAATTGTTTCATTAGTAGCAACGAATATATGTGATTCAGTTTTATATTAGCTTGGAGATTAGATTTTCACAATTTAATTTGGTAAACCAGAAAAACATATTTAATTTACCTCTTTTTTTAATTTACGTACGGAATATAATGCTTTTGTAATCCCTATTTTTATGCCGTACCAAAATTTTTAGCTTTGCATTTAATATTACCTAAATTAATACATAACAATAATTTGCATTGACACATTTAGTAGAATAAGTACATAATTTTAGTATGAATGAAGAAGCAAATTTTTATGTGCATAAGTGTATATTACAATTATCTGAGTACAGAACACAGATAATATTATTCACTTCTTTTTCCAATTTCAGCTACGCTGACGATAAAATCGAAAAACTTGTCTTCTAACAATTTTTTAATTCCTTTCAAAAGTTTCTTCGTATCTATCTCCAATATTCCTGATTTATTTAATTTCTTGGATATTTATTTCCTGAAAGAACATGAACTTTTTTCCTTGACCTTTTTAATTTTCCTACAAATTTAAGTACTAAATATAATGGTTATGCAATATAAAATCTTCAACCATGACGAATTTCTTAAAAATTATTTAGTACATCTGATAGATAGATTTAGGCCAAGGCAATTAAAATTCAGAACGGAATCTGATTACCAGACATTTTTATCCATATGAGACACAATTTGTAAATTAAATAGTTTCACAAGAAGCAGTGCAAATCATTAAAAACTAATTCGTGCTAATATTCAATTAGAGCTTCTATAATCACATTTTTTCAATTTTGGTGTCTGCATCGAAACACTTTATATGTTGAAGAGCTTTTAATTCTTTTTAAAAACTTCTCCAAATTAGCCAGCAAATGTCTTTTATCTCCCAGATATCCAATATTCCAGACAATTTCAAAAGTAGTTATGCAAATTTCATTAATTAAATTTTGGTGCTTATATAAATAGTTAGTGATCCTATAACTAATTTTTTTTATAATTTTGATTTCATACTGTGTCACTAATTAAAGCCCTTAGTTGGTCGAACAATTTTCCAAATTAGCCAGTAAATCTCTTTTATCTCCCGGATTTTCAGTATTCCAGATAGTTTCAAAAGCAGTTGTACAAATTTCATTAATTAAATTTTGGTGCTTATAGAAACAGTTAAGGGTTCAATAATCATTTTTTTTTATAATTTTGATTCCATAGTATGTTCTGAAACAAAGCCCTAAGTTCGTTGAACAATTTTTAATTCTTTTTAAAAAATTTCCAAATTTCTCAATAAATCTCTACAACAAATGTTTGGAATATAAAAATCCAGATAAATTCCATCTGAATCAAAGCACTAAGTTCGAAGAACAATTTTTAATTCTTTTAAAAAACTATTTTAAATTAGCCAACAAATATCTGGTAATACTGGTATACCAAATATTTGTTAGCTAATTTGCCAGCCATTTGCTAAGTTGCCAGCTATTTGTTGGTAATCCGGGAGATAACACTCCCGGATTACCAGTATTCCAGACAGTTTCAAAAGCAATTCTGCAAATTTCATTAATTAAATTTTAGTGCTTATATAAACAATTAGTGGTCCTATAACCAATTTTTTTCCACTAATTTTGATACCATAGTATGTCTCGAATCGAAGCACTTAGTAGTTCGTTGAACAATTTTTAATTTTCTTCAAAAAAACTTCTCCAAATATATCAGTAATATTCTCAATCTCTTTTATCCCTGGATTTCCAGTAACCCAGAAAGAATATAACTTTCATTTTTTCTTCATTCCACCCCCCCTTCTTTTCTTCTTTTTTTCTTTTTGATCCTGTAATATCTCGCACAGTTGACATAAGACTGAACAGGAGATTATGGGGCCTCTCGCCAATCGATCAAAACAGCCGAACGCAGCGAAAGCATAATTCGGGGTTTTCTATTAGGCTCCCCAGAAAGGAAGGGGGTGGGGTAAAAAAAAACCTTATATTTTTTATTTTTTTAGATTACAGTGTTCCCATTCTATGCACCCTTTCGAAGCAGTTCTCCAGGAGCCGTATTATACCTTGTGGATTCAACGTTATTTTTGATGAATCGCGTATTTGACGCAATTCAAAAATTCTTTCCTGTTCCACAGTTCTGAAGAAAAGAGCTTAGATAAGACAAGAAGTTTTTTTTTTTTTTTTTTTTTTTTTTATTTTTTGTTCCCCATATTAAAATTTTTTTCATTTTCCACATTTTTTATAAAAAATTTTTTTTTAATAATATATTTTTTTTTTTTTTTTTTTTTTTATTTTCTTTTCTGTTCCACTTCTAGGTTGAAACTAAAGGTTTTTCGTTCGTTCCCCTTCCCGTGGCTGTCACTTGCAGAAAAAATATTTTTCCTCCACTTCCATAAAATTTCGTCTATCATTCATATCGGGGGAATTGCAGATGAAAATGTGACAAAGAGAACGCGTAAGCTGCTTTTCTACGAGAGAATGGTTTTACAAACAAAAACAAAAAAATAAGTTCTTGCATATTTGAAATTGTAATTTTTGTATTTATTTTAGTACAATTACTTTCATGATTTATGCACACGTTTAAGGTTAAGAGATAGCTTTCGAGATTCGTTTTAATATTTAAAGAGATATTCTCTTTAACGTTTAAAAACAACTGCATAAAATTAGAGAGAGAGACAGAATTTTTAAAAAAAAGTATCATACGTATATAAAATATGACGACAAATATATATTGGCCTAAGCAATTATGCTTTTATTATTTTTAATATTTCAGTTATGCTTTCATTGGAATATAAAACAAACAAAAACACAAATAAGTCTCATTTATATGGCAACCCTTTTTATGTGTCTTTTTTACAGGTCGAATTTAAAAAAACACCAGATTCAAAATTATTAAAATAATGTTATTTTATTCTCATTTAACTTTCACGTTTTTAAGCACATTTCTAGTTAAACCTTGTTGAAATTTTCATTCTAACATATATTTTATGGAATTTTTTGTTACATTGTTTTCACCTTACTTGATCATACAATTAATGATAAATTAAATACAGCAGTTACCAATAATTAGGCTTAGTAGTGAGAAATTTTGGTGTTTTCTCCCGGGAAAATATAAAGAAATTTGGCTAGGTGATAAAAAGTTTATATAATTGTGTTAAACAAAGCTGGCATCTAAAAAAAGCTCTCAGAAATAAACTTAAATATTTAAGATTCTACTCGCCGCACTATTAGTGATGTGCTTTGTATTTCTGAATAGTCTAAGATTTCCACTCGAGTAAAAAAGCATGTTGAAAATAAATTTTAACCAACGAAACAAAGTGAGAAAGAAGAAGAAAAATAAAATAAAATGCCAAAAAGGATTAAAACAGAAACAGTTATAATTGTTCTGAAAGATCTGTTTGATTAGATCCTGTATTTAGTAATATGATAATCTAAGATAATGAATTTTTGTTTTTTCAAAAACAAAAGAGATTTTTAATCTCTTTTGTTTTTGAAAAAACAAAAAATAAAAAATGAGAGACCATAAAGAGGGAAGAAAATTATTGGTATCTAAACAAATACAAACTCCTTCTGATGGATATGAAGTTAAAAGTATGAAAAAGTTGTACGTATGAAAATTATAGATGTTCTGTAAATGAAGAAGAACAAAGTTCAAAGTTCATCTTGTGATTCTTTACCCCCCCCCCCATCAAAAAGAAAAAGAATAAAATGTTGCTTCAAGTCTAGATGCAGGTTAAGTTATACAAAAACAGTTATCGTTTTGAAAACAACAACACTTAAAAGCGCACGGTGTTATTCATTTGATTTCAATGTGAGCAAATCTTCAATTTAGTTGTGTGAAAATTAAAAGCAAAGAAAACAGAACAACAGATTTAAAAAAAATTATTTCTAGGCTGATTTTTTTACTATTGATTGGGATAGAAACTATTTTAGAAATCAATTAATTAGAAATCAATCAAATTACTAAAGACAGGTAGGGAAACTGTCGATTGAATACCCATCGTTGTTCCAGGAAATGGATTGCAATAGATAACGATAATAAAATATAAGATAATAGAGTTCAAGATAAAAAAATATTTGAATTTCGATACAACTTCAGTAAATATAGGAATAAGAAGAGAAACATGCGTCTTTATTGAGGTAGAACTACACCTTGGACTGGTTGCCGTCATCATGTTGATGTAATTGTTGTTAAGTCAGTTGGGACTACATCTGGACCTTTAAAAAATCCTGCAGCTTAATAGACTGCAGATTTATGCAGTTTAATTAATTTCAGACTGCCACATCTGACGTTTCTATTTATTAAAAAAATCATAAACAAAGTATCAGGTATAATTCAGTTTGCAAAAAATCATCTTAAGAAGTTAATTATCTATATATAACACATTTTTATCCTGCTAAGGATGAAACAGTTAAGAGTATTTTAAAATATGAATTTGTAATAAAAATATAGATTCTTTTCAAGCATTGATATGAAAATACGCTGCCTGAAATGAATTACTGTGTGATATACAGATGTAAGAAATTCTTTTATTTACTTGATGTTATTATTATTTTGCTATTCAGTGATGGAGCTTTGTATTCCCTATCCGGAACATCCCACCAAAGGGGTGATGATGGATGAGCATTGCCTTCCTGATGCACATTTAGGGATAGTTTCCCCACTTTTGTGCGCCTCCCGTTCAAATGGATGGTTTAATACTTGATGCCAGTAGTAATAATGTTATTTCACTAATATAATATATAAGTACAAATATGCTACATTCAACACAGTAATAGTCAACTTCTTCACAGTACATTCAGTAAATTCAACACAGTAACTGTCAACATAGCTGATTGTAAAACTGATCTGCTTCAATCAGGTTCATGATGGGAATGAGAACTGTCTAGACATAACACTCTTGTCTCAACATGAAGGTGACAGTGAGTAAACTTGTTGTGGAAAGGAGAAGAAAATATACTTATCTATATTCAGAAATTGCTATTAATTATTATTTATATGTTTACTAATTCGATGTTTCGGTGTGAAGTTTGTTCAGATTTTGAAAAGTGTCCTGAATTCGCAAAATTTTAAAGCTTAC
>BPLQ01015594.1:448642-476151 GCA_021605075.1 Caerostris darwini
AACGAGAATAAAATTTAAAGAAAAAAAGATGTGGTAAAAGGGGGAAGTAAAGAATATTCTCTTTTTTTTTTCAAACTTTCAAAAAAAAAATTTTTTTTTTTATTCTCACGCAGTTTTGACCGAAACAATTTAACTCACGTACAACGAGGTCTTTCTTTGCTCAGAAAATAATAAAATCTGTAAAAAAAAAACAAAAAAACAATAATGTAAAGGGCAGTAAGGAAACACGTATCATAAAATAAACTATAAAAAAGAACGTCGTCTTCAAGTTATAGCTGCATGACATGCATACCCCTCCCCCACCTCACTCTTTAAAACAACTGACGCAAGGTGGTTTTAAGCGTACGTCAAAACCATGATAAACAAACAGTGACTTTTTTCCCCCTCTGCCTTAACACAACAGTGGTCTTTATATATTTTAACATCAGCTTTTGCGAGAAATTTTCTCATTGGATATAAAACAAAGTAAAATTTTTTATTAACCACCACTTTAAAAATGGACCATAAGAGGTTTGGGTTTTATAAAACTAGAAATATACGTTTGAAGCTTTTACAGTCTCAAATAGTTTTGTGCTTTCGTTTAGAAACTAATTTAACCATGTGAGACTCAAAAGTGAGTTTGAAAGGTTTTATTATGGTGACATATTTTGTCATACTATTTTTTTATTAAGTTTTTTATTTAGATTTTATTGATTAAAGATTAAAATTTTTCTCACAATGTGATTTTTTTACCTTTGCTCTTATAAAATTATCTTAATCTTAAATTTTATGTTTAAAAATATATAAAATTTACAAAAGCAGCGTTAAAAGTTAAAAAATTAATTTTAGTGAGAATTTTCGTTCTTGAAAGCAAAACGGAAAAAAATTTTCTTTTAAACGTCATTTAAAAAAAATATAAAATTCTATAAAAAATTCTATAAAATCGTAAAATTATATGTTTTTCTTACATGTTTTAAAATGTGTGAAACACACAGAAACCTAAAAAAACCTTTTTAATGGTGGGTATCAATTTTGTCATAATATTTATTTTTGCGCTTATTTATTTAAATTTTATTTGCTAAATCAATAGAATTATTTCTAATTTAAATACATTGTGAAAGAAATTGGGACCTGATGGCTGAGTAACTAACGCGCTGGCGCGTGTGCCACAGGGTTCGAGTCCTGGAGCTACCATGGATGCCTGTAGTGATTCGGAATCCACTTTAAAACGGAGGTCCAGGTCTAATATAACTGTAGAGCGTAGGGCTGACCACCCTACTCCGTAAAAAGGAAACATCTCCTGTCTAGCAAACATACGCCTTGGCCCACCATGAGACTGTTACGCTAATGAGGAAAATATATACTTCCTATTTTTTAAATTAAAAAGAATAAAATTGAATAATTCTAAAACTTTTCATATAGTTTTCTCAATAAAGACATGTATACTGACATCCTTTCAAAAATATATTGTCCTTCCAATCAAAATTCCTACATGGAAACATCACTATATTTATGATGTTATAACAACTATGATATTTTTACTTATTTTTTCGTATAAACACATCAGTAAATTATTATTATAAAAAATACTTCGTTATAAACAAATACTTAGTACCCTAGCGCTTATTATAAACAAATACTTCGTACGCTATCGATTATTATAAACAAACACTTCGTAACTATACTTCTTACACTAAAAATCCTACTGAAGTTATCACTTTATTTATTATATTTTAGGAAATATGATATTTTTACTTATTTCTTCGTATAAACGCACCAGTGAATTATTATAAAAAGAATACTTCGTATACTATCGCTTATTATGAACAAATACTTCGTACATTAAAACTCCTACTAAAGTTATCACTATATTTATGATATTTCAACAACTATGATATTTCTACTTAATAACAACTGTTTTTATTTCTTCGTATAAACACACTTCAGTAAAATATTATTATAAACAAATACTTCGTACACAATAAAATCGTATTACCAAATTTCATTCCCTAAGGCTTCTTAGCTAGCTCAAGAATTATTTCTAGTTGAAGCAGTTCCATGTATCATTAGTTCTAGAATACCAGCTTGTCAAAGACGCTGTTCACATAATATATTGCTGCAATTGTACCACAGTGTGTAAAAATACAATAACATAACACATAACAAATGGGAATATCAAAAAGAAAAGGCTTAAATTACTTCCTTGAGACATATACGACAGAAAAGAAAATCACCAAAACTGACAGTAATTTAAAGAGAACCCTTTTGTCTCAGTCACCAGAAAGCGAAACGTCTATTTTTGGGACATCAAGAAATTCTAGGATTTCTGCATCATATCAATTGACTCACCATCTAATGTAGAATCAGAAACATTTATTATTAGATGTCTGTAAAGCAAAAGTATCGGAAATCCTGGACAGCAAATTGTTCTGTCTAGTAAGATTCAATAAAACTTTCTGGGAAATGAAAGCAATATTTAATATTTATTTGAAAAGTAATACTGTGATGTAAAGACAGATTTAAACAATATTCTCTTGGGGAAATTTAAAATTGTAATAAAGTTTCGATGGGGTTTTATTCATCTAAAATATTGCCAACAAAATGAGTGAACTCATAAATTGGAATAAATGAATGATTCAGTTTAAAATTAATATTTATAGCAATTTCTTTCTGTTAAGATATATTTTTCACATTGTTAGTTTGGACATTTTAAATTACTTCTACCTGTAAAATATTAATTCTTTTCTACACTTTTTTCTATTTTCTCGAATTTTTCCGTAAAATAATATTTTCAGTAGATATTCGTAATTATTATATAAGATATTCGTACTTATATACTAAAGTTACAATTACATATACTTCTAGGTTATATTTTTAATAATTGTATTCTTAGGTTGTTGTTCTTAGTTTCAAAATAAACAAATGAGAAAAAAGATATTCGGAATTATTAAAAATTAGATATTAAATGTAATAAAAATAAACCTAAAATATTAAGCTAATTTCTAATATAATTTGGTCATAAATTAAAAAAATAACACTTCTATATCAGTGTTATACATTGTGTAAATAAATTAAAATATCAAAGTATGCAAATATTACGTAAAATATTATTATATACATCTTTTCAATTAGATATTTTCCTACATTAATCTTCTGAAAGGTAAGACTTTTGGTAGCTTTCAGGTTCGAATCCTTGCAGTGGCATGGATGTTTGTTAGTGGTTCGGAATCCATATTATACTGTAGCTCCTGGTCTAATGAGCCTAAATTGTGCAAAAAATGACCATAGAGCGAAAAAACCAAACGAAACCAAACCAATCTGAAATGTAAATCTCCTCATTTGTTTATATTTAAACTAATAACAACAACTTAAGAATATAATTACTAAAAACATAATAAATGTAAAAATAAATGTATAATAAATAATAATAATTCATAAATGTATTCTTAGTAAATAATTGCGAATATAAAAACAACTTAAATGTTATTTTGCCATTTTTTTTAAATTTAGCAACGATGATAATTGTAATGTATTTCAGCCAATCAAAGGATATTTATATCTTGTAAATATATAAATATTTACTTTCTTTTAATTACTTAATTAGTGTTAATATTTATTTGTAATTTAAATAACTTGACGTAATGAATTTACTGAGAAAACGGTTTTTGCTTCGTAAAATATACCAAATGTACATTGTATAAAACAAAAGACCAAAACCCATTCTTAAATAACTTTTGGCAACAAATATCAAAATGTCTGGCGATAATAGCAACATATTTGGCGAATTTTCAAAAACTCTAGAAACTTATCACGTGATAATTATTAACTAAAAACGGGGTCTGGATGGCCGAGTGTCTAGCGCTCGGCGCCACAGGTTTCGGGTTCGAGCTCCAGCGGATGGTTGTAGTGGTTTCGAATCCACTTTAATCCGTAGGTCCCGATCTCATATGAATGTAGATTCTCACGGAGCCCAGTCAGGCCTCTCACCCACATCATTCTCAAACTCTATAAGAGCAACTGAACTCCAGACACATTGATATGATGTGGTGTAGTAGTAGTAATCAATTAAAACCTAGAGAATCATCAGTAAACTAATGTAACATTCAAATCAAACGGCTCAAAATCAAAATCAGTATCAATACAAAATCAAAATCAGTAGATTTTCTAGATGTCCTATACTATCTTGAAAACTCTAATTGACCTTAAATCTTCCGACTTCAATTGCATAAGTTAAGTTTATGCTTTAATACACTTGAAAAAGTTTATGGTTGAAATACACTTGGCATTGAGTTTATTTTATCCTGCTGTCAAGTGGTCTATGTATTTCTTCCTGCCTGTGTTTGCAAGAATGAGTGAAAAAAGCCTTTTCTTTCGTTTGTTTTTGTTGGTAAAGTCAAATGTGAATTAGTTTGTTGAAAAGTTCACCCACAGGGAAATCGGAGAGCCTATGTCTGTCGTCTTATCAAGTATATCAAGAACACTAACATCGCATCTATTCACCAAGGGATGAACTGATGGTAGGGTATTAGATGTATAGTAAATTCCTGCTCAATCTCGAAATGAAGAGCAGCAGCAGAAACTCACGCATCTATTCACCAAGGGAAGAGCTCTTTGGTAGAACATTAGACGTGTAGAAGCAAATTCCTGCTCGATCCCGAAATGAAGAGCAGCACCAGAAACCCACGACTCCCGAATTTCCTGCGTCAAAAGCTCACTCTACCTTTGCATTACAAATGGAAACTTTTCCCTCCTCCCGCGGGAATGTGTGTGTGTGGGGTGGGGGGTGAAGCTTCCTCTTTGGTACTAATAAAGAATCGACTGGCCGACAATTTATTTCCGTTAGAGGAAATGACGCAGCCGAAAGAACGGAGGTTGCCGCAGATTGAAAGAAGAAAAACACTGGGAAAATACTAATAATAATGAAAAAGACGGGCGACGCGGGGTGAGAGAACAAGAGGGCGCAAGAAGAAAAAAAAGAAGAAGATGATGAAAAAGAAGAAGGGTGGAGGAAAAAAAAAGAAGAAGAAAAGTAAAAACATCGCAGCAGCAGCCCCAGCTACACAGTTGTTGAGGTCGTGTCGCCTTAGTAATTGTCGTATTGTGCCGGAAATTGGTGACGCTGGCTTGTCTCTAAGGAATGAATTGTAGGGGGCGCTTCGATCGCTTCCCCAACTGTTTTGCAATACAACAACCCCAAGTCGTAAGTCTTAGGAATAAGCAAACAAATAAATAAAAGGAACACACACACACAAAAAATATACAGCAAAAGAAATAAAAATTGTGTGTGTATAAAAATGCAGTTCTTCTTTTGGTCAATTTCGTCACCTTCCTCTCCTATATAGTTGACGAAAAAATGCAAGAAAAAAAAAAAGAAAGGCACCAAAAAAAATGTATAAATAAATAAAATCAATTTCTTCTCCATTCCACAAGACATCTTTCTCTTCTTGGTGTTTTCTTGGATCCTGTTCTTTTTTCTTTTTTTTTTCTTTTTTTTTTTTTTTTTCAGAAAGATAAGAGAAAAAAATGCAAAGGAATTCTCTCGTTCGCAAAAAAAAAAATCTACATATTGGCAGGACGAGGGGAAAGGAAATAAAAAAAAAAGAAGAAGAAAAGGAACGTGAAGTAGCAGACAGCAATGCCCTGCCAGCTGACACAGTCTCTACACTCAGTCTCCTCCCGAGAGACTGAGTGTAGTGCAGTTCACAATGAGACCCCCAACTCAAAATTCCAAACCGTAGGCATGAAGGAGAGTTGGTGACAAGGGGAAAAAGGAGGAAATTGGATTGGGAGGACTTAATCCACATTGTAGTCTCGACAGAAAAGAAATCTTTAGAATGTTAAAAAAATTGTCGAAATCCGCAAGCAAACGTGTGAATTTTTGAAGCTTTGCTTCCTGGAATGTGCAAAGTTTAAAGCCAATATTGAATCGAAAACTTTAAACCAATCCAAATGCGTTACTTTTAGCATTTTATTTATGTGTGCAGCTCAGTTACATTTAGCTCATATTGAATAACTTTATGTTGCCTAGTAAAGGGTTTACGTGATCTGTTGAATGTGTGATATACGTTTTACATCAATTTTAAAATAAGAAATGTTCAAATGGTATGAAAATATGGTCAACAGCTGCGATAAGATAAATACAGGAGTGTCTCTTGGTATGTATAACTGATTAAAGTGTAGTTAGTGGAATTATGTTGCCGTTAGTGGCATAAAGTGTATTCACTGTTTTATGAAAAGAAAAGATTCGTTAGAAACTGGCACTCTGATAAGAATTTGCTGGAATTTACCTGCATTTAGATAAAAAAAAATGAGAATAGGGATTAAAAAATTCTTAAAACCGGATGGCTGAATAACTCGTTGAATTTCCAAATAGTTATACTTACTTCATTAAATAAGTTTTATTTTATTTAAAAAAAGTACAATACATTTATGTATCATTAACACATGTATGTATATCATATCATATATGTATATACATGTATGCACATATTAAATATGGACATAAATGTATCATCATATTTGTGTCATATATGTATGTATCATTACATCTGCTATCACATGCATGTAACAATTTTTAATAAAGTTGTTATGTGGTGTAAAAAATACAAAACACTTTGCAGAAGGCAACATAAATTATAATTCACAGTGCATTAAACAATTATTTACTTTATAATTAACTTTAAAAGGAAATATATGCAATCAATTAACTATCTATTTCAGATAATAAGATTAAGTGTGTCATACATAATTCTTCAAGTAATTCTTTTCTGTTCAAGTAATATAAAATATATATTTTGTAGTTAGATGAAATTCCAAAAACTTACTTAACTTTTAGTTGAGTTTCCAAAACGCAATATGCTGTGCGATTTCACCTGGAAGTTAAAATAACACTTATCTAAGCAATCTAAACACTTGGCCTCTTAGAAGTAGTTACACGACTGGGCCAATCTTCTTGCCTTTCTACTAACGCCGAAAAGATCAGAAACTTATTTTTTCTTCCTTTCTTTCTTTTTCCGCTACTTATTAAAAAAAAAGTAGACAAACACGCTGCCAAGGTTTTTTCCCATTCCACCAGGGTCTCTGACATGTTTTAAAGATTTTCTTTTCCGGATTCCTATTGAAAATCACTTCGCAGAAACTAATCAAACTGTAAAGACATACGGATTTATACTTCCCCAATCCGAATACAGGAGGGTAGAAAATTTTCGAAGGAAGTAACGAAGATAGAATAGGCGCGGTTTTGTTTTCTGTTTAAAGGGAATTTTCGATTTCTTTTCCCAATGGGTTTAATTTTCTCTCCCTTCCCAGAAGCCGAATCTGTCCCTTCAGACAAATTACAAGTTATCTCGTAGGATCCCTCTGAGAAAGCAGCAGCAGTGGTGGTAGGTAGTCTTTAAAGAAGAATAACGTTCATTGAGAAATGTCCCAACCTCAAGGGATTTTACTAGGTGATACTTCCAGATTTTCCGCTCGGTAATCTTCTTTCCGGGGGAGAAGATACATCCTTTTAAGGATTTTCTTCCATCCCTTGCACTAACCCTTTTCTTCCCTTACATAATTCTGAGTTGTTGGAGCAAACGTCAGTCCCCCAAATCAAGATGTAGTAGGTTTGAAACTGACCCTTTGCACCCAGACTCGTAGCATATCTTTTAATCTGACGTCTATTCGGGATGTATCTCTTATCGTCTTAATGGTGGAATGTTCTCTTCTACTCTTCGGGGAAAAACTTGGGATGGGAGATGGAGAGTTTGAGCGGATGGGAGAGATTGCTCCCGGATGCTGGGATGGATATATCATGCATCCAGGTAGCAATGGGAGAAGAGTCTTGGGGGTGGAAGGAGAGAAAGAGATAAGGACAGTTAAGCGCTCTCTTTTACAACCAGCTTCTGGTGTTATTTATGTCAATGGTCGTTGCTTTTGTGTCCTGAGAGAAAAGATAGGAATGGCTGAACGGGATGTATGACAGTTGCGTAAGTAGTTTGGAGTACTGGTGACCAATAGGCTTTCTCTTATCTGTTTTCTTATAAAAGCAATAAAAATGTCCGGAACACCAACGTTTAAGATTTGTTTGTCATTCTTTAGGCTGAATCTCTGATTTAATATTTAGCAAGATTGAAGTTATGTAAATAAATCAAATGTTGTACTTTGTTTGTACTGCTTTTGTAAATTTTTTACTCATAGTGAAATTTTGTTGTACTTTTTTTTAATTAAAAAATAAAATAAGCGATTATTTTTTAAACTAAATAAAATTAAAAACTTTACAGCTAATATTCAAAAAAATATATTTGGTTTTCTTGTACAATTTGAAGTTTCTTAGAAAAAAATTATATATTGTAAATGTTCATTTAATATCAAATTTTAATATATTTTTTTAAATCTGGTAACTATTTAAACAGGTATTCAGCTTCAGAAATATTCTATATTAATTTTAATATTAATATTATTATTATCCTTATAATTAATATAATATTGATGAAAATGTAAAATGTTCATGATTGCTGTAAAATTATATATTCAGTAACTTGCATAACTTACATATTATATGTTTTAAAATTATAATCTATGAAAAATCAACTTTACAACCAATCGTAAATAATTCTCAGACAAAAATGGAGCCATCATTAAAAATTTTCAAAACGCTTTTAACAAATTCCTTTGACAATTATGGATCTTTACTACATGTTGTTATTAATCTAAATCACCCTCAATCAGACAACCGAAACTTTCCTTTCACATTTGCGTACTTATAATTCATTATAAATATTCATGGCCACAAAATCCCCTAGGGTTAGACGCACTAGACGGATTACACCAGAAGAGAAATCTCTGGTTGGTTCTCTTGCACAAGGGACTACGCGCTTAGCAAAACTTGTTGGGCAACAATTCTTCTTCTTGCTGTCATGTCTGCGAGAGGACAAAACAAGTCTATACTTTATCCCCAAAACGTCATCTCATCAATATTCGTTCCTGGCAGGAAAGACTGACAGCAACCATCTCGTTAAAACCGGCTTTGCCAGCACGCCAAAAGGAAGCCGAATCGGTTTCATAGCAGATGGCGCACTAATAACCCTCCCCCCAATCCGGAATTAAACGCGAATTCTGAATCCGGTCCGTCATTATATCTCGATTTGTAGCGAACCAGCCCTATTTCAACGTTTTCTCTCTAAATCCTTATAATGAGACGCTCTTCGACAAAGGTAAAGGTTTTCGCGGAAATGCTACTGTCCAGGTTGATTAAAGTTCCTCAGAGATCAATATGCAATGCCAACATGGAGTGGGTTTGCCACATTTTGATCAATAGAAGGTATTCCAAAGGTGTTCATTCAACTTCCGTCTGATAAAGTTCAGATGGAAGTTGAATGAACGTAATGTTTTTACCATGCAGTAGAAGAATGGTCAAAGGCATGCTCGCATTGGTGTAGTATCTGTGGTATTTGTACATGAACAATCAGGTATTATTTATATCATTTATGTCTTCGTTGAAATATGAGAAATGTAATTATGCTAAATTTAAGTCTTAGAAAAAGAGAGACACGATGCAATATGATATGATTTGGGAAAGATTTCCCCTGTAAATATCCTAATAATATAATGTTCTATAGGTAAAATTTTAATGGAAATACTATTATCCGGGTTGATTAAAGTTCCTCAGATATCAATATGCACTGCCAACATGGAGTGGGTTTGCCACATTTTGATCAATAGAAGGTGCTCTGAAACTGATGAAGTTCTACAGATGGCAGTTGAATGAACGTAATGTTTTTACTATATAGTAGAAGAATGGTCAAAAGTTTACTTGCGTTGCTATCATATTTATGGTATTTGTACATGAACAATCAGCTATTTATATTCTTTATGTCTTTGTTGGAATATGAGAAATGTAATTATGCTAAAATTAAGTCTTAAAAAAAAGACACAATACAATATGATATGATTTGAGATACATTTTCCCTGCAAATATCTTAATAATTTGATGTTCTACAGGTAACATTTTAATGGAAATGTTACTCTTGAAGCTGATAACCACAGAGATTAGTATGCAATGATACCATAGTATGCATATAACTCATGGGCACAATTTTATCAGTTATGAATATTTCTTAGTTGAAATGATTCAGAGGAAATCTAGCATTTCGGAACAGAATGTAGAAGAATGATATTGCTATGTTGAATAATATACAATGGCTTGCGTGTATTTTGCTATCATTTGTTGTCAATGGACATGGATAGTAAGATATTTATAAGCTTACATCTTTATCAGTATATGAACATTGCAAATTTCTCAATATCATATTGGCTTTGGTAATAACGATAATACTTAACTATATTCTTAGGAAAATTATATGAAATGACTCTATCTCTATTTGCATACTTCGATGTTTCCTCTTAATCATTATAATATCTACAACAATGGTAAAAGTTTTAGCAAAGATATTTCTCTCTAGATTGATAAAATTTTCACAAAGATTTATATGCAATGCCAATATATAATGGGTGTGCCCCATTTGCACATTTTGATCAGTGGTGGGTGTTTCCCTGTTGATAAAGTTCAGATCGAAGTTGAAAGAAATGCAATGTATTTGCTATTTAAAATAGTGGACAATAGCTTGATTGTACTATAATAACGTAGATGCAATCAATTTGGTGGACAATTATACTCATTTATAGGCTTATATTCTTTGTTGGGGTAGGGATTATGTAACTATCGTAAAAATCTTTTCCGTTTTTGAAAACTATAGGATGTCAATTGCAAATACGTTGCATAGTAAGATGTTGATAAGAGAAATACGAATTTTATGCGATTTTAATCGTTTTTCACCTTATGAATATTTTAGGTAATTATTCATCGTAAATTTTAGGGGAGAAAGAAAAAAAATACTTTATGAGTTAAACATTTATATTTTAATTTTATCATCATCATATCATCATATCCTCTAACTTTTATATAAATTTTAGCTATTTAAAGCTGTTTTTTTTTCTTTTAGGTATTACTCCTGTTTTGAAATGTTTTTGCTTAAAAAATGTGAATAGGAATTTTTTTCACATAAAATTTTTTTATTTGAATATATTTAAATTTTATTTTAAATGCAAAAATTCTTCGTGAAATAAAGATAAAAAATTTAAAATACGTAAATTAAAATATAAATTTTTTACTCATAAAGATTTTTTTTTTTATTTTTTTACAATTTCTCCTAAATTGTCCGAAGAAGAATTTTAATGATAAATATAATACTTTGAGCCCTTTTTAATAAAAATATACAATTTATTCTAAGAAAATCATTATAATCTTTCCTGCAAAAGTACTTTGTTAGATATATTTCGATGAAGGTTGATGAAGAAAATTATGAAGGTATGTAAAGGATTCAAAGTTACCCTGCGTGTAGCCATCGAGACATGATTTGCTACATCCACATTTTGACATACAATTTTGAAAGAACATCCTCAGAGATGGCATGGAATACCTGCCACCTCCACTGACAAAGGGGCTATCCGTTAAGCCTCTATTGGTTTACGACCCTTAATCTCTGGTTATAAAATCTAACTTGCTATATACCATGTCACTCCCAACCTTAAAATAAAAATAACTCTTACATATCCCTGTCTAATCTGACTGGATATAAAATTTCTTTGAAATATGAATTTATATATAAAATATATTTTACTACCATCGAAAATAATACAAATCCCAATTCGTGACAGAGGCAAAATAACTGCAAAGAAAAACAATTGATTTCTGCAAGTGTGACACTTTTATCCTACCCCCTACACAGAACACGTTCTGACAGCAAATCAGATAAGACACATAACTACAATAATCCCACTTCAGTCCAGTTACAAATCATTGAACTAAATGAGCTTTTCTTCGACTTTTGTAATCTCTACATGTCTAGATAATTTTTTTTTCTTCCTTCCTCTGTTAATTCCTTTTCTCACACGTTGGAAGACAACAGGCAAAGGGAAAAAAAACTGGTCACTCCATAAAGTAGAATTTGCGATGCTACAATCCTATTTTGCTCTGACACTCACCAACGCGCAACATCATAAAGTTCTCCTTCTGACGAAGAAATCCGGGAAGATTACCAAATAAAAAGTATATCCTCCGCATCACGTCTCATTCCCGTTTCTCCTGGTTTTCTTCTCCTTTTCTTCCGGGGAAAACTATCTGGAGATCTATCTCCTGGTTTCATTTCAACGGCGAGATGTACGCCTGTAGACTCGGGGGAGAAATTCTCTCCTTCTTGATTTTGATTGGTCGTACATCAAAGATGGGAGCCCATTGGCCACGATGCTTGAAATTGAACGGCAATGTTTTAGACCATAATTTATTTTTACAGCTAAGAGGAAACTTTTTTTTTTCCTTCCTTCGCTTGCTACTTTCTTCCATCTAAAAAAAAAAGTTAGTTTTCGAGCGAAATTAAGTTTGAAACTAAATGAGATTTATTACAGTTGTATAAATTATTCAATGATAATCAGATATTATTTTTATGGCGGCGGAATAAAGTATCAGAATTAATATTGATATAAATTTTAAATATTTTTCATTTAATGATGTTTGTCGAGAAATAGTACGTGTAAAACGATAAAGTATCAAATTTTAGATTGGACGATGTAATAATGTTCTAGAAAGTATTAAATGAAGATCGAGAGATTTTAGAAAATGTAGAAAGTATTCATAATTTAAATTTTAAAGCAATTCTCAAATTATACTTAATAAATAGTTACGTAAACTTTGTTATTTTTTTATATTTATTCAATTGTTCCTACTCACTTTTAATAAAAAAAGTTATTTGCAAACGAAATGATGCAGACTTTATTAGAAAACGTTAAAAGTTTAATTTAACATTGTCTTTTCTGAATTTACAATGTTAAACATTTACATTTCTGCTCCTTTGGAACTTAATTCAATTAAAAATGAACTATCATTTACTTATATCATATATTAAACTAATTGAAATTATACAGACATCTCATGAAAATATTTAAATTAGTAATTACAGTGGCAGCTCAAAAAGATATCTGCGCTCATGGCAGTACATATCCTAAGAATGTAGTTGCTATAGACAATAATAGAATTGTTAGACCTCTTAATCAAGCCTTTTGAAAATCCGACAATATGAAATGAAAATCATGAAAAATTTATTTCATTCTTTTATTTAAAATATTTTTTTCTTCTCATGAAAATATTTAAACTTATCAACTCTTGTCTACTAAGAAATTAATTTTTGTGTTTTTACTATAGTACTTTCAGTCATAAATTACTATTTTGTAAACATTTTGCCAGCACTAAACAGCATCAAAAGTTTTACTAATTTTTGGATTTGATAGGCAAACAATTACTTCTCTATTTCTTTAAAGAATTTACAACTTCCAGAAGGTGGATGATGGCAAGAAATAAAACAGTTTGGCCAAACGAAGTTCCTACACGAGTTTCACATCTCTAATTAACACGTCATTACTCACTCTAAACTAGAACGGCATACTTTGGAAATACACTCTAGAGAATCAGAGGGGGCCGCAAAAAGAACAGTTTCTATATCCAGAAACTAGATCTGTTTTATCCCTTCCCAAAACTCACACCTGTCGAATATAAAAAAAGGATAGCGAAAGTGGGTAATTTTTCACTTCACAAACTCCTATGACATCTCTGAAGCATTATCCAAAAGCGTAACAGTTAATGTCTTTGCGCCTAACCTCCAATGGGCAAAGCATGGGTGGAACAAAAAAAAAACCCAAACTGAAGCGATTCAATAATGTATGCACGCAAGTTTGTCCAAAAGAGTCCCTGTAGAAAAATAGCACCTCCACCTCCCCTTTCCCCCAGAAAGTGTCAGAGCTAGCGTTGGTGCAATTAATCACCAGATCTGATTAGCTAGGCAACGGGATTCGCCAAACACTTCAATTCCTTTCTTTGTAGAAAGTGGATACCAGAATACGTGACAAGCCAACGACGCTGCTGGCTCAACCTCATTTATCTTAATTACAGAGCATTCTCTTCAAGCTGCTGGTGTGAATCCCGCTGAACTTGCAAGGCCCAAAGACAAAAACGAGGATTCGCCAAGTGTGCCCTTCAGGACCATGCCTTGGTGGACACCTACTATGCAACCCTGCGTGCAATGTGTTGCGTTTCCCAGCGGCCCCGTAGCGATATTAAAGGGCAAGATCCAGTCATTAAGTAATTAACTCAATCTTCCTCTGAGAAGGGAAGGGTTGTAGTGTTAAAATAATGAATAAACTCGAAACTTCTGTCACTAATTGGGATCGGCAAAGCGGACTCGCTGCCGCGTAGGGGAGATTCGTTTTTAAGAGGTCTTTTAAGAGGATTTACGTGCTCAAGTGTCGGTATTTGAAGGTGATATGTTTTCATTTATGGATTACACTGCATTGAATGGAAACCTGGTGTTAAGAAATATGTATAAACTCGATTTGTCGATTAAAAGAAAACAATGCTATTTATTGCTATTACTATTATTATTTCATTCGCTAATAAGAGAATTTTTTTTAATCTTAATTTTTTTTTTTAATTTATAGAAGGAAAAAAATATTTGAAGTGTCGGTTTTTGAAGAGGATTTCACCATATTTATTATGTTTATCACATATGTTTTATCACAGTTTTTTAATGAAAGGATTTATGATTGGACACATTAGGTTTCATGCTTTACTGGAGGACATTGATTTTAATAAGTGCGGGGACATATTAAATACCATTGATTTCTTATTTAAGTAGCGTTTCCTTAACTATCATTAAAAATGTGGAAATTCTAATTAGAAAAATATCCTTACTTATTTGTTTTTTAATAAGAATGGAATAATTATCTGCAAGATATTATAAATAAACATTAAAAACGTGAATGTAAAAAATATTAATAATTCATATAATACAATTTAAACACAGTTTTAATTCTTTGATTATTTTTTTCTGTACGTTAATTTTTATATATTTTTTATTAATTTTTATTAGTTTTTGTAATGTGTTTTTACTATATAGTTGCATATAAAAATAAATTGCAAATTGTAATTCATAAAAGATTTGTACAAGCTTAAAAATGAAATCTTCTTTAACTTATTGACGAAAAGATTAAAATTAAAACTTCATATAATTTTAATTGCCTAGAATAAATAAAAATTTCTTTGTGTTAGATGATCAAAATTCACTGAACAATAAATTATCTTCCTGATTCGTGCGAATTTAAATTCTTCTGAATATTATATAAAATATAAAAATTTTAATTATGCTCAAAAACTGGATGTTATTATATATACATATAATATCATCCAGTTTTTGTATAACTAAATACAATTTGTTATACTATAATGGATGATGGAATATAGCCATAGTTGATTAACTGTGTTAAATTGCATAAATCCTATTATCTTATATGAATTTAAAAAGTTTCAAAAATATTACACCTAAACTTTTTTATTTAAGCGGATTACACAGAATTATATCTAAAAATAGTTCACCTTAAAAGAACTTGCAAAATTTGTCTGAATTAAAATCTTAATACTTAAACTTACTTAACTTAATAAAAATCTTACTTAAACTTACATTCAGCGCCAGATTTATAATTTCTTGACAAAATTATTTATACAATCATTACTAATTTATCAGAATTTTATTGAATTAATGATTTTTTACTAACTTAGTGTCACATAAAAGTGAATGAAAGTCACGTAAAAAATTATTTTGGATAGCCAAATTTTCTTTAAAAAATTTACCTAATGGAGTGTCAGATGTTCATTATTAATTGCTAGATCTTAACTTTGTCATGACATATGATGGCTATAAAATCAAATTAAAATAAATACTTAATAAATACGGAAAATAAATGCACTTGACATTGACATACATCGATTGCACTTGACATTGACATACATAAATATTGACAGACATGAATCAAAATTTTAATTATAATTTTAAAAAATATATTAAAAATGTATAAATATTGCATATCCCTGCTGAATAAAATTAAACTTATGATTTACAAATCATTTGGCATTCTTCATACTAACAATAAATTATTAATAATTTAAATAATAATAAAGTTTTGAAGGCAGATCTTTATATTCAATTTGTTATGATTATTACTAAAAAGATAAAACAGCTGGTACTTTAACAATTCTTAAAGAAATAAAATATTAAAGAAGTATTATACCTTAACTATCTTTCTTATTTTACCATTGCTTTATATTTAGATTAAAAACTAATTGTTACTTTTATTTTCATTCAATTGACTTGATGACCATGTTATGAATCTGAATCTATAGTGTCGTCAGGAGGTTATATTATGACTATACAGTGGTGATTAACGTACTAGCTAAATCACATTGCAATGCAAATATAGTTCAACATTACATAATATCATACCAAATCTACTCTCATATCAAATGGAACTCAACCTTCCTCGAATCAATCCAATTAATCCTCACACACATCTACACGAGCAGTCAGAAAGTTGTTGCTGCGTGACTCTAGTAGTATCCTACAACTATTCAAACCCAAGACAGAGGACACATAATAACATCCGAAAGGTTTACGGCTATCACTACCCGAAAATTAACTTAGCCAGAACTCAGAAATTATTGCAGGTAAGAACTCCGCTTCTGACCTCTGGTGATAATGAAGGACAACTCCTGGAGAGATTATGGCAGAGACGGCTGAGACAATTGATCAATGGTCACTGAACGGATATTAATTGCAAACAATAATTGCAGGGATTGTTGTAATGATGGTGCCGCCCGCATTCTGCTCTTTCCCCAGCTCTGGGTTTAGGGTGTTGATTGATCGAAATGTGTTCCAAAATGCCACAGGGTTGTCATTAGGACTCGTAGGAAACAAATTAAAACGATTTAATGGTTCGTTGGTTGGGTTTACGGATGGTCAGTGACCTAGCAATCGTAAATGCGTTTCAGCAAAGTATTGTCAGGGAACACATTGAGCGGAAAGCGTTTGGTTTCTTTTGTTGATTCGCCCACAATTAGAGTAATCTTTCCGACTTGTGCGATGGATAGATTAAAATGACAAGGACGTATAGATTGTATTTTTGCACCCCCAATCTATTTTAAAAGATGATAAATAACATTGAAAAATAGATATCAGTTAGTAAATTACCCAATTTATTTTTCACAGTGAAACATTTAGGTGACTTTTTCAAATAACTTTAAAAAACAGTATTGAGAATTTTTTTCTGAAATTATAACCATTAATTCAGCATTTTACTGCGTTTTACAACTGAGTGAATAGTAATTCCTACAAAATAGAATTTATAACTCAATTTTGGTTAAATTTTTATAATCAATATAAGTATTGAATTAAATTCAACATGATCCCTCTTTATCCGTATTCACTCAATCCCAACTTTTATCAGGTCAAAAATACTGAAACACATAAAATCTTTTTTTTTTAATTAAAACAATTTTCATTGAAAAAAAATTAAATACCTTGGGAAAATATGTCCTGCAAAATCTGTCAATAGAATCCTTACCTTATTTAATGTCATACTATGACGTTAGACTGTATGGATCACTATCCTTAAAGAAGGTATTTTCTGTTAATGAGATACCACTTGTCGCCAAATATAAATATTGGTGCAATATCCAAGTGCATTCCTAACGTTATATAGAGCAGCAAAGTTTTAGAAATAAACCGATTGTCATAGCAATTTTGCACACAATTACTAGTTTCAATCCTTGAAGCTAAACAATTAGCTTTTGGACAGTCTTCAAAAATATCATGACTAAATGTGATAGTGAAATACACAAAGAACCGTTAAAGCATTGATATAAAGAATACTTTTGCTATAAACATTTAAAAGTGACGAAAGTGAATATAATTTTATTTGTATATTTCTTTCTATCCTAATTTTATCTTTTTTTTAAGTAAGATGCACAAAACCTAATCAATCAAATAAAATATAAATAAAACTTTATTTCACTATTTCATTACAGTTTTAAAAATTTACCAAGGTAAAGTTAACAAACATTGCAAATTTTTTTACATAACATTCCCATTTTGACATAATGATTGTTTTTCTAACTTTTTTCAATGTCATTGTTTTTGGTGTAAATGTAAAATAAATTGAAGGCAGTCAAGCAAAATATCAAATGGGCTAAGAAACTTTTGTCCTTGAAGATCTTAAAGAGGGTGGGCACTAAAACGGATAACATTCCAACATTTATTCATTTTTACAACCGAAGAAAACTTTATAAACAGTTCTAAACAGGCACCGCATCTGTATTTGGAATTCAGATTCAAACATAAACCTTTAACTCGCCTACATCTCGAACGAACTCTACATACTGTGACGTCAATATTACACTCCTGGATCCCTCCATCGCTTGCTGGGGGGGGCGCAAGGAATGCTGGGTGACTACCCACGAATTTTTATGCAGAAAAACTGAAGTTTATATGCTGTATGCAAACTTTAAAGGAACCCAGGTTCCCCAACAAAAGGATATCTAATATATTTTTTATATTTTCTTCTTTTTCCTCTTCTTTTCTCTTATGTATTCGAGAGCACATCCAGTTGATGCTACAAGACTCTCATATAAATTCCTGTATAAACTCACCATATCTGAATCATGGTGGTTATTTTTATTTGTGCCTTTTTTTTTTCTTCCAAAGTTTTTCTTTGGCATCCATCAAAAATTGGCAGGATCTTTACTGGAAAAGGGTATTCCAGACGAAAATTTTCCATTCCAAGCATGGAGTATCAAACTAGGGTAATTTAGATGCCCGAATTTGGAAAGGGTTATTATTATTGTTTTTTATTCTCCAAAACTTCGAGCAAATTACGCATACTCGGTCGAAGAATATAGAGAGGGTGGTTGTAGAAGAAGAAAAAAAAACTTACACCTTAACGGGATGTTGTACATCCTTGCTAGTGCATCCTGATCTTCAGTACGTGAGAATTGTTGCTTATGAAGGCATGCTTGGGGAAAATAACAAAGTTTTGATTTTTTGGTAGGGAATTCCAATTGAATCAAAGCCAAGGCAGCTTGATAAATGAATTGAGGTGGAAGCTGGAAGTACAGGAAGATGAATAAAATTTTTTTGTTTTTTTTGTTTTTTTCGCTAAGCCGTGAGATGTAAAGTAATGTGTGCGCTCGCCCTCTTTCGTGAGGGGGTTGTCATATCTGGGAGAGTTTGAATTTGTTATGGAAGCTTGTTTAAATATTTTTCGTTTATTTATTTTGTAAAAAAGAGAGTTTCCTGAGTTATTTTTTAAATTCTGTTGAGAAATATCTGCATGAATTTTGCAAAGTGTTCGCTTGTAAATGGTGTTATTTCCTGTACCCACCCCCCCCCGCGGGGCCGCAAGCAATATTTCCAATTTAAATATTTTTCCCGCAGAATATTGCATGGCATGTGGCTAATTCGTTACATTAGCATTTAATTCTAATGAATATTTTTGTTTTTAATTTTAGAAGAAATGGTAGATAATAAATTTAACCTATTAAAATATTTTTCCTTAATTGCATTTTTAATAGGTCATAGTGTCTCTATGATCTTTACATGATTTTGAATTTCATTCTATTTCCTTTCCTACTTTGGCAGCATTTTAACTAATTATTTTTTCGACAAATTTAAACGATAATTTATCTCTTCTTTAATATGAAGAAGCATATTTAATTTATAGAAATAAAACTTAATAGTTAAATAAATAACACTACCATAAATCGAAAAATATTGCATCAGTCATTTAAAATACATTAAGTTTTCTCCTCTTTACTGCATTCAGTTTTAAAGAAATGTGATAAAATCATATCAAAACTAATTTCAAATGTAGTCATTTCAATAGTATTAAATATTGTTCAGTGTCAATTTCAAATAGTATTAAATGTTCCATAGTATCTTCTTCAAATCGTATATGTTTGTTAATATATCATTTTATTTCTCCTATCATTTGTCATTGATATTAAATTATGTTCAATATTAATTAATATTAAAAAAATATTTTTATTTCTCTTAGAATGGCTGTAACTTTTCATGCTAAATTTGATATTGTTGCACTAATAAATAAGCCAACATACATGCTGAATAAATTTTTAAAAAAATGTTGTTAACGACAATAGAAATAATGGGGGATGAGCTTTTAATAACTTATATTAAATAAGTTTTATAAAAATTTTTAATAAATTAGTATTAAATGAATTTTATAACCATATAAAATTAAATTATGACACTATATCATTATAAAATTCGTTGTAGATGTTAATATTAAATTTATTTTTATAAATGTTAAATGATTGAAATTCCTCATGTAAAATCTATTTATTTGCCGTGCTCAAACAAATAATTATTAATAATAATAATAATTTCTCATTAACATCACTGTAATAGGTAGCTAATTTTTTTTATTTATAACTACTATCAAGTTATTATTCAAAGTGTTAATGAAATTAATTCGGATTATCATTAAATAACTGTTGCCATCAAGACAAAAGAAATACCAGAGGGAAGATAAAATAAATTACCGCACCTACATTGTATCTATTTTAAGTATACTATTTAAAAGAATTAAAAATCAAATAAAAAATAATGAAAGAAAAAAATCGATTACTTTAACCAGATAAAAATACAAAAACAGGACTGAGAATTTTTAATTAAAAGACGCAATTTTTTTCTAATGGTTGAAAAAATATAGTAAACAATGATAAATTAAGTATATCTTGGTCTGTAGTAAACTATAAAAGGAAAGAGCGGAAGAGAGTAAGGAAATGGATTGAATCGTAGTGATCAACTTGGCAAAGCTGATGTATGGTTATTATAATTAAAGTCCTACTTTCAAAATGCTGTAAAAAAATAACCACTCGTCACAATGGGTTCAAATTTGAACTGAAGATACATGAAGAAAAGGGAAAATGGAAGGCATCAAAAACGTTCCAAAGTGTATTAATAGATGGCGCTGTAAGCGGCATAAAGAAAAGGAATTCGGCTGCCAGTGATATTTTGAATCGAAATTACAACGTATTTGGCATGAGTTGCCCATTAAACCAGCTATAGTGTTCAATGTGTTTGATTGTGTCGGTTTTTTGACCGAAAATCTGATTTCCTAGTCATACAACAGTTGTGGCATTGTTAGTAGAAAGCCCATCCGCTACGGAAGGGTCATACCAAATTGAATGGGAAAAATTGGTGGGTCTTGTTTGAACCTTTTTTTGATTTCATACCGTTTCCCCTTTCTTCACGTATCTTCAGTTCAAATTTGAACCCATTGTGACAAGTGGTTCGGTGACGAGTGGCATTTTGAAAGTGGGACTTTAATTACAATCACCATGTAAATGGCCGCATGTAGAAAAGTGAATAATATGGTGGTAATCTTAAAAAATTTTGCTACTTTATATCTTTGAAACTATTGAATGCTTGATTAAAGATTTCTCTTAAATTTTTTTTTTTCTGACACTTAGCATCATAATCTGCCAGTGAAGTGACCATTTTGTCATTTTGAAGTTTACTATGAAACGTTTTATTTTAATATTGGATGTATTCAAGAATTGTACAAGTTGAAGAATTTCCTTTTGGCGTAAAAAAGGCGCATTAGTTATTTTTTTAATTGTAGATTAAGATTAGATTTGTGAGTGTTTTGAAAAGTGCCTAGTTTTTTCAGGTTTCTCACCTATGTGGTACACCATATATATGAAGTGTATTTGAGGCTTGATCTGATGAAAGCTTGATAAATAAATAATTTGAACGAATTTTAAGAGTGCAATATCTGTTGATATTGGAAATTAATGAGAAACTCATTTTTTTAAAATAATGTTTGAAATATTTGTATTGGATAAACCTGTGATCGAGGTGACATCTAAATAATTGAATTATTTGACTCATGGAACTTCTATATTTAAAAATTTGATGATAGGAAGGATATTAAATGTTTTTTTAATTAGTAAATACAACTCATGCACTTTCTTCAGTGTTTAATTTTATGGCCAACAAACCAGGAAAGTAGATTGTTGGTGCTGTAGATGTTGATATTAATCCAAACTGTGTGACCCACTGTTTTCCAATTGGCTAATCTCTCCAATGGAAAGCAATATGCGGTCGAAATTATACTTGTCTATCAAAATAATAGGGATATTTAAAATTGTTTTTCTGCCTCAGATCGGGTTCTATTTATCTGCACTCCATAATGTTAAATAATGCAAATGTACGAAAAATTATAATTGAAATTTATAAGTTGTGAATGCTCATAAAATTGTAGCTATGTCTAAAGTCAGAAATGAAAAACGAAAGAAAATCAAGCAGAAAAACTAATAGGCTGATAGTTATTTTTTTCCCTGCGGACTCATCGAGACATTGATGGCCATCCCGTTTCCAATAAGAACAGTAAGCGAGAGAAATATCATTTCTCCCAAGATGATAGTTTTAGACCCAAAACATTGCAGAAGCCCACGACTCGTTCAAGCCACTATATAAGTTAAAACTATCAAATGCAAATTACTTATACTTATTACTTATTACTTCACACTTATACTTATTACTTATTACTTACACTTTACTTATACTTATTACTTTTATCATATTCATAAAGCTAAAATTCCACAAAATTTCAACATATTTTATATTAACTAACCTTTCTTTTTCAATGATACTACATATGCTCCATCCATTGATTGCTTAAATCTACCATGCTACTGCTATCACCAATGATTACCATTGCATACTTTGGTAGGCAACAGTAGCTATCGTATCATGGTCGTACACATCCATGCTGATTAATGGTGTGAGAGTTGAGTAACAATCGATGGTCCTAATTACAAGATCTGTCCTCCTGTGCGTAAATGGTTGGTGCAATAGCGACCATGAATGATTAATGAGATTCAAGACAGAACAAGAGTTTTAATTTTGGGATCCTCAGTGTTAACTGGAGGCCTTATCAGAGCAAGTCGAGCAAGTAAATTGATATAAATTTCATTTTAAGTTCCTCCTTTTCAATTCACTCTTATTAAAGAGCGAGATAGCACACAATTGACGATTGGAATTCGGGGCTATTATTGGGTTAAAAAAATCCCTTCGAATTTCGATGTACATCAACAAATGGGCGTTTAAAGAGAAAGTTCTGAATAATGACGAAAAAAGTATATGTATTGAGATATTGATCCATGTAAATTACCGTTTCAAAAAATATATTTGTTATTACATTTTCCTAAATTAAATTACATTATTATATAAGTATTTTATAAACTTTGATATTTTTTAAACTACACATGATCAAATGATAAAAAATTAAAAATAACGTATTAAATCCTTTTATTAAAAGAAAATTCTTATCTATAAGGAAAATAAAGAATAATATGTGTGTTCCCTAAAAAAATAAAGAATTTAGTTTAATCAATATTTTACAATTATTCTTTGTTCGATTAATCTACTAAACAAAAAAAATTATAAATTTCTTATTTTATGCGCTAAGTGTCTAAAGGCATTCTTGTTTATCAACGTTAGACAGGCTATGACAAGTTATTATAATTGTTGTTATGGCATGCCTAACATACAAGCAATAATGGTATTAACATTAACTTAACAATTTTGGCCATTAGTATTTAAAATTGATACAACTTCCGTTAACATCCAATATTTAATTTATGATATCTTTTTAAGGTCGTCCTATTACTTTTAAATAATTTTTTTCTTATTTCTAATATGCAATTAAATTAAAATAATTCCTATGATTTAAACCAAAGAAAATTGTTTTCAACTACAGTTTCTATAGCACTTATGCCTTCTTAAGAAAAACTGTTAAAATATTATATTTAAAATATTTTTTGTAGAAATTTGCATTTATCGTTGAAAACAAATTATTTTTAAAATTAGAAAAAATAGCAAACAAATTAAGATGCAAATTTAATTTATGTTAAGTATATTAACACGCATACATTTTTTTCTGTTATTAAAATAAAATAATATAATTTATACATTACTATAGCCTATTTTTTAACTCGAAACTAATTTTGTTAAATCTTATAAATTTCTAAACTAACATAATGCGTATAAATCTGATAAATTAATCTTGAAATAAATTCTCTCTCCTCAAAAAAATCTTACTACGTGAAGAACATAAATGTTAAAATATTCAATATAATAAAAATTTAAAAGAAAATTTTTGTCTAGACAGACAACTTAAATTTTTAGTTCTTAAAATTGTAATCTTTTAATATTTCTTAAATAATACAATTTATACGTGCGCATAATACGAAATCATTTTTTTTTCGAAAAAATAATGTTTATAAAAATTTATTAAGCATTTTTAATGCAGTTATATACATAGTAATATAATACTTTTTTTTCCAAAAATAATGCTTTTTAAATGCTTTAAAAGCTTTATTGAAAAGGTGTTTCAGGTTTCAAAGTCTCACTCAGTAATTAAAGTTAAAAAAAAGGAACAAATCTTGCATTGTATTTCTAAGTTTATAAGAAATTAACATTTCATTTCATTGGCAGTTTTTATATTGTGTTTAAAATTTCTATGGAAGAAAATATAAACTTAAAAAACAATTCTGACAAGATTTCGTAGAAATTTAATTAATTTAATTAAAAAATAACAAAAGATAATGAAAAGAAAATACAAAATTCTTAAATGCACATAAAAAGAAATATAAAAATAACGTTATGAAAATTAAATTATCACAATTATTTCTCGGTACAATTATTCATTATATATGCACGTATATATTACAAAAAAAAAAAAGAAAAAAAACCTGAACCCTTTTCAAATAAATTGTGTCAAGTTACCTTTCTAAGTTATTTTCTTAGGACTAAAGAAAAAATATTTATAAAAAAAAAATTTAAATTGAACACAAATTTTAATTAATTTTAGATTATTAGTGTTTCTTTTTCTTTAAAAAAAAGCCATAAGTAACACTCAATAAAATTATTTTTTATTTAATTTTCTCTCTATTATAATTATATTTAGTAAATATAAATTTACATTTTTTCAAATTAAGTATAGGGAAGTTGAAAGATGCCTTTTAAGAATATATTTTATATTTGCTTATTATTTGTTTTTTAATTTGTCCTGAAAATTTATTTTTTAGAAGCATTGGTAGAATAAAAAATAATATTTTTATAGCTCAAGCTATTAAAAACTATTACAATAACCTTAAAAATCTATTTACATATATTTTTTATATTTCCATTTACATATTTATATATATTTTTATATTTTCATTTACATGTTTTTATATTTTCAATTGCATATTTATATATATATTTTTTTTCACATCAATGATACTTACATACGGTCTTCAATTATCTTTATAATTCATAATGTTCCAATAAATACCTCAAATATAAGATAATCTTTGGAATGTTTTACCACTTTTTATTCCCTCAAGATGTATAGTATTAGTTGTACATTTTATTTATTATATAAAAATCGTTTCTTATTTATAAAAAATCTTATTTACTATACAAAAATTGTATTTACATATTTATATATATTTCCATATCCAGGATACTTACATGCGGTCTTAAATTATCTTTATAAATCATAATGCTCCAATGAATACCTCAAAGATAAAATAATCTTTGGAATGTTTTACCACTTTTTATTCCCTCAAGATGTATACTATTAATTGTACATTTTATTTATTATATAAAGATCTTATCAAAAATATCACATCAAAGAATATTTGTTTCCATATAAGAACCAATTTTCCTTAATGAAATTGTGTTAGATTTATTTTATGAAATTTTCTTGCAAAAGAAATCCAATCCAGATCTACTATGACTGAGCTAAAACTAAATAAAATTCGTTCATTCAACACAAAGAGGATCAGAATAAGGACACTGTCTCGATTCAGATGTCAATGGCATCTCAAAACATGTGCCACTTTTTTCCCCACTTGCCCCTTTGCTCTATAGCAACATTAGGCATCAACAGTGTCGTAATTCCAATCTGTTTTCTGACAAACCTGAGACCACCGGTGGGACCTTCCTGATTGCTTTATTCTTTACCTAAACCCATACGACTGAATTTCCTTTTTTTTGCAGTGTGTGGTCCTCAATCCTCCTGGATTCTCACAGTCTTTCCTGAAGACGAGACAAAAAAAAAAGACGAAAATCTTTGATTTTTCCATCCTCACCGTCTATTCCGTCTATTTTCCATCCCTCGGGACTACTTTCTCGACTTCTTGACGCAATTTCGTCTTTGCCTTGTTGCTTCGTGATAACAAGTGATTCCGGTAATCTGCTTCAGAAACCTCCGTCGTTTTGTTGAGTTTTGTGAGGACAAAGGATTTTTCTATCTCTTCTTCTCCAGCCAAAAACAAAGAATATGAGACATGTAGAAAATCTATAGAAAATACGAAAAAAAGGAAAGGAAAAAAAAGAGGATAGCTTAATTCTTCATATCTTGCCACCGTCAAATACCAATGGCCAATCTGATAGAGATTTGTGAAACTGGATTTGCCTTGATGACAAAAAGAGATGACAGATAGAAGTCTGAAACGGATTACTTAAGAAAAATAATTAACGTATGTGTCAGAAAAGTAGGAATTTGTTCCATTTTCTGTAAGGGAGAAAATCAGTTTAAAGAATTTTAGGACTACAATCTCTTTAAATGCACTTTTTTTTTGTTTTCCTCTTAAATCTCTATTATAAACAACAATCCCTTTTTTTATTAAAATCATTTTTGCAAAATACTAGCAACAACATTACAATAAATCAAAATAAGGGAGAATTTCATGCTTATTTTTTTTATTACATTTTAGAATACTAATTTTTATATTTTTATTGGATCTCCTAGTTATTAATTTATGTAATCATACATATTCTTACTATCGTACATTTAACTGTTCGAAATTTCTACAACTAATTCTATATTTATTTAATATGTGTTCACTGGTTTTGGCTTCATAATTGATAGGTTTATTTCCAGAATAACTTTCTAACTTTGTAAGTTTTAGATAAACTAGATAAATTTTCAAATCTTTGTTTAAGCCATTGTAAAGTCGTTGGTGCTATTATTAAAACAAATTTTAAAGCAGTGAACTTTTATAAATGGATAAGTGTCTATATTAGTTATCTTAATATTAAGATTAGATTGAGGTAGAAGGAGAAGGAAAAAACAGGATAGAATGGTAAATTATAAATTAGATTGTTAATATATATATATATTGAGTTTTAGGAGACAACAAGGAATATTTTAACAAAAATAGATTAAATTCTTGCAATTCAAACTAAATTCTTCTAAAATTTAGCTTAATCTACAAATATAAATTAAGCTAAATTTTAGAAAAATATAGTTCAATTAATCTTCATCTTAAATACGTAGTTTTTCTATCCACCATTTTTTTTTTTTTGCTGGAAACGTTTCTGTAACCACATTTCAAAAAATTTCCAACAATTGTAACCAAGATTAATTGCCCAGAAATTGGTGGAAAATACTTCACCTCAGTTGGCTGTTTCCACAAAAAATTTCTAAGTGATTTCAAAAAGTTTTGGCACCAGCAGAGAATCACGTGATGTTAATGGTCCAAAGGATGATACATTTTTTTACAACAAACGCTAGAAAGCATTTGGTTGTTCCTT